>CAOKZL010000895.1:600000-1103465 GCA_948472985.1 Iguana delicatissima | reverse complement strand
ACACGAAACCAATAGATTTATGCCACTCAGCACCCTCATAATATGGGACATTGCTCAGATGAAACAGATATTGAAAGTAAGCAGACATTACTTCCCAATCAGATTATTAGAATTAGCTGCCTGCCTGGGCGGATGGAGGCTGCCTATTAAGGACAGAAGAAATCATTAGTTTGTTACTGAGTGTTCCAGGCTTTTTGTCTGTTTATTGTCATTGCAAGAGGAGAAAGGCATGGGGTGATGGAGGAAGCATTTGCCTTTGCAGCCTCAGCCTGGCCTCAAAGAAAGGAAAACATGGTAACAAGTAAAGATACAGAGCCGCTGGACCAATCCCAGAGCCACTGCCATGATGAGAACAGGAAGGGAAGGGATGAGGCTCATGGAGCTGGGTCTCTCAAGTTCAAGATCGCCCAGAGTTCATCCTTAAAAATAGCCCATTTCTGGTGTGCTGTTTATAGAGGACTTTCGAGAACAGTCTGGCTGCATACTTCTCAGCGCATATTTCTAGATTGGCCCCTGACAAGAGCCCTGTGGCTCTTTGCCCTGTCCTCTTCATTAGCACACTCACATCTGGAGTCAAGAGATTTGCTTTCACCCAGCTGGAATAGCAAAATCACTTCACAACCAGCTAGGGCAGCCAACCTTGCTGGATTAACTTGGCTTGGCTTCATGGATGCTTGTTTATCAGGGGCTTTTTTGAAAAGCACACTTGATCCATCCTGGCATTTCAGGGAAGACTCTATGCTGATTCAAAACAGTTCAGCCAAGATTTATATCAGGTTGAAAAATTGTGGCTCTCCAGACATTGTTGGACTCCAGTTCCCATCAGCCCTACCCAGCACAGCCAATGGTAAAGGATGATGGGACTTTCCATCCAACCAGAACCACAGGGCAGGACTTGCCCTCCCCTGCATTCAGCAAATGGGGTTCAAACTTTCCATCTTGTAAGAAATCTTTCTGTATTACCTTGCCAGATAAGAAGTCCTAACTTGAAAGTCTTGTGTACTGCAAAGGATTCTGAGACTTTTTCTAGGGCACAGCCTCAGTTCACAGAAGTCTTTGTCTACCTTTCTGTATGCACACAGAAGACAGCATGACCTCCAGACATGGTCTGCCTTCAGTGGCAGGAACTATGGGTGGGGAGTGAGACGGTGCCAGAGAACAGAGCTGTCTGTGCTATGCAGTTTTCCTTACACCCTCCAAGTCAATGCTTCTTAATATTCACCACAGACCCCCTTTAAATATTTTTTGTTGCTGTGGACCACCAAGACTTAACTCAAAGACTCTTCTGGCTGTATGTGAGGTAGCAAGAAATACCATGTGCTTTCTGTCAGCCACTCAGTGTCATTCACTTTCATGTCCTCATTGTGTGCAGAAGTAACAAGTGATGAGTATATTTTTGCTGTCAGTTTCATAAGTCTTGAATGGTCTGAGATACCGTCATGAAACTTTGTACAAATGATGCCCATCATAGGCAAAATACTCTTGCTCTTTGAGATTAATGTATGATCTTCTTTCTTTCTTTCTTTCTTTCTTTCTTTCTTGTTTTTTAAACCATCTTGCTAACTGTATATACAAGTCAACATAAAAGCTGGATAAATAAATAAAAATATACATCTCCTATCTAACTCATTGTCCATAAATGGAAGCTTTTTTGTTTTCCACAGAGGTCAATGGCACTCCTTACTTCGAAAGTAAGGAAGCAAAATTGCACACAGGAACAAGATGGAGTGGGTGGGTGGGATGCATCTAAAATATCTCTAAGGACCCCAGCCACTGAGAAACAAACATGTTCCTATCCACGTTGTACTGCCCCTTCATGTGCATAGTTCTCACACTGACTGGTGTTGCCTTGATCAGACTAGAAAGGGAATTGGTAGCCCTCCAGATATTGCTGGATCACAACCCTGACCACTGGCTACTCTCTCTGGGTCTAAGCAGAGTTTGAGTCTAACAACATCTGGAGGGCTGGAGCAATCCCAGCCTGCAGATGTGCAAAGGTAAGGGACTCACAGTTTCAGATGTTGCTTAGCTAAGGTTCCCATCATCTCTGACCACCAAGGGTATCAGGAATGGGAGTCCAACAACTCCACAAGCTCCCCACCCATTCATTAGGCCTGATAGACAGACAAACAGAGATCTATTTGGAGGAACATATGTAAAGATGGGAGGATGCTGCTGCAAACAGACCTGGCTAAAAGGGAAGGGACTAAGAGGGCTGCAAAATGTTCAGCTCCCAGCATTTAACATTACCCAAGACAAATATATTAACAATATCCCACTTTGCATTTTGCAGGACTCACACAACTCTGGCAAGCCCCAGTTCAAGTGAAGCTGCGGATGGAAGCCCTATGATACATATGTGTATATGTGTGTGCACGGGGGAACAAGGGTAAAAAAAAAGAGGTGTCCATGTTAGCTGTTCCCTTTTTTTTAGAATCAGCAGCCAGCAGGCCTTTCAAAAAGCAGCACTTCAGAGCCACCATACAGACTAATCCTTCCTTCCTTCCTTCTCCACAGGAAACGCTCTCTACAGCGGGGAGTTCCAGTTGCTGATTTTGGCTGCTGTCCGGGGCCTGTGATAAGGAGGAAGGGAACAGAGCAAGAGAGACGCAAGGCCTGGGGAGGAAAACTGGGGCTCCACCAGAACTCACGCAGGGAAGGAGCCACAGAGCCTGCTATTGTCGGCCTCCCTGACACCATGTGAAGGAACCAGCACGCTTCCTCCACACAGAGGACCCAGCCGAGCCCCTGACATGGTGTGGCAGACTGCCTTCCTCACTCAGTTAGACCTTTGAGAAGTTAGTCTTTTCGACTACAACTCTCAGGAAGGGAGTGCTGAGCCAAACAGAGGCAGAAACAGAGAGAGAGAGCAAGAACACTGCTTTACACAGCAAAACAAGAGACAGCAGGAGAAGTCCCACAGGAAATCCTGGCAGGCAGAAAAGCCATGGTGATGGAATTTTACTTCAGGACACACAAAAGGCCTCGGTGTCAAGAGAGTTTGCTTTAAGCAAGCTGGAGTCTCCGCCTTTGGCTGCATGACGTTTAATCCAGTTATTTTTTAAAAGCTCTCTTTCTTTTTCTGGGCAATATGGACTGTGGGGAAGAGGGATGCCAATTGACCAGAACACGGGCTGTTCTTTAACTGCAGTATGATCTGAACAAATCTGTCATTGAAGCTTGTACACAAATGCTTGTACACAAATGCATACTGAGCCACTCTTAAAGGGACAGTTATGGCTGGTGGCTGAAACAAATTGGCAAACCAGTCTCTCTCATGATTGTTGAGGGAGGCCTTTAGGTTGACCCCAACTTATGGCGTCCATATGATCTACCTATCAGAGCCCTTTGAGTGTTGCATTAAAAAAAAAAACTTTTCCAAACTCATTGGGGTGGGATGGGGAAAATAGTCTGACACACCATGTTAGGGGCTGTGTTGAGTGTGAGCATTCCCCCAGAGCCTTAATTCAACCCTCAAATTGCTACACCATGTTGTTCCTTCTCTCATGATTACCATGTTACTTAGATTTTCTGGGCAGAAAACCCTGAGCTGTGGTGAATGGGTGTCAGCACAGAGTAAAGCTGTGGGAGGTTGTTAATCTCTTTGGCAAGCATATCTTACCAGGAAAATAACAAGATGGGGAGAAAGGCCTTGTTGTTAGAGAAACAGAGAGACCAGGGACATAGCTAAGATGCTGGCAGTACAGGAACAAGCAGTAGAAATCTCTCCCACACCTTCTGCTGCCTCCCCTATCTCAGAAGGGCTTGCTCTTTTTAAAAGAGCAGCTGTGGCCACTTTTCAGTGTTGGCACCCTCTTCTCCCCAAACGTGCATGTTCACACAGGCTTCTGTAGTTTCTGCCATGGAAACAGAGATGGAGAAGATGGTGGCAACGGTGGCAGCCAAAAGGGAAGAGAGAGAGATGTCTTTTCTGTTGCAGTGAAGGAGCTACTTCCACCATGTTTCTTCTTTTCCCTCTTCCTTCCCAGATGGCAGAGGAAGTGCTGAGAATACACGGACTGGCAGCCCTGCTTTGTTGGCAGCCTCAGAGCCTTAACCTCTCATCAACCTGTCTATGGTCTTCAGATCAGGGGTGGGCAAACTGTGGCCCATGGCCTGCATGCAGTCCCGAGGATATTTTTGGAGACCTCAGGGTCTCTTGGGGTCAAGAATACTTTTTTTTGCCTGCAAATGCCCTTTGCAGGAATGAAGGGTATTCACATTCTTGGCCTCCCTTGGCCATCTTAGGCCCAGGAAAGTTAAACACACACACGCACGCACACACATGCACACAGACACACACACACACAGGGAGAGGGAGAGAGAGGGAGAGAAATTGCCTTCCAGTCACTTCCTGTTGCTAAAAAAAGGCCTTATCGGGGCTTGGAATAGTCTAGGAGTCTGAAAACATGGTGAAAATTATTCCAGTGTCCCCTAGAGGTGAGTGTGTGGGGTTATTTATTTATTTATTGGTAATGCAGTAGGTGCAGCCTGCCACAGCTGCTCACCTTGTCTTAAACAGGCAGAATCTAATAGCCTAAAAAGCTACTGGGACAGCCAGTGTTTTATATTTTTGAATGGTGGCATTTGTGAGATGAAACAGCAGTACATGTAAGAACCAGGGGAGACCACGAAAGTAACATGTTACAGGTAACAATGTTTACCTGTAATACATAGCCTTTTGGGGTGTTTGTGAGAGGGGCATTACCAAGAGTATGTGATAACATTGTTGCTTCTTTTAGTATAACAGCTAACATTTGCTCATTATTTATAAGCATAGAATCATAGAGCTGGAAGAGACCACAAGGGCCATCAAGTCCAAATCCCTGTCGTGTAGAAATACACAGTCAAAGCATTCTTGACAGATGGCCATCCAGTCTCTGTTTAAAAACCTCCCAAGAAGGAGACCTCACCACACCTTCAAGCAGTGCATTTCACTGACAAACCACTCTTACCATCAGGAAGTTCTTAATATTTAGATGGAATCTTTTTGCCTGAATTTTGAAGGCATTGCTCCATATCCTAATCTCTGGAGCAGCAGAAAACAGGCTTGCTCCATCCTCCATATGACATCCCTTCAAATATTTAAACACAGCTATCATGTCGCCTCTTAACCTTGTCTTCTCAAGGCTAAACATACCAAACTCCCTAAGCTGCTCCTCATAGGGTATGATTTCCAGAAGTGTGGGGGGAATTGGGGCCCATTTTTATTTTTGTTTGAAGTGTTAGTTTTTTAAAAAACAAATAATTAGAAATTAAATAAAAAGTAACATGGCACCAATCTAGCACTCTTCAAAAAGATGAATAAAACCCAGTACTAATGAGCCAATGTTAATAAATTACAGTACTCTTCCAAATTATTGTAATCTTCCAAGGTCTGAGCTGGCTTCAGTTGGCATTTGGAGAGAGACTGAACTATAAATCAGGATATCCCTGGTTCAGATACTTGTCTGTCACGACCTCACTAAATGGCTGTAGGGGCACAAACCACTCTCTTTCACTCCGAGATATCTCCTGCCACCATCTGCAATATGAGGGGAAATAATACTTTTCTTATAGCTCACCCTCCTTAGCCTTATGTTGAAAGGATCAATGGTAGCCAGTGGAATGGTAAAGCCACCCTGAGTTTTAGTGTGAACCAAGGTGCTGTTCCCAAAATATGATTGGCGCCTTGGGCAGGACTCTTAAAACTGGATTAAAAGCCAGAGCAGAATTATTGCCCCACTGACATGAAAGCCACCAGCCACCCATAAGAAAAGTGACGGCTAGATAATGTATATGCAACATTGTGAACAGCTGGGAATGCTAAACCAGTGTTAAACACTATTGGCTTTATAACAACCTTTACAGAAGGGTCTCAGTGACTGTATTCTGTGTGTGGGCGGGACTCTGAGTTCGCTTGGGGTAAAAGCAGATTGGGTGGGGACGGGTGTACTTCTCAACCATATAAATCATATCTTAATTCTATACATGTCTAATCAGGAATAGGTCTCAGTTGCACCCACTTATAGCTCTGTTCCAAGAGAAAGCTTCCAGAGCTGAAAAGAAGAATTCATTCCATGTAACAGCTTCCTGGACTGCAAAGCAGGGCTCAGTGCCATGCAGCAGCTTTCCTTGCCTTTAGATATCCCCTTGTTTCCTTCTCTCTCATCATTAGTAAAAGAGAACAGGAGAAAAAGTTGGCAGCTTGCACGGGGATTGCCAAATGCCACAGCTGCCTGTGGCCAGAACAGACCTGTGAAAAATTACTTTTTGGATGACAAGTCCCAGAATTCTCTAGCTAGCGTGGATAGCACATTTGGGATGAGGCAGGAAAAATGGTAAGTTGCCTAAATACTGAACCAGAGTCTACACCCTTCAGCTGCTCAGGTTGTCTTTTAAATATGAACATGAAACAGGAAAAATAGCATTTACTTTGTAGTCTTGTCATCTTTGTTGTTCTTGCTGCTGCTGCTGCTGCTGCTGTTGTTGTGTGCCTTCAAGTTGTTTCAGACTTATGGCAACCCTATCACAGGATTTTCTGGGGTTCAGAGTGTATGATGTGCCCAAGATCACTCAGTGGGTTTCTGTGGCTGAGCAGGGAATCAAACTGTGGTCTCCAGGGTTGTAGTTCAATGCTCAAACCACTACACAACACTGGCTTTCCCTGTCATCTTTTGTGATTAAGCAGGTGTCCAGGTGTGCTGCACCACAAGTAGGAGGACAAGCAAGAAAACAAGAATCCACAACAACAACAACAAAGAATCCACAAGAGAATCCCAGCAACTGCAGTTAGTATCTCCATACAGGCTAGATGAAACAAAGCCCAAATTTCTTCATTTGCCCCTACTTTAAAAAGTCATACTGCTTCATTTAAATACCAGTTCCTGTCTTTATTTAGCTCCTCTTCATGGTGCCACCTAAATCAAATGGCTTAACTCATGTGTTGCTGTCCTTCTCCCTCCTTTCACTGGAGACAAAAAGGGCAGCATCTGGCATCCAGGCTGAATAAGAGCATCCCAAGACATTTGGCTGCCTGAGGTTAGAACAAGACGACACTCCCTTCCAGTGGCGGAGCCTGGAGTGTGTGGAGGGGTGGGTGGGAAAGGGTGTGGCTATGGCATGAGGGGCGTGGACACTCTATGTGGGGGCATGGCTGCAGTGCATGAGGGTGTGGCCAGGGCACACGAGGGCGTGGCTACGGGCTGGGACGCTCCAAAAACATTGCTGCCTGGGGCAAACCTCCGTGTCTGCCCCTCTGTCCCTACGCAACTGCTCCCATCTGCTCCACGTGCACACATTTGGTGGAAGAGAGGCTGAATCTTCCCTGCATTAACTTGTGCAAGGAGAGAGCATCCTCCATCATACCTTAAGGCAAGAGAGACTTATCTCAATTCTCTGATACATTGGTACCACATCCCAGTATCTGCCACCTGAGATAACTGCACTATTGTTATTGCTATGTACCTTCAAGTCATTTTTGACTTATGGTGACCCTGAGGTGAACCTATCACAGGGTTTTCTGGGGCTGAGAGTGTGTGATGCAGCCAAGGTCACTCAGTGGGTTTCCATGGCCAAGCGGGGAATTGAATCCTGGTCTCCAAGATCATAGTCTAACATTCAAGCCACTACACCATGCTGGCTCAAGGCCACTGCATATCCTCCAGCACTTCACAGAAAACTGGAAGGCGTGTCATGAAGCAACATCAGAATGTGATCAAGATGGTAGAAGTTGTTAATGAGGAAGAAGAGACAAGCTAGGCGAGGCTGCAGCAGTTTGCTTTTGCCTACTGAGAAGAGGAAAATTTCCCCTTCCTCTCCTCTCCCCTCCTGAGAGTTAATGGAATACAAGTTACTTTTTTTAACTTTAAACCCAGTTTGCATCGAAGGAAATTACTTGAGGACAAAGGAGGAAAGTTGGGAGAATGAGAGAGGAATTTGGGACATTTTAAAAGAAGCTGAAACAATGGAATGGCAGAGGATTAATTGGGACAATTGGAGAGAATTGCCACTACTTCACTTTGCCTAATGGGAGAGATAAGAGAAATTTTAATTTGGATCTGGTGATGTAGAGTTCTGTAAGATGAACAGGCACTGGGTCATGCAGCAGCAAGCAAGCAGGACTAGCTCCTCATGTCAAGCACACATTCCTGAATATTTTCCCCACCCACCCCCTTTCTGCCATCCATTTCCAGGGTGGTCCTTTGGAAAGTTTTTCCTTATGCCTTCTGGAGCAGCTGAGTGAATTCTTTCCTCATGTCACCAGTACACCTTGCCTACTTCAACCCACCCCTGCCCCCAGCATGGGCAGACAGAAAAGGCCAGGTCTCTTTCTCTTCCCATTAGCATTTTGCTCGGAGTCGTGGATTTGCAACGTCAATGGAAAATTCATTTGACCTGATTAATTTCCAGGACAACGCTTTATATTCTCTAACACAACATCCCCCAGTGCCATTGTGCCAACTCCCCAGGGCCCAGGGGTTTGGCAGGTAGCTGTAAAGCAGTAAGTGCCTAGGAATCCAGGCCCTGGGCCCATGACTGCTGGCAGAAAAGTGTTCTCTGTGGGAGGGATCCTCTCAGAAGGGAAGCAGAGAGTAAACTAGCTGGGCTCTTGAGCCTGGGCAGGCGAGAGACTTTGGGGAGTGAGGGTTAGAGTCGAGGAATAAAATGTGGAAGAAGGCTGAAAGGACACATAGCAGCAAACCATCCAAATAACAGCCCTTAGAGGCCTCAATAGAATCACTGGTGTTAATTTGAGTGGGGCCAGTGAATCAACAGGAATTTGGTAAGTCAATGCTTAGTAAATTTCACTGAATCCCAGTTGGATTTAGACCTAAACACTGAGAATAGCATTTTTCCTGTGTGCTCCTGATTTTTGCCATGCTGAATTCCAATAATCCTTATATCTGTGTCGGTTAACATTTGGCCCTCCTGGTGTTTTAGATTATACTTCCCATAATCCCCTATCACTGGCCATGCTGGTTGGGGCTTCTCTCAGAAGAGTTGATGCTCCACCCATCCCAAAGGAGAAAGAATTCTTGTCTCTTCCTTACTATGGTCATCATCACGTTTATTTATAACACCCTTTACGCTGAAGGGCAGAACAATGACATATACAATCAGTGACAAAGACATTAAAAACAAAAAACCACAATAGTACATGGACTGAAATTCCCAACACCCTACCAGTTGCTACCCATTTCAGCACCTTAAACACATCTCAATGACTTAAGGTGGAGAGTCAAAGAATCCCATAAGGTATGCTAATTATGAGACTATAGTAAGATAGTTACAGATCAAACTACAATTGCTCTCCTGAGGGCTCCTACTGAATTCACAGTGAGCTGAGTTCACAGTGAATCTTCTCAGCTAAGGTTCTTTCTGCACTACACTGTTTATAGTGCTATTATTCCACTTTCAACCTCCTGTGGAATTCTGGGATTTGTAGTTTACTGAGGCCAAGGAGCTCTCTGGCTGAGAATTCTAAATGCCCCTCCCTAAACTGCAAACACCAGGATTCCATAGGAGGCTGAAAGTGGAATAACAGCACTATAACAGTGTAGTGTGGAAATGGTTTAACAGTCATGTCCAGCCCAAGATATTTTAGTATCTGAGGCAAAGAACAAGATGGTGCCCACTCATATTCTTTGTACTAAAACCAGACTAAAAATTGGAACTTACATCAACACAGGCAGTTGGAGAAAACTCCATAATCATGTCTGAAAGAAGCTGAACAAACACAAAGCAAGTAGCCCAGCACACATTGATCTGTTCTCGAACATCTTATTGCCATTTTCTCCCATCGATCTTGTGAGGCTGTTGCCTCACTCTGCCTAATGACAGAGATGGCTCTGTAATAGCGAAGCATGCACTCATTCCAACTTGCTTCTCCCTTCGTCTCTCCCTCTTGTCCCAGCTAGCATCTCATTAACAGTCAAGGTTCCCCAAACTCCATCTCTCTCAGGCTCTTTTCAACTGCCCTCCCTCCCACTGTAACAATGACTAAGAAGAAGCAATTGGTCTGATGCTAGAAGAAAATTTGTACCAGGAAATCTTTGAACACAGTAACTCCATGACTCACTTTGACAGAATGAGTTGAATCCTCACTTAGTTGTGCTTCAATTTACCTCAATGACATTGGCCATTTCCGCATTACAATGTTATAGTGCTATTACTCCACTTTCAACCTCCTATAGAATCCTGGGATTTGCAGTTTAGGGAGGGGTATGTAGAATTCTCAGCCAGAGAGCTCTTTGGCCTCAGGAAACTACAAACCCCAGAATTCCACAGGGTGTTAAAAGTGGAGTAATAGCACTATAACAGTGCTAACTGAGAATCAAGACTGAAGGAAAAAGAATTGGTTATGGCCATACCATGTATCCCTGAGCCATAGAATGTTCCTCATTCTCATGTATTCTTCCTTTTTTTCTGTGATTATTTTCCTCCCTACTTTCTTAATTTGCAGACCATAATAGCTTTATCTTAATCTGCATATTGTGATATTGAAGCTACAAACCAGAACCCAACCCTGATTTGGAAGCTGTGTTGACAAATGCAAACCACAGTTTGCTGGTTTGGATGTAACATCAAACTATTATTTTCCAATACCCAGGAAGGAACTAATGAAGCAATGTGTGTGTGGAGAGGAGCATGAGGTTTTAATAGGTTGAGGCAGTGCCCAAGCATGGGGTGCATTTGACTATTTGAATTAACTTAACTATCTGACGTAATGTCCAAAATGACTCCTGTGCCTTCAGTACTTGTACTGATGGTGTGCAGCTTTACCCACCATATTGTAATCATAATGGGAAAAGCTAAATTTATTGAAATGTTCTTAATTTGATTAGATTTTCCCTCAATACATAGATGAATTTTAGGAATCGTATGCTATACTGATGTGAGGGCTGTTTGTAACCCTCAAGATCTACCAGAGATCAATTTTTTCTTTTTTTGCTCCAAGTGCCCCAAAATTACATTTAGGGCGTGTAGAAGGCATTTCCACCACATTTGGAGGCCTCCTGGGTCAAAACAAACTTTTGCCCAATTTTTCAAAAAAAATTTTTTTTTTTTTGCCTAAAAATGTTCTCTAGGGGCCCAGGAAGGCCCCCAAATATGGTGAGAACAGTCCCACACCCCCTAAAGTGCTCATTAGATATTGGAATACAGTTCCCACCAGACTTCACCAGTACTATTAATGGTGCAGAATATAGGGAGCTACAGTCCAAAAATGTCTTGAAAGTCACAAACTGCACACTCTGGAACAAAACAATATGGTACAGTTGGGTCCCATAGACTGTAGCAGGACTGGGAAAATGTTTGACTTACAAGTTGTTACTGGACCATAAGTCCTATAAATTCTAGCAATCATATTCAGTTGGCTGGGATGACAAGTACTGTAGTCAAGACCTACTGCTACTTTAATTCTTAACTTCTCAAATCTGTCTGAGACAAACATTCTTGATTCCTATGGGCAGAAATTTTCAATTTTTAGAAAACTGCTGCCTATAAAACTATAGTGATCATGGTTTTCCTTCACTGAAAGGAGGGTTTCCATTTGGTGTATTACAAATGTTGTATGATATGATATGCTTATATATATATATATATAATCCCAACTAACTAAATTGAAGGCAGCTTGCAGCCATCAAAGTTCATGGCAAAAATTAAAAGTAACATTAATACGCACAATCAGTTGCTCCACTTAATATGCCTATCATAAGACTCTCTGGCAAGCATTTACTTCTTCTTCTTCTTCTTCTTCTTCTTTTTTAACAGGATAGGACAGCTTTGGGATTAGCTGTGTCTGGCAGCAAAAATGCCCAAACTTGCATACAAGTCCACCACTAGCTCACCAAAATTTGTATTAGCCTGCCTATATACTCCTGTTTAACAAAACATAGGCATGTGTGGGTGGGTAGGTTAATTAACAGCCCAGTTAATTAGCTTGCTCTGTTAACAGAACAATACTATTGTACACACATTTGCCTGTGAGTAAGCTCTTGCCATGAACTGGTGTTACAGCTCTGTTGAACCCAGCAGGACATTTTTCTGAATAAACACAAGGAAATGGGAAAAATCTGTCAGTTTCTATTCTTCATGTGTTTGACCTTTTAAAACCTCTAGTTCTTTCTGTTGTAAATATGAAGAAATTTGCAAATGCTGGTTAATCCTTCTGAGATGTCCTCTTCTGGGAGGGGAACACTAACTCCCCTCTCCCCTTGAAGTCCATACATCTATGTTATAGTGTGCCATTTAGAAATGGTTTAGTTTCCATACAACCACATAGTTAGAAGGGGCCACCTAGGCCATTGAGTCCAACAGCATCTCTGCTCAGTGTTGGATCTCCAGCTAGAGCATCACCAACAGATAGCTGTCCAGCCTCTTTTTGGTAATGTCCGGAGAAGGAGGCTGTACCACCTGGCTAGGTAAATCTTTCCATGCTGAATTGTCAAGAAGTTCCTTCTAATGTTCAATCAAAATCTACCCTCTGTAACAAAAACCATTCGAGCTCTGGGGCAGCCAAGAACAAACCTGCATATCTCAAATTCTCTCAATCCTATTTGTAAAGGGATGTTTGCATATTGGTAAAGTTCTAATGAAATCCAACTGGAACAAAATTTTCAGCCACCCCTAGCAAGTTTTATAGGATTGGGCAGCACATCACCTGCAGCTGTGTTTATCTATGCTCAGCTTGAGGATTGTTCACACTGTAAACATGTGTCAGTACAGACTTACAAAAAAAGAGAAGGGCAGGGGAAATTTTCATCAGGTTTCATGGAATTAGTATAACTGCAATAAAAATGCAGCTCATCAGTGCAGTCCAATGCATCCTTACTTTGAAGTATGTCTCATTCAATTCCCATTATGTGTCTATGTTTTAGTTTACAGAAGAACTCAGAAGGAAACAAAAAGTATATTCTGTCATAAGGGCCATCTTAGCAATGACTCTATGTTTTTGCTTCTTTGGCAAATATGACATAATAGATCTTACAATTTAGAAGTAATCCCCACTGAGTTCACTAGGCTTTTCTCTAGATGGGTGAATCTATGTCATTTTTATACTTTTTCAGCACCAGAGTCTGTTGGTAGAGTAGCATGTGGAACAAAGCAAATATACATAGACACATTTTAAAAAACAAGGCAAAACCTTTCTTCTGCTTTCTAAAAAGGCCAAGAGCTGAGGTGGGGACAGTGAGTGTGCTGCCCCAAGGCCATTGCAAGCCCCTAACACCCTACCTCAAATAACTTGAAAGAAAATAATCCCCAAACTCTCTTACACAGTTGCCAAGTCAAGATAATCCCAAGGCCTGAGACTTCATTGTCTGAACCCAAAGATGACCCTCTGTGATATCACAAGGATCATATTATAAGCCACACCTGTGGTTATGTCACCAAGCAGGATAAATTAACCATCAACCACTGTTTCACAGAGTATATCATTATAATAAAAAATGCCAAGGGCCTTTCTGCACTACACTATTATAGTACTATTATTCCACTTTCTACATCCTGTGGAATTCTGGGGTTTGTAGTTTACTGAGGCGAAGGAGCTCTCTGGCTGAGAATTCTAAACGCCCCTCCCTAAACTGCAAACCCCAGGATTCCATAGGATGCTGAAAATGGAATAATAGCACTATAATGGTGTAGTGCAGAAAGGCCCAATGTGTCAGGCAGAGTTCTACAGTTCTATCCTGGCCTATGTTGCTTTTAAATATTGCATGCCCCCCCCTTTAAACGGTGCTTACTTTCAGCTTTCATCAGCACCATTTCCCAATTTAAGCAGACACCCCTAAGTCACGGTCAGCTCCAGAGATTCAGGGGTGGAGTGGGGAGAATCTTAAGACAAGGACAATGTGTTCTGTCTGCCTAATAACACCTTCAGGCTGGCAGGTAAAAATGGGGTTATCATTCAGAAAAAGGCTTTCGCACCCACCCTGGCACATTAGTAATAGTCCAATTCACTGGCTGCCTTTATGTATATTTAAAAAGTGGAGGAATGGGAGATCCTATTACTGGCTTCCTCCATAAGCCTTCATTGAGGGGAGGAGAGGGGAGGGGTCAACCCTATGTCTGGGTTGTACCATTTCAAATTGCAGGTGGGGGAGGGACTTGTTACTGCAATTCCTAAGCCACACTTGGGGTGACATTAGATATCACTTTGATATCAATAATTCAGCCTTCCTCACCCATTCCTTCCCACGTGCTTGCGAGGCCCCTGGACAAGCACGCAAACAGGCTCGGTCGCTAATCGCCGTAATATTCCTCAATACAGGCTAGCCAGAAATAGCCAAACTGCTGCTTCAGGAGACCTCACGGCAAGTACCCTCATCATGTATGCACGCAACTTATAAAGAACTCCCTGCCCCGAGCAGGCAGCTTGATTAGAAGAATCCTCACCTGTCAAGCACTCCGCGTTTGCATACTGTCTACTCTATTGTCAGTTCGGACCTAACTCAATCATGCTAAATTCTGACCTTTTGGAGGCTTTGTCTCCAGCCCGAAATTCATTGTTTTCCCCAAGTACGGACTAGCCTGTGGCTACATTTTCCTTTATAAAAACCCCTGACTTTGTGAGCTTCCTTGTATCACTCTGGACTTCCATCCCGCCTTGCTGTCGCTTTGTTCAACGAGCCTTCCCCTCAGTCCCACTTACTGAGACTCCATATCTCCAAACTTCTGTTGCAGACTACTCGGGCTCCAGGACAGGTGTAGTATTACCCAAACCAACAACTCCTCTAAAAATCCTGCTATCCCACTCCAACCGTTATTTCTTTAGCTCTCTGTGTGAGTGTGTTGCATACACTGTTTGATTGCATTTTAATAAAAATCACAATTATTGTTTCAATTCTGTGTGCTCCTTGACTTGGCCTGAACCCGAAGACATTGAGTGAAAGATCTCGTTCCGTTGCGCTGCCTCTCGTATTGCTAGCTTGTTCTCTTAGCTAATTTCCCCCAACTTACATAATTGAGAGTGCATTTAGATGTCCCTCACAGGACCCCCAAAAAACAGGGTAACAGACTCTCATGTTCAACTGGCTTTTTGAACTGTGGGCCTTTAAAAGCTGTATGGGGGGCATGTTTGTGAGGTTATTCACAATATGTGTATATGCACGAGCGTGTCTGTGCTTGCTAACCATGTCACCTCCCTTCTCTCCCTCCCTTTGTTCCTTTGCCCAACATGGAATGTAATGAATAGCAGATTATAAACACACATTTTGTGGATTACATAAAGTGTTGTGTGCATTGATACATGCCTATATTTAACTTTATGCTACACCAACTAACCTGGTCCAAACATCTTCAGAAGGTTGGAAAAGGGCAAAAAACAGCAAATTTCTCCTCAGTCTTAACACTTTGCTAGAAGTTCAAAACAGGGGAGATTTGAGGCTTTTCCCTGGAGCAGGAAGTCCCCTTCTCCTCTACTCACTCGTTCAGCTATGGTGAAATGACAAATAAGAAAAAGAAGGTAGGGAGTTTCTTCATTCAGGGGCTTGCACACTCTCTGCCAAAAATGCGCTGAGTCCTCCACACCCTGGCATGTTGTGTTTCTGTGTGACTTGTTTTCTAGGTACTTGGAACGGCCAGCAAAGCTGCCCATTAAAATACTATTGTCTCCCATCAAGGAACAAGCTCTGCCAAGCCTAGGGAGAGAGCTGTGCTCCTAATTGCATAACACAACAGCATGACTCACAATAACACAGTAAAACCTTCACCCCTGCTGGCTTCAACCGTGCCTTTCAAGAGCCAGAACAAATAAGGCGACAGGCTTTGCTGGGAAAGATGTTGAGGAGTGTTTTTGCAGTGAGGGCATGATCTAGCAAGACCAGCCTTCTTCTCTCAGATTCTGAGGTCTAGGATGTGGGACATCCTATAAACTCTGGCTGGTCCTCACTGTGATCATTTGATGAAATGGCCCAGGGGAGCTGAAGAGCTGATCAATGCATTAGAACAAGGATGCGTACAAAATGATCTGTGTGCAGTATGCAGAATAATTAATCAAGGGTGTAACTAAATTACCTACAACTATAACAATATAGTTAACTATAGATATACTTTTTTAAAAAATAGGGTGTTTTTTTTAGTTTTTGGGTACAATTGTGAAAAGGAGATGCATAACTGTAACTGTTAACAGGGGCCATTTCTGCCCTGCACTGTTATAGTGCTATCGTTCCACTTTCAACACCCTGTGGAATTCTGCGGTTTGTAGTTTACTGAGGCCCAAGAGCTCGCTGGCTGAGAATTCTCAATGCCTCTCCCTCAGTTGCAAACCCCAGGATTTCATAGGAGGTTGAAAATGGAATAATAGTGCTATAACAGTATAGTGCAGAAATGGCCGTGGATTTTTATAGTTACTGTATGTGCGTTTGAGTCCCCTGTCAATTTATGGTGACCCCACACATTTCATGGGGTTTTCATAGGCTCAGAATACTCAGAGTAGCTTGAAGCCATTTCCTTCCTATGAAATAAAGCTCACGAGCACTGCTATTCATTGTGGCCTCTCATCCAAGTACTAACCACAGCTGACCCTGCTTAGCTTCTGAGATCAGACAGGATCTGGTGCCTTTAGGGTGTTCAGGCAGTAGGCCTTATTATTTAGGTATTTTACCACAGGCTAGGTTGTAGCATTCTTCTTTTTTTTAGAATCTAACGTAAAAAATCTAGTTAAGCTACTGAAAGAGCTGAGCAGGGCAGTGACGATGCGGGATCGTAAAGGGTTCTCATTCACAAGGTCAAAATGGACTTGATGGCAAATAACAACAAAACTGAAACACTTTATCTAATTCAGTTACTTCTGAGTAAATAAGAGATTCTTTCTATAAATTATTTAAAGGTGGGGTGGGGTGGGGTGGGGTGGGGTGGGGTGGGTCACCCTGCATATGTAGGGAAAAGGAGGAAGAAATAAATGAATACACAATTTATATAAATTGTATTTTCAGATAAAGCAGGGCAAAGGGAGAGGAACCTTCTGCTTGAGTTAATGGTCCAGTCAACTATGTATGAGGCAAACCCGCACCTTCTCTAGTGGGGGCTCCTTCATTTGTTTTGTACTCCAACTCCTATCATCGTCTGAGACCATAATCAATCCTGAACATCTGTTGTCTAAACCATCTGGAGAGCATCAAGCAGAGGAAAGTGCATTTTTAACTTATATTACTGCCTTGTGAAGAAAAAGATCTGATAAATTAAAGAACTGAAGTGTGGCATTACTTTCAAGTTAAAATGAGATAGCTCTATTAATCTTCAGTGTTCCAGTATAAAATGAGTTTTGTGGCACCTTAAAGTCTCCATAATTTCTCGCTGAAATAAATTGGTTAGTCTTCAAGGAGCTGCAAGACTCCTCTTTCTTATGGTATTGTTTACCACTGCTGGTGCATCTCCCTGCATCATGCGTGAGAACTTGAGCCTGGTTATTTTCAGTGATCATCTGATTCTTTAGCCATTCACCCCATTCTGGCTGAATGCTGTGAAGAAAATGGATACAAAGCAAAACTCACCTTTTTAAAAAATATCCCTAGAGTTGGAATCATCCAGTCAAACTCAGTGGCATATCGAGGCTCAACAGCGCCTAGGGCAAGTATATAAGTTGCACCCCTAAGTGCTGCTGCTGCCCCCATTGCCCCCACACCAGGCCAGGAAGGACACGGGGGGGTGGGGGTTGGCAATAGGCCAGGCCTGGGTGGGAGGGGTTTTTGGCTTTTTTGTGCCCCCTGGCGTTGGTGCCCAGGGCACACACCCCAGTTGCCCCACCCTAGATACGCCTCTGGTCAAACTAACCATCATGGAAGATTTGGGATAAAATAAAGTACTTTAATTACATGTTTTGTAAAGAAGAACTTTATTTTATCCCAAATTTTCCATGATGGTTAGATTTGGGATAAAATCTTCTGGACTTATTCTCACTAGTGCTGACCTTTGGTTTAGATGGCCATGAGAAGAAACTGGACAAATGTTTTAAATATTCTTCTCCACCCTTATGCTTTCCAGATGAGTTAACTTAAAGCTCCCACCAGTCACAGCCTTGTTTGCTAGGGATGGGGAGGGTTGTTGTTAAACACACCTAGAGGACAGCAGGTTGGGGTATCCTAGCTTAAGAAGATGGCTATCAGCCATGATATCAAAACAGAGCCTTCATGTTCCAGAGTGGTATACCTCTAACGGGAGATGCTGCAGGCTGTAGAGGAAGGTTGGAAAAGATAGCTGAATGTGTGCTTGATGCAAGAGAGATCTGGCTACTCAAATTCTGGAAACACTTAAAGCTTGGGAAAGCCTCCCTCCACCCAGGATGACAGCCACCCAAATGCTTCAACCAGCATACAGCTGTAATCCAAAAGTGACTTTTCCAAGCTATGGGCTAGACAGACTGGTGTGACCCAGGAAGGCTCTTTGTACAGTCTGTCTTTCATATCTATCAGTTCTGTACCCATGGGTTCAACCAACCACAAGTTGGAAATATTTGGAAAAAAAAATCAATAAGCAAGCCTTGATTTTGCCATGTACTGCTGAGTACTATGCTGGCATGTAGGCGTATCCTTCTGTAGCCTCCTCAGGCTCTCTCTGAGCTCGTTTGAGTTGTTCACCATTGTTATAAAGGACACAATTTTACTACACCATTGTATATAATGGGACTTGAGCATTCATGGATTTTGGAATCCATGGGGGAGGAGCCTGGAACCAAACTCCAACAGATACCGAGGGCCCCCTGTATTATTAAGATCCTTTCCTTTTACATCATCTTTGTCTTAGACAGGGTTGTGCAGACAAAAAAACTACACAATAATCTCCACAACAATGTTTATTAAAGGTTTTCAAAACCACCCACGGCAGTATATAGTAATAAGAATTATAAAAACCTCCTTTTTGGAAGTGATTTCAGATTTTGAGTGGGATTGGTGGGTTGCTCTTCAGCCTTTGAAAGGGTGTCTTCAAGGAGAAGGAAGAACAGAGAGAGATCTGGTCTTGATTAATGCTTAGCAAGGACAAGAGAAGCATACGTGTGACTCATCTCTGAGAAAAAGAACTACAGCTTACTAGCAGTTCTCATGTCAAGGGAAAGGAGGGGGTGAAGTTTGCAAAGCAGTGGGGGTTGTGTCTCTTTCCCCTTGCAGTCTCCACCTTCAGAGAAGCAATGTGTTACCACTGGATGCCACTTGCTTGGTGGGCACAGCATGAGAAGGCATCTATACCCTGGTTTGTGTGCTTTTCATAGGCATCCTTTGGTTGGCCACTGTGGGAAGCAGGATACTGGTCTGCACAGACCTTTGCTCTCATCCAGCAGTGGGGTACCTTTTCCTGTTGTTTATCATAATATCTTTAGGAATATGCACTTCTCATTCCTTATATCCTCCTCTCCCAAACCACTGCCCTCTGGATGTAATAACTTAGCACTTCCCCATCTATTGTTACCCCAAAATGTGTGACTCAGGCATCTACCCGTGAAGGCCTGCAAGAAGAGGGTAACCTAACAAGATCTTTCCACCAATGTTTATGGGGTCTTGCAGGGAAGAACCAGTCAGAAATTCCAAATGTAAACTAAATGTGGTTTTATTGAAAGTTCAGTCACGCATGCAAAAGAGCCAAACACGCACACACTTGCACAAGAGCTAATCAAAGAATAAAGGGAAAAAAGTTGTTGATAGAGGAATTTTAGGGAATGGGCAATTTTAGGGAATTTTAGGGAATGGGCACTGCTGTCCAGCAGTGAAGAAAGCAGTGATGTGGCTTAGACTGCACTTAAAGACAGTGCTTGGTCAGAAATCAGAGTAACTGCATGGCATTCAGCAAGTGGTATACTGCATTGAACTGCTGAAAATGAAGGGTTTTATACCCAAAATCTACCTTGAGGGCATGGATGTGAATGGCTCTCTGGCTGAGCAAACAAGGGAGGTTGCCACATGGACAATGAGGCCCAGATAGAGCTGATGATCTTAGTGTTAGGTGACAAAGAGTTACTAGCTGTAGTAATAGCTCTGTAATTGTCGATAGGTAAGGGAACAATGCAGGGAAATGTGTAGGTGCTAGGAAGACAGGCTGAAACAATCAGTATTTTGATGGGAACTTCCCTTTGCCATTGTATGCTATCAGAGATGTTACAGCTTCAGCTTAAGCCTATTATCCCTGGAGTTGCTTGGTAATCTGCCTGACAATGATCTCAGCTACCCCTAGATGGGACCTTCTGACTTACTTTGCAATCATACGTGTTCAGTCAGTAATTTTCCTCTGCCCAGCTTGACCTTCCAGTCACCTCAGGTTCCATTTTATATCAACAACAATTAATGTATTTGGCCAGTTGAATCATATTTTGCCAATTAAATCATATCAAACCTGGGGGGTGCATGGGTCCGCACCACTATCATCTTCAGAAAGCAAAGCAATGGCCCAGAGTTCCATAGAGTTCCACACTCTACATATTTTGTTGGTTACTGTTGCATATCTCCAACTGTCCTGATGTTGGAAGGACAGTCTTGATTAATCCTCTGCCATCCCACTTTTTCAGCTGCTTAAAAATATCCAAGTTTCTCTCTTTCCCCTTTGTCTTCAGCTTACTTCAACTGCTGCAAATTGAGTTCAAAGTGCTAAAATAGCATGGTCTCAATTAACTCAGCAAGAGAGAAAGGTAAGGAGGGGGAGAGTCTTGCCCATCCCAGTAGGCTCAGGCAAAACCAAATGGCTTCAGCTTGTTCTAACGTGTGGGTTTTTCCTCATTAATAACTTTTGTCATATAGATCACACTCTGATGTTTCTGGGCCACATGTGTCCCAGCTTTCATCTGTGAAACGGTAGAGGGTATGTGATGCCATGCTGGATGTTGCCTTGTACAGAAAGCAGAAGTGGGGAACTTTGACCTTCTGGATGTTTTGGCCACACCTCCCACAATCCACTATCATTGGTGGTGCTGGGTGAAGCTAATGGGAATGTTAAGCTAAGACATCTGAGTGGCCAAAAGTTTTCAACCATGGTGTATAGAAATCCTTTAAACAGATGTATATCTTCCAACTGTCCTGATTTTTGCAGGGAGAGTCCCAGTCAATCTTCAGGTGTTTCACATTTTCAATTTAAAATGCCCTAGTTCCTCTCTCCTTCTCCCACTGTCCCCGTTTGGCTTAGTTCAATTGCTGCAAACTTAGTTAAAAGTGCAAAAGTAGTTCGCACTAAATTTACTTGGTGTGGGGGTGGGGGGAAGAGGAGAGGGCAGCATCTTGACCTTCCCTGGCAAAAGCAAACTGCTGCATATCCCCTACTAAATCCAGACAGATAGTGAGGACATTTATGCATAAATGTAAATTTCTATAGCACACAGATTTGTATATTTCCATGTGGTAATTATTTGTATGCATAGATGAATATTTGGGAATCATTTAATATAATTTAATAAATCTCACGATAGTAAGCAAGACTGTGGCTGCTAAGCGATCTGCTCCTAAGCCTGTTGCCCAGGTGGCTAAAAGCTTCCAGCCAGCTTCAAGCCTTCTGCCTTGCCTTCTCTTCAGATGGGTCTTTATCTTGAAAGGGTTGTCCAGTCTGAGTCTGGTTGAAACAGAGGCTGCTTTCAAGCACAAGACTGTCATTTTACAGTTCTATAAACCAGGTTTGAGGAACCTTCCAGGTGTTGATGAAGACTGTTCCCAATATTGCCCACCATTGGCAGGCCTGGCAATTGCTGATGAAAAATAAGAATCCAACACACTCTCCCATGTACACCCTGCCTTAAAAGATGAGGGTGCACTGTTGGAACACCTATCCACCCTGTGGAGGAGAGAAAGATGAAAACCTAAGGAACTACCTCAGTCTGAACGACTAACTTGGCCATCTCATTGCAGCTGTTGTTGGGGAACTGCAGAGATATGACTGTAGCTGTGACATGGATGATCAGATAGTTATCTTCTGCTATCACACCGTGGGGAAATCTAGCCTAGGACTCGTTCCTCTCATGAACAGAAACAATACGACCTGTCTTTTCCATTAATACTCTTTCTAAAGGAGTAGGCCATACCTCTGCTTTCAGTGCAATCCAGATAATGCAGACTGAAAGGCTGTGTGATGTAGAGGTTAGATAATTCTGCAAGGGAAGAAGACATTCTGCTTTAGAGACCAGAAGAGATCTGTGGTGCCGGAGGGTATACTGGCTCAGTGGCGTAGCTTGGTCTGAGCGGGGTAGGGGTGAGGGCAGAGGTGTGTGGGCGGGGCGATGTTGCATGTAGGCGGGGCAACAGCACATGGAAGAGGGGTGACAGCATGTGAGGGGAGGTAGGCAAGGAGCGGCGGTACCTCCAAGAAAGTGCTGCTCAGGGCACACTGCTCCCCCGACCTCCATCCCTATGCTACTATGCTGGCTGAATTTTGGCAGCTGCAACAATTGTCATAGCTGGCACCTTGGTGGCAGCCACTGAATTGTGCCAGTGGTGGCAGGAACTGCAATGAGAACATGGCCCTGAGTGGGCAGATAGAGTTGAATGGGGCCTCTCATTGTGAGGAAGTTGTCCACCATGGGCTATCATGTGAGAATCAGACCTAAGAGGCCCATGTTTAAATTTCCACTGAGTCATACAGGTAGGATGACTTTGGGCCATTCAAAATGCCATTTCAGCCTAACTTAAAGGGTTGTTGTAGCAATTAACTCCTGCAACCTTGAGCTTCTTAGCAATATAAAGATAGGGATATAAATGTACTTAACCAAGAATTCAGTTAAGCAGAGACTTAAACGAGGGGTCTGATAAACTGAAATGTGTGATCAGCATCAACCGTCCACGCATTATTATTTAATTGTGAAGGCACTAAATCCCCTCTAATCATGGTAGCTAAGCAGGATCAGGCCTGGTTAGTACTTGGATGGGAGACTACTAATGAATGCTAGGTGCTATAGGCTATATTTCAGATGAAGGAATGGCAATCCACCTCTGAGTTGTTATGTGCCTTCAAGTAATTTTGACTTATGGTGACCTGAAGGCGAATCTAATCACATGGTTTTCTGGGGCTGAGAATGTGCTAAGTGGGGGATTGAACCCTGAACCCTACACTACACTGGTTCTTACCTTTGAGTATTCCTTGTCTTTAAAAAAAAAAACCTATGAAATTTATAGGTTTGTCACACATTGATAGGTGACACTCACAAAATTATGGAAATAATCTACTCATCCTGAGTTGTCCTCAGGTTTATTCTGCCTTCATAATCTACGTATCTTATTTGAGCTTCTTCATTATTCTTTTACAACTGTGGGATGAGCCAGAAATCAAGTTTCCACCCCAGAAGAGTCTCCATGCAGAAGAACCAAACATCACCCTAGCTTTCTAGGCTACAGCCTGGCCGTTTCACCCTTCAGTCCGTTGCACTGAGGGCCAGATGTGTTAACTGAGGAATTCCAGACATCTTCCATCCCTACTGAAAGTCATGCAATGGCAAGAACAGCAAAAAAGTAATGTTAACTTTTTGAGAGGCAATACAGAGGCAGCGTGGTATAACGGTTTGATCGCTTGATTACAACCCTGGAGACCCTCCTTGGTTGGTCATAGAAACCCCCAGGGCACATCACACATACTCAGCCTCAGAAAACCTTAGGGTTGCCATAAGTCAGAAACAATTCAAAAGCAAACAACAACAACAACACTTATAAAGACAAGAAACCAAGTGGACTATTGTTCTAAGGAAAGGCTTTTTGCACAGCAGACTCTCTTGTTGTTCTTCTACTATTGGAAAACAGGAACACTTTTATTCAGGCAGATTGGTTTTTTCCCCCTAAATTAGAGAAGACTTGAGATTGCCCTCATCCCCTGGCCTTTTAAAAAAAAAAAAAAAAAAATTCTGAGAGCTTAATGGAGGATGACACACCACAGTGGGATTTCCATGCCCCAGATTTCTTCCAGACTGAATCTACTGCCACCCTTAATATATGCCCAAATCTACAAAAATAGAGAGCAAATTGCTCAGTTTAAGGGAGTCAATGTGTTGATGCCCTCTAAATGTCCCAATTTGCAAGGGACAGTCCCAATTAATGCTCTGTCATTCCACTTTCTCAGTTGCGTTTAAAATGTCCCAGTTTCTCTTTCCTGTGCCTTCTTTTCCCTTGTCCTCACTTTATTTCAAGTTGCTGCAGGCTGAGCTCAAAATGCAAAAGTAGCTTGAACTCAGCTAATTCAGAAGAGAGAGAGAGAGAGACGAGGGAGGGGAATCTTGCCCTTCACAGTAGGCTCAAGCAAAAACAAACTGCTGTAGCCTCTCCTAATATGTGTTTTCCCTTATTAATAAGTTTTGCCACCTTGATTATGCACTGATGTTCCTTGGCCGCACACATCCTAGTTTTCATCTGTGAAATGTTGGAGATTATGTAACAGGGCGATGGGAGCTATGTTTTAGTTTTCTGCCTTTAGCATTGTAATGCTGTGGGCCATCGCTGCCTTTGCAATGAATACGAGAGTAGATTCTACCCAGCATTTCTCTTGTTTGTATTGATGTTGCTATTTTCATTTACAACTTGAGAAGTAATCACTGGCTGTTGACTAATAGTCTGGTTAAGTTTCCTGTTAGACATTAAGTGAGCCTTTGCCACACAAACAATTCCAATTTGTTCCAAACAGTGTTTTCCCAGACATCGGGCATTGGTCCAAAGGTTCTTTAGACTGAAATTGGAAGCATTCTTTGCACATGAAAATATATATAATTTATAACCCACTCTACAGCTAGGGATAAAACAGACCAGACAGTACTTGTCTTCAACTTGCAATCTAAAGAGATACAACAGAAGAGCAATGGGGCTGGGGAGAGGAAAGCAAACAAAAAAACACACATCTTGTTTGCTAGCATTAAATTCTTAATGCTATCAGACTCGCTAGTTGGATGAAATGGCTGCTGGATTAGAGCTGGGAGGTAAAGCTCACTGGAGCAGGTAGAGGCATGGGAGAAGAGACTGAGGCCTGTCCTCTGGTCTAAATGCCAAGGGCCCCCACTAAACTGCCATTTTAGATTTCTCATAGTAACCCAGAATGCCTGATTTAGCATCATTCGGGGGCATTATGGGAACCAACAACAGAACTGGGAGAGCGCCGTTCAGTTTTCCACCGTGACCTGGAGCAGGAGGGAGCAACAGTTGAAGGCTAGGGGAATGCATTTGTCCTCCAGGAGACCTTGAAAGGCCACAGCTCTCCAAACAAACACTTTTTTTGCCTCCAAATACCCTCTAGAGGGTATGGAGGTATTTTCACCATGGAGACCTTTTAACAACAGGAAGTGAGCAGCAGTTATTTCCTGTTCAGTTCCTGTTTCCAAAAAAACAAAACAAAAAACCAACATCTCGTGGTCCTAAATTGGCTCGAGGAAGCTGCAAACTGTGTGGAAATGCACTTCTTGCCCCCTAACAGGATATTTAGGGCCACTTTGGGACAAAACAATATATGTATATATATTTTTAAATAGCAATAATTGTTTTGATCTCTGGGGGGCTCAGGGAACCTCCAAATGCGGTGGAAATCCCCTTCACACTCACTTGAGTGCGTTTGGGGGCATTCGAGAACAAAAAAAAAGACTTTTGGGAGCCCCTGGGAGCCCCAAAAATGGCCCCGAAGGCCATGTGTGGTCTTCACAGACTGCACTTTGCTTTGCTTTGCCATCAATCAATACTGTGTTGAGGGCAATTGTGAGAAATATGAAATAGTTGCCGGTAGATAAGCCTGCAGCCAGAGGTCAAGGCCCCCACAAAAGGTACTTTGAAAAGGACTTCTCCCCACAAACCTACACACAAACCTTTTCACAACATGAGTAGATGCTACCTTAGGGAATCCTAGCTCATTCTTATTCCAAGCCTTAGGCAAATGCCTTCAAGTCAACTCTGATTTACAGCGATCTTCTTCTTGGTAAACCTTATTCAGAGGAGGTTTGCTATTGCCTTTCTCTAAAGCTGAGAGATTGTGACTTGCCCAAAGTCACCCAGTGGGTTTTCATGGCCAATTGGGGATTTTAACCATGGTGTCCAGAGTCATAGTCCAACATTACATCATGCTGACTCCTAAAAAAGGTGGTTTCCTCTTGCCTTTCTCTGAAGCTGAGAGAGTGTCACTTGCCCAAAGTCACACAGTGGGTTTCCATTCTGAGCAGGGATTTGAATCCTGGTTTCCTACTCCAACATTCAGCCCACTAAAGCGTGCTAAATGTTACTACCCACTGGCTAAATGTTACCACCCGTTCATTAGCAGAAAGAGGAAGTATGTCTACATTGCACAAGATCTCACCACTTTTAACTGTGAGTACAGCAACAATGGGGAATTTGTAGTCCTCCAGATGTTGCTGAACTACATTTCCCAGCAGTGAGGATGGGAGTTGCGGTCCAACAACAGTGGAAGAGCTGTGTGAGTTGTCTGCCCCGATGTACAGAGTAACTGATCTATCCAGTTTGGAGACTTAAGCTTTCAAGATATGCTTCATCTGCTTTTCCTGCTCACAGTTTGGGAATCTCTCCTTTGGAAAGTATGTAAAAATCCAACCACTTGTGGCTCAAATGAGTTGAAGTAAGGTAGGTTCTGCAGCTGAAAGCCAGCTTGTACTTTACCAGGAACCTGAATGTTTCTCCAGCAGGGAAGGTGGGACTGCAAGCACAGCATATGTTGAATCAAGGACTTGCTTTGGTTTTTAATTTAAAAAAAAAAGTGTGGGGAGGGTGAGGCACAATGAAAAGGGGACTGTGTTCTTCTGCTGCTTATGAAACGAGTCTTCCCCACTTTTTGGCCAGAGGGAAGGGAAGTGGAATTGACTAATGGATTACACTGCCAATCCAAGCCCAGAGAAGCAGACACAGAGCGCTAATTGTGAAAGCAAAGAAAGAGATAATTCTGATTTCTTCAGGAAAAATGTGGAAAATAATCAAGGCTCGGTTTATCTCATGCACACCCTCCTCCTCCCAAGTAAATAAACAAGTCCTTTGCTTCTGATCCCAGTAGAAAGCTTGGGAAAACAGAATTCCTGCGTGTTTAACCATAGAGTCAGAAACTAGGTTTGAAGAGGGAGCACACTGAGCAAATGTAGAAGGGCCAAGAGCATTAGCTCTGCTCACTCCTGCATAAGTCAAGATCTGGGGAAGAGATAGATCCGGGGTGAGGAATATGTAATGCTCCAGCTTTTGCTGGACTACAGCTTCCATCACTTAACTGCTAGCCATTCTGGCTAGTTCTACTGGGAGCTGGTGTTCCACATTCTCTGGAAGGCCATACAAGATCTACACCTGCAGTATGTGTTCTCAGAGGTTTGAGTGGGTGAGGTTACGTGCAGAATATTTTCAACATGACAGGAAGCAGACATTCTGCTTCCAGCCCAGCTAGGAGAGATTGACAGAGAAGGGTTAAGCACATTCTCCCACCTTAAAGTGTCACCCTGTGACTTGGGGGTCCCGGGAGGGGCGCCCAAACAACCAAACAACAATAAGCAAAGATGGGGAAATTAGCTGGAGCACTCTCTTGGCTAATGAGAGGCAGAGTAACTTAGCGGGGATCTTTTACCCTACGTATACAGTGTCAGATCAGTGAGGAGGCAAACAGTTCAAATAACAATTAAGATTTATTAAACAGTTATTAAAGAAAAGCACAAACACACTCCTAACTAGAAAAGGAAAACAGAGTTCAAGGGGAATGGGTGACATGCCACCTGTCCTGCAGTCCTGGGGAAGCCAATGGTAGAGGAGGAAACCTGGCGTGGCGGCCGAGGGGAATCTGATGAACTGAGCGGCAGCAAGGCAGAGTAGAAGTCCAGAGCGATCCGGCGAGAGTTCCAAACAGCTCTCAGAACTGGGGGGTTTTATCAGGGAAAGAACGGCCGTAGGCTAGTCTGGTCTTGGCGAAAACAATAAGTTTTGGGTTGGAGACAATGCCTCCGAAAGGTCAGAATTTACACTATTGAGTTATGTTCCGAATTGACAATAGTATGGCTGGCAGATGTGGCTAGCTCGGCAGTTAAGCACTTAGCTCGCCCGGGTGCCCTCTCAGGGCAGAGGGTCTCTTTGTTTATTGCGCATTGGTAATGAGGGTGTTTGTTTTGGGAGGTCCCCTAAAGCAGATCTGGCAATCTCTGGCTTGGTTTGGTGGGAGCAGCAAATAGTAGCCATGCCTAGCTTCATGCTTGTTTGGTGGCCTCACAAACACTTGGCTGGTGGCAGAGCAGGGCCGAATTGTGATATCAAAATGATATCTTTGGTTCACCAAAGTCCAGGCCAGTACACAGTGGTAACAAAAGGCTCCAGTGGCCTTTAGACAAAGAATGGGAAACCCTTGGCCCTCCAACCACTCCACAATCACTTACCAGTGGTCACCCTTCCTGAGAGTCAGAATCCAAAAACATCTGATCTCCTTTTGTCTTAAAAAGAAAGCACAGCCAAACGGGGGTGCGGTGGGAGGGGGAAATGAGGGAACTGCACCTCCAAATAAGAATTCTGATCTCCTCAAATGATATTTTCCTTCAGTCCCCAAGTTACTAGCCTCCCAGAGAGTGAGACACTGAAAATGGTTCACCTCTAGAACGCTTACATTTGCTGTGTTTGTGTCCCTTTGGTCACTGCCTGTCCCTTTTTATTGGACGCCTAAACTGTATTTCTAATTCAATTAAAGTTTCCCTACTGCTAGGAATGTGGGCACTGAAGGAAAACTTCCTTATGTGGCAGAACTCTTATCAGGGGGGCAATCCTTCATCTTGCCGCCACCTCCCCCAACCCACCCTCAGTTTCAGCCATGTGTAGCCACAGCAAAAGGGTCTTTTTATCTCTTCCCCATTCTGTTTCCAAATGTGAAGAGCAACAAATAATTCTGCAGAGGTTTTTTTGGCACTTCAACTCTATTTCCACTTCCCTTAGACTTAAGATAGTCAGGTGCCCTAGTTTATAGAGGACCGTCCTCTGTTTGAAGGTTTGTTTTCTACAGTCAGCTCTCCACATTTGTGGGTTTGACTTTCACAGATTTGATTGTTTGTGCATTTCTCCAACCCCTGCCCCCTCAGCTTAGATGCTTCTTTTCCAGGGGAACCTTCTCTCTCAACAGCTCCAATCTGGCTGTGCAGTTCTTTAAAAACCTGCCTCTGGTCTTCCTGCTCCTCCTCCTCCACCAGCTTCTGCCCGGCCAGCTAAGAATGGCTCACAGCCCAGTTTCGCAGCATCACAAACCTCTACCGATGTTCCCACACCCGAGGAAGGAGATGGCCAAGAGCGAAGAAGTAAAGGACCACCATGCCAACTAACCTCCATTTCCCCTTCCTTTCGCTGACCTGGTTTGGACCCTGGGTGCTCAGTCTTCCCACCATCCCTCAGTCCCCTTCCCGCGGACACACATACACATTTTGGTACTTGCGATTTTTCTGCTTTTGCGGAGGTCCTGTGCCCTTAATCCTAGCAAATGTGGAGGGTCAACAGTTCTTGAAGGTCTGTCCAGACCAAACTTGGTTTTAGAACCAAGAACCACAAGAAAGGGGAGAGCAAAAGGAGGCTTCATGCTGCTGCCTCGAGAGCATTGCGACCTAAATGCAATTTATTTATTTTTTATTATCTTTTATTAAAGACTGAAAGTTTATATACATCACATAACATTTACCTTATTTCATATTATACTTCCTTCTTACGTAAGTTTTCAATTAATTTTCAATACTTTCTGCACATTATCCTTAATATTTCATTTAATCAGTCCCTCTTTCTCCCTCCCTCTCTATCCACCCCCCATCTTTAACAACACATTTTATACTAACCGTATTTTTTCCCAACAATTTCCCCTCCCCCTTCCCCTTCCCTTTTCTTTTTATATTTACTTCCCCTTCCCCCCATCTTCCTTTTCTTATTCCGCGTTTTCTCCCCTCCAATCTCTTTTTTTTCTTGTTCTAAACCTCCTTCTTGTGAAATCACTTTTTGTTATTGTATTCTACCTTCTTCTCCCCCGCCCCCATCTATATTCCCTCCTTAATATAAGAGTTACCCTTTCACTCCTTTCTTCCATTCTTTACCTTCCTCTCACTTCTCCGTCACCCATCTAATAATTTCTTTCCATCGTCTTTTGAATTGTTGAGTTGAATTACCTTTCATCATGTTGGACAATTTTTCCATTTCAATGATGTCCATCACTTTTATTTTCCATTCTTCTTGGGAGGGTTCTATTCCTTCTTTCCAATGCTTTGCTTAAATCAGTCTTGCTGCAGTTATTAAATTTAATACTATTTTCTTTTTTGTCTTCAACTGGTTATTTTCTTTAACCATATTTAATAAATATGTTTCCGGAGTCATCTCGAATTTCACATCCAATAGCTTAGTAATACTGTCGTGGATCCTTTTCTGATATTTTTCTGCCATAGGGCATAACCACCAAGTGTGAAAATAAGTTCCTGTTATTTTTCCACATTTCCCACATTGTCCATTCCCTCTGCGTGTTATCTTCATTAATTTCTGAGGGGTCATATACCACCGATACATCAACTTATAAAAATTTTCTCTTAGATTCAGACTTTGAGTAAATTTTATGTCTTCTCTCCATACTCTTTCCCATTTTTCCAACTCTATATTATGACCAATGTTTTGCGCCCATTTTACCATGTAATCCTTGATCCTTTCCTGTTCTAATTCTCTTTCCAATAAGATTTTATAAATTTTATAAATTGTTTTTTATTGATTTTTCATTAAAATTTCATCCAATTTGTTCTCTTCCGATTCTAACCCTGTAGTTTTTAAATCCATTTTGAACCTTTCTTTTATTTGTCGATATGAAAACCAATTCATTACAATGTTCTGTTCTTTTAGTTCTTCTCTGGTCTTGAACACTGGAGTTCCTCCTTCCCATCTTATTAAATCTGTATACCTTAATGTTCCTCCTAGTTTTGGTTCTGTTATTCTGAAAGCCTCTTGGGGTGATGTCCACATTGGTAATTTGCTATGAAATTTTTTATTAATTGTCTGCCATGTTCTAATCAAGGCTTTTCTGACGTAGTGGTCTCTAAACTGTCTATTTATCTCCACTTTATTGTAACAGAGATATCCGTGCCATCCAAAGTTTACATTAAATCCTTCTAATTCTAATAGTTTATGATTTTTCAGTGGTATCCATTTTTTTATCCACCCTAGGTAGCATGTTTGATAGTATACTTCCAGGTATGGTAGTCCAAATCCTCCGCTCTCTTTACTATCCTGGAGTATGAACAGGTTGCTTACCTGTAACTGTGGTTCTTCGAGTGGTCATCTGTGCCCTCATACATTAGGAGCTTTCGTGCCTGCGCGGTAGCGTTCGGAAGATTCTAGAGCTCGTTAGCTTTGGCGGGAACCCCTCCCCCACGCCGGTACTGCGCATGCTCCTCCCGCCGACTAACGGTCTCTCCTCAGTTCTGGTCCGCTGAAGCAGATGGGACCTGAAAAAGAGGGGAAGGCAGGGCGGGGATGTATGAGGGCACAGATGACCACTCGAAGAACCAGCGCCCGACGCACATCAAGGGAGTGGAGGGAACGCTCCAGAGGTGTCGTCGGGTCCGGGTAGAAGGCCGGCAGGATGATGTCCTGGCTGAGGTGGAAGTTGGACACCACCTTCGGCAGGAAGGAAATGTCAGGCCGGAGGACCACCTTGTCGCGATGAAAAACTAAGTATGGCTCATCGCACCGTAGCGCCGTCAACTCTCCCGCCCGCCTGGCAGAGGTGACGGCCACTAGGAACGCGGTCTTCATCGCGAGCAGCCTGTCGTCCGACTTGGCCATGGGCTCGAAGGGCAGCCTCGTCAGCTGGGACAGCACCAATGACAGCGACCATGGCGGTAGCGGCGGCGATACCGGCGGGTAAAGGTGCTGCAGGCCCTTCAGGAACTGCTTGACGGTACCGTCCCTGAAGAGAGCGGCCGACGGGGATCGTGGCGGCTGGTATGCCACGATCGCGGCGAGGTAGACCTTAAGCGACGGGAAGGCCAGGCCCTGTTGCCGGAGATGGAGGAGGAAGTGGAGCACGGTACGCAGGGTGACAGGCGATACCGGCTCTCGACGTTCCTCAGCGAAGGCCACGAAGCACTGCCACTTGTAGTGGTAGTTCCTTCGCGTGGACTCCTTCCTGGCCACGGTCAAGACGTTCCCGATGGCTGGATCGTCTATGGCGATATCCTCCAAGCATGGAGGGCCAACAGCGACAGGTCCGGGTGCAACACCAGTCCGTCAGAGTGAGACAGCAGGTCCGGTACCATTGGAAACCTGAGAGTCCTGCCCCGGGCGGCCTTGATCAGGGGTCCGAACCAGTGCTGCCTCAGCCAGTATGGTGCCACCAGGATCGCGTCCGCCTGGTCCGCGATGATCTTCGCGATCACGCGGCCCAGGAGCGGGAACGGAGGGAAGGCGTAGATCAGCCCTTTGTCCCATGGGAACTGGAAGGCGTCGCCGATGGAGCGACGATCGTGACCGGCCCTCGAACAGAACAGGCGGCACTTTGCGTTCTGGCTGGTCGCGAAGAGGTCGATGGTCGGGTCGCCCCATTGGTCCCAAAGCATCCAGAAGGCCTCGTCGGACAGGGACCACTCGTGATGGGAGGTGGTGTCCCTGCTGAGGGCGTCCGCCGTGGTGTTCTCCTGCCCCACCAGGTGAACCGCCACAGGGTGAATCCGGAGCGGGACGCACCAGTTCCAAAGTTCGAGTGCGATGCCCAGCAGCGTGGTGGAGTGCGTCCCCCCTTGCCTGTTCACGTAGCAGACCGCCGTCGTGTTGTCGGTGAGGATCAACACCGTGCGGCCCGTGACCAGGTGTTGGAACGCTCTCAGGGCCTTGTGGATCGCCAACAGTTCGAGAGAGTTGATGTGGAGGAACAACTCGTCGTCCATCCACCGGCCTCGGACCCGGAGATCCCCCGTGTGCGCTCCCCAGCCGAAGAGCAAGGCATCCATCGTTACCGTGACCGACGGCCTGGGTTCGCGGAACGGCATGCCTGACAGGAGGTTCCGGTATGACTGCCACCACAGGAGCGATCGTCGTACTCGTTGTGGCAGGCGGTATTGACAGCGCTGGTCGTCCCGGAGTGGATCGAAGGCCCTGACGAACCAGTGCTGGAGCGGCCGGGCACGTAACCTGGAGAGGTAGGTTACGGCGGTGGTCGAGGCCACGTAGCCGAGGAGCTGTTGGATCCTCCTCGCTGACAGCGTCGAGGCCTCGAAGGCAGCGGACGCCGCCCGACGAAGCCTCCGCGCCCTCTCGTCTGGGAGGAAGGCCCTCCCCGATACCAAGTCGAGGGTCGCCCCGATGAAGTCGAGAACCCGGGTGGGCTCGAGATGGGACTTTTTGGGGTTGACCCTGAGTCTGAACCGAGTGAGAAGGGACAAAGTCCGATGAATGTCCCTGTACAGTTTCTGTCTGCAGGACGCCACCAATAGCCAATCGTCCAGGTAAGGGTAGACGGAGACACCTTTCGTCCGCAGGAAGGACACGACCAGAGCCATGCACTTGGTGAACACCCTTGGTGCGGTGGAAAGTCCGAACGGCAGCACCCGGTACTGGTAGCTGGTGCCGTCGATCGTGAACCGAAGGTATCTCCTGTGTTGCGGGCGGATCGAGATGTGGAAATAGGCGTCTTTGAGGTCTGTGGACGCAAACCAGTCCCCTCGGCGGAGGAAGGGGAGGATCGACGGCAGCGTGACCATCTTGAACCTCTTGGGGCGGATGTATTCGTTCACCCCTCGGAGGTCTAGGATGGGCCGCAGGGATCCGTCCACCTTCGGCACCGTGAAGTACCTCGAGTAGAAGCCGGTGGTCTTGGCTGAAGGCGGGAGCCTCTCGATCGCTCCCTTCTCGAGGAGGGACTGGACCTCTTCCAGTAGAGCCGAGCTGGCCGGGGTGGAATAGTAGACACCCCGTGGCGGAATAGCCTGGAACTCGATGGCGTACCCCAGGCGGACGATGGTAAGTACCCAGGAGTCCGCAGTGATCTCCCGCCAGCAGTCGAGGTGCCTGGCCAGGCTCGGGTGATGGAACAGTTCTACTGGAAGGGCGAAGGATGGCACGGGTGGAGTCCTGCGAAGGCCGTCAAAACCGGGACTTCGCTCCCGAGGATGACTTCTTGGACGATGAAGATGGGCGTCGTCTGGGAAGCCTCCTGGAAGCTGAAGAGGTCGACGGCCTCGACGCGGTCGACCGCGGGGACCGCGGCTGGTACGCCGATGAAGAGGAGGACCTTCTCCACGTAGGCCTCAGATGGAAAGTGCGGCGAGTCTGGGCAGGCTGGTTTATACCCATCTTCTTCGCAGTCAGCCGGGCCTTGACGAGGTGGTCCATAGCCTCGTCAGTGGAGGAATGGAAGAGCCCTTCTCCGTCGAACGGCAGGTCTTCGATGCGCTGATGGCTGTCCTCCTGGAGCCCACAGGACCGGAGCCACGCGTGGCGTCGGAGGGCTACGGCACCGACCATCACCCGCGAGGTAGCCTCCGCGGCGTGCCTCGAGGTGGCGAGCTGCTGCGTAGCCACCGCAACAGCCTCGCTGAATATCTGCATGGCTGAGGCGCGTGACTCCTCCGGCAAGTCAGCGAGGAGCGGGCCGAGTCGGTCAAAGAGGTTCCGATGGTATGCCGCGAGGCATGCCATCATGTTCACCGTCCTGACCACCAGGGACGATGCCGAGTAGAACCTTCGGCCGAAGGTATCGAGCTTCCGTCCTTCACGGTCCGGAGGGGTGGTATGTGCTCGATTACCTCCCTTCGTCTGAGCCGACTCGACCACTATGCTGTTAGGTACAGGGTGTTGAAAGAGGAACTCCGCGTTCTCTTTCTGTGTCCTGTACAGATGCTCCAGCCTATGAGGAATAGGCTGAGCTGACGCTGGCTTCGCCCACGGCTGCTTCATCGCATCCACCAGGGTAGGCAGGAACGGCAGCGGTGCGGTCGATGGCGGGCGGGCTTCCAAGTACTGGAAGACCGGGTCCTGGGCTTGGGGAGCAGGTTCGGTCACCCTCAGGCCAAGGGCTGTGGCCATCCGGAGGAGGATCGCCGAGAACTGGCGGACGTCCTCTGGCGCAGACTCTGGAGCTGGCTCTTCGAATCCCAGTGGTGGGGACTCATGAGAAGAAGGGGTGGACTCGGCAGAATCGGAGTCCGAGTCATAGGAGCCGCCGGATGGCGACGGCGACCTCTCTGCCTCCTTCTCCTCGGCCGGCCCAGGGGCCGGAGTTGCCAGGGCAACTGCCGGAGCTGCAGGCTGCGTCGGTACCGATACGGCCGATGTCGTGACCGGTATCGGAGTCACCTGCAGGGGCACGACCGCGGGCCTAGGACGGTGTGCCACCTGCGTGGTGGTAGTCACCGCTACTGCCGGCTGGGCCACCAAAACCAAGTCCGAAATCCGTGAGGGGTAGTCAAAAGCCAAATCCGAAGTCAAAAAACACGAAAAGCAGAATCGAAAAAGCAAGCCAACAAGCAGAACCTTCTGTACGCTGAGGCGGACAAGAAAGAACTGAGGAGAGACCGTTAGTCGGCGGGAGGAGCATGCGCAGTACCGGCATGGGGGAGGGGTTCCCGCCAAAGCTAACGAGCTCTAGAATCTTCCGAACGCTACCACGCAGGCGCGAAAGCTCCTAATGTATGAGGCACAGAGACCACGAAGAAGAATTTCATTTTTATTCTTGTTTTTTTTTTATCCTGCCTGTATAAATTTTGATAATTCTTTGTTCCAACTTATAAATTATTTTTTATTATTTATTATTGGGAGATTCTGAAACAGGAACATAATTTTTGGAAGTACCGTCATCTTTATTGTATTTATCCGACCTAATAATGAGTTTGTTCCATTTTTCCAGATCTGTTTTGATTTGGTTCCAGGTTTTTTGGTAATTATTATTATAAAGTTCTGGGTTTTTCTTTGTAATGTATATTCCTAAATACTTAACCTTTTTATCAATATTAAACCCCAAGAATTCTTTCAACTCTTCCTCTTCTTTTTTGGTTAGATTCATCATCAATAATGAAGAGTTATTCCTATTGATCCTCAAGCCAGCTATTTGACCGTGTTCTTCCAATTCTTTTAACAAATTGGGTAGAGTTTCTTTTGGTTCTTCTAAAAACACCACCATATTGTCTGCAAAAGCTCTTATTTTATATTCATTCTTCTTGATCTTTATCCCTTTTATCTGATTTGATTCTCTAATTTTATTATTCAATATTTCCAGTGTCATTATAAATACAAGGGGCGAAAGTGGGTATCCTTGTCTCACCCCTTTAGATATCTCAAAATAGTTGGATCTTTCCCCATTAATTATCAAATTTGCTTTCTGATCTTTATAGATGATATCTATCCATTCTTTAAACTTTCATCCACATCTATATTCCTCTATACTGTTTTTCATGAACTCCCAAGAAATGTTGTCAAAGGCCTTCTCTGCATCAAGGAATACTATTGCAGACTTCTTTCCTGGGTTTTTATCATAGTATTCTATACAATTGATAACTGTCCTTATATTTTGTTTAAGACTTCTTCCTGGTAAAAAACCTGTTTGGTCCTCGTGGATGTATTCTTGAAGTGTCTTTTTCAATCTTCTACTTAGTATTGATGTAAAAATTTTGTAGTCAATGTTCAATAGTGACATTGGTCCGCAATTTCTAACATCTTTAATATCTTTCCCTTCTTTGGGAATCAGAATGATATTCGATTCTCTCCAAGTATTAGGTCTCCCTAGTGGTGATAATGCCTTTAACATATAGTAATATGGTGTTATCAATTCATCTTGTAGTTTTTTGTAGTATGTTGCCATAAATCCATCAGGGCCTGGAGATTTCCCTGCTTTCATTTCTTTGATTGCTTCCGTAATCTCACACATTGTAATTGGGGAGTTCAAATATTTATGATGTTATTCCAAAATCTTTTTGATTTTTTGCTTTTTAAAAATCTCTCCATTTCATTCTTTTGTTGATGGGTTATCTCTTTTCCTGAGAATAGCTTCTCATAATACTTTACAAATGTCTGCATAATTTTCTCTTGTTCTGTAATTGAGTTTTCCCCTTTTATTTCTATGATTTTTCCTTTCTATTTTAAATTACAGCTGTCTTAAAAAAATATCAAATTTCTATAGATCTATGAAATTATAAATACGTATATACCTATTATAGTCACAAATCTATATGTAACTATCAATCTTATTTATAAAGACAAAGTCAATGTTTAAATTTTATACAAGTTAATATAAATAAGTAATTATCTATAATTTTAAATATCTGTATATTTAATATTTAATACTTTCTATTTATAAATATGTATCTTAAATATATGTGTAAATTTCAAAATAAATATATATGTTCTTTACTTTAATTCTATAGATCAATTCATATCCTATCAACCTCTTCAAGCCATTCTCTCTACCCCCCACCTCCTTCTTAATACTTATTTCCCCCCTTCCTAATTGATTAATCCCTTTTCCCCAAACCCTAAGGTTTCCGCTGTCGTCTTCTTCAGGATTCCTCTCCTTCTCTCCTTCTCAGCTGTTGGGGGTTAAAAAAGGAAGAAAAGATGACGTTCCTGGCGGGATGTTCTCTACACCCGTAGATCACTGACTTTTTTTTCCCTTCGAGTTCTGCTATGATTCTAATTCAGTCCCTTTGAGCTCACTCCAATCTTAACTTCCAATTTTCCTCTGATAGTCTTTAATACACAGTCCCTCTCTTTCAAAAAAATTCTATTACAGTTCTGGTGCAGACACTTCAAGTCCAATCCAGTCCTAACTCCTGATTTTCCCAATGGTCTTTATTAAATAATCCTTCTATATCAAAAGCTTCTTTTTCCAGTTTTCAGTGACCTAAATGCAATTTAAATGAATTAGGAATCTGCTGTTGTATTTGCTGATTGGACCTTGATCACGATACAAAATTTCTTACTCGAGCCTTCATTTATACTACCTTGGCTCACCCCATGTGGTGGTGTAACTCCTTATGTATGCCATGTCGGCACAACGCTGGTGTACAGCACAGTCTACCCTGTGGAAGCAGCAAAATGGTGCAACTTGAGTGTCGTTGGAGTATTTCTAGCCCTTATGTATGGCCTGATGAAGATGGGTCAATCCTGGGTCCTTTGCAATTTCCCATTCAATCACACTATGGTTGAGCAGGTCATAAGCCAGGCAGACAAGACACCACCTATAATAGAGACCACATGCAGAGCAGAGAACTGGAGGAAGGCTTGCCATCTGTTTAACATGGATGCCCCAGCACTGACACGGTTTAACAGTGAGGAAAACAGTACAAAGTGTGTACACTGGCAGGACTTCCCCGACTTTAATCAACATCCTTGAAATAGAGTATAAGACCCTACAGGGAAATCTTTTAGGATCAGATCCAACCCATTATATCTGGATTATGTTGGATTATGTCTAATACAGTCAACTTCAGCATCTTTGTAGGCATGCAATTAAGCAGGCTGTTACCTAAATGAGATGTGAGCTGAGAACATCCTGGCTTACATTTTGTATATACATTGGATGTAGCAAGCTGCCTGGTATCAAGACAGATGGTTTGTCCTTCCAGTCTAGAACTAGCCTTCTGACAGCTTTCTAGCAGTCAGACAGATCTTTCACATTCCCCTGCTTCTTGATTCTTCTAGCTGGAGACATTAGTGACAGAATCCAGAGTGTTCTACATGCAAAACCCGTTATACCACTGAGCTACATGGTCTTTAGCTTAGTGATTGGCTGCTAAGTGCTGATGTAGTGCCACTGGCAAGCCACTGTTCTTTTTACCTCTATCATCCTCACCATACACTGGGCTTAAAAAAATGAGTTTTTTGGACTTAACTTCCAGAATCCTGCAGTCCCCATGGCCATGTAATCTAAAAAAGTAACTTTTCCAAGCCCTAGTGATAGACACTGGCATTAGCAAACTTACAAAGCTGTTGAGATTGAGAACATGTTCAAAGATGTCCTGACAAAAGGAAGGGACACGTGTTCATTCCCTGGGAGTTCACCAAGCGGTTTAGACCGTTACACAGTTCGGTCAATACAAGTTATCAGAAGAAACCACCAGGTCTGTGCATGGACTAAATAATCATTTAACCAACACAACATCTTAGATGCTGTTCTTATCAAAACAGGCATGAAGGCACCCTTCCTTATAAGCCAAGTTGGTGGCAGTTTGTGTGCCACCAATATTGGCAGAGGAACAGACAGGAAACAGGTCCAAAGGGCATAACCCATGAGGATGTGCTCTTGCTCCAGGTCCATTACAATGAAGACAGATTATGTAAAAGCACAAATAACATTCTGAGTCTGAATAACAGCACTGGGGAGACTTTGGATACACTCTCCTCCACCAAACCAGGAACAGCCAGAAGTCCCTTTGCAGTTTGATGATTAGCTCTCCCTTGGAGAGCAAGTTTTTTGTGAATGTGTGTGCTCATCTAATTTAAAGGTACATCAGCAGTTCTGAAGGCTCCTAGAAACATGGTGTGTTTTTGTTTTTTTTGCTCAAAATAATCTTTTGAGGGCATGGGAGTGGGTGGGCTTTCCCACCCCAATTTAGGGAACACAGCACTTTGTTACTCTGCACAGGAAAACGGTGGGGTTTTAGCTGCAGGCCTGCTTTAGTGTATTTGAATGTGAGGTGCCAGTAAGAATGGAACCAGCTCAGACTAGATCTTTATTCTTCCTGTATACCCAGTTAAAGCGGATCTCAGATGCCATGCCACCACAAGCTTTACCAGCAGAGTCAGGAATTAAGATCTCACCACATCCAAGGTTACATGACAAAAATGGCATATTCTTAGTTGGTCTGTTTAATGTGTGGATTGTCCAAAATCATGCAAGATAAGAAACAGTGCTTCCTTTAGCCATTTTTCATGACTGGCGGGATCAGGGGAGGGATTTATAAATTGGTGTGCAGGATACAGGAACACCAACTGGGCTGAACAGCTGGACAAAAGTTTCTGAAAGTACCAAAGGTCAGCACGAAAGCTTGATCTGGAAGTCTTGCTGCCTAATACAGGTGTACACATCCTGTAATTACTGTTTGGAGAAGACAAAATCTCAAGAAATATTATTTCAAACATTCTAAAATTGACTTCATCCTGCCAGATCTCTCCCTCTTTCCCAGCAGCTATGCAAGAACAACCCTTAATTTCTGAGTTTCTCAAGTGCCATATTTTTTCTTTCTTTCTCATTAAAAAAATTATCATCAAAATTTGCTTTAATCAGAAGTGAATTTGATCCATTTCAGATGTACAGATTTTTGGTAGTTTAAGTGATCAATATTAATAATAATACATACAACAGAAAACTATTGGGCTCCAGAGGAAAGAGTGGTGAAAGCCCTAAAAAAAAAACAACCTCAGAAAAAATGAGAACCAACTCAGCTCCCCCATTGTTATTCTGTTTTCCCCCAAAAACCTTTATTTCCTGGAAAAACTGAACATAACAAATGAAAACAAAATGGATTATGTATATTCAATTTTCTTTTAGAACGATAAAAGAAAATATTTCAGACAAGGTGTTTGCATATTTACTCCCCCAAATTACTTTTAAAAACTATGTTGACTATGTTGTCTATGTATGTATCACCATATATGTTGTGTAATTTTTCTTCATGTAATAACTTTGTACTCAATAAGATTAATTAAAAAAATCTAGAGAACTAAGAACTACCTATCTAAATGCAATGTTTTCAACTTTCTTGGACAACCACAGCTTTTGTCACAGTGCCTCTTTAAAATTTTCACTATTTTTTTCCTTACCTATTTGCAGAAGGTTCTGCAGCTATCCAAGGGGCAGACCATCTGAATATACACAATTTGAAGAGAATGTACAACTCAGAATATGCCTCATGCTCCCCTGTAGAAAAGCTTCATTTCTGACTCTCAAAAGACTATGTTACTGAAAACCCTCAGAGCTTGCAAACCAATGTTCTAAAGAATCTAGCACTTGAAGAACCTTGCAGAGGGGGAAACAGACTTACCCATTTCCCCCTATTTGTATGGGAGCAGACAAGGTAACATTTACAAAGCACTCTTTGGCACTGAAAATTATTTTAAAGATTAGTTTTATTTGGAGAAAAAAAACAAACCAACGGGTGGGGAAGGGGAATTTTACATAATAAAAGACATCTCCCAGGAAGTCCACACAGATTACAAATCATTTTCATAGAAGATATTTTGTACAAATTTTACATGTCTTCAGAATGTGTAAAATGCACCTCAATCCATTTGTGAACCTGTCCTGATAGCAGAGAGAAAAGAGAGAAATATGCAAAGGGGAGGAAGGGAGAGTAGAGAATGCTTTTGGGGTATGCAAATTAGCAGTTTTACCTAAAACGTACACCCTCCCCTGCATTTAATAGACTCAAAGCAGTATTGCATTTCAAATCCATTTCTGCTCACAGTAGGCCCTTCCCCCTCCCATCCTCTAGATTCTGCCCATGGGACATGGCAATACTCTTTAAATTTCAAAGGACTGACTTCAACTGTAGCTAAAAGTTATTGAAATAAGACACGAACCACTGCAGCTTTACTACATGTTGAATGCTCTATTTGATCCAGTTGAGTTTGTTTCAAGAGCAAAAATCACACTGTTCTCCTTCCACAAACTATGTAAAATGCAACAGCTCCTTGATGAGTGTGTGCACCACCTCATAAAGTCAGCTGCTCCTTCTAGCCAGATGATCTACATCCACCACTGTAACCAAGATTTCAAGAGTGGCCTATTAAAACCTTGTGCTAGTTGAGTTCCACTGTGCTGTGACTCCCCCACTTCCTTGGCCATTAGCACAAGGAATAAGAATGAAAGAACACGACTGAAAGAACACGACCGATAGATCAACCAACAGAAGAGAATTTTGCCTCCAAAAGTCATCTTCCGACAATGTGGGGCAGTACTGGGAGATTGTTGTCAAAAAAAAGTTAAGGGGAACAAAAGTCAACCCTTTGCTGTAAGAGCTAAAGAAAGTTTGTCAGCCGCCTGCATGCCCAAGCTGGAGAAAAGGAGATAAACAGTCACATGATGCAACAGCGAAAGATGCTCAGCTGGACCGTCAATGACCCTTGCGACCTTTAAACACTGCCCAAAATTTAAAAGGTTGTATTTAAATTTGTGACAAAATGCTTGTAGTACTAGCTCAATGATTTAAAGTTGGAGGAAAGAAGGGAGAGGAAAAAAAAGACTTCCAAGGAAATTTTCTAGTCCCCAGAAATTGCTCCCAGTGATGGATTCCTATAAATCCAATGGTTCCTTCACATATTGCAGCCTCCTGCAGGGAGGATACCGAAAACTGATTCCATATGGTACAGCCTGTAAAACTGCTCATTGCATGATTCAACCAAACTGCACGCTCTCCACACCCAGCATTACTGAGCCCTTACCAGTATGGACTGGGTTGTGGTGGGTGGAAGACTGTCCTTTTTGGATGAACCATGTCAAAAATGGCTTTTTTTACAAGCAGCAATTGTCAGCACCCTCCCTGTTGGAAAGGATAGGAGTGCAACAATGGGGTCAGCTCTGAGACTTCCAAGAAGATGATGCCCTTAGTAGGAAAGCTGCAAAGCCCAAGGTTCCCCATCCCTGCTGGACTTCAAAGATGTTTAGATTCTGGGCGATAAACTGCTCACTTGTTACGCCCCAGCAGGGAGTGAAAGCACACACCTAAAACTGTGCAGAGACACAACCATCTACCTTGGACGCCACTCATTCCTTCCCTCCAGTCATTAAAGCATGCTTGTTCTCCTTCCCCAGGGCACTCAGGGTTTCAAAGCAGATTATTTCAGGTTATACTTCAGAAGTCACCCAAGCCAGCAAAAGGGGGAAAGAGTTTTTAGCTGTCCAAGTCCTCAATACACTGTCTCTCTCATGGACCTGGCCTGCAAAAGCACTAACCTCAGCTCTTTGACAGGAAGAACCTGGGGCTCTGGCCGTGATCAGAAGCTGCGTGAAGTCACACTCGAGACATATATTGGGCCTATTCCTTCGTTTGTTTTAAAGACACCTGCCATTTTCTCTCTTGCTACACTTTTTTTTTTAAAACAGGGATTTCTCCAGGTAGTTCAATACTTTAAAGGCTGCAGCAGCATGCAAGAGAAATTGTATCACTTTTTCATTTTTGTTTTTTTAAAGAAAGGTTTTAAGAAAGGTCTCTCCAAGGAGATGTTGACTTGTAGGCTTTTATTTTTCTGTCTTGTCTGAATAAAGGTTTGGTTTTGCTCTCCGAATGTTCCTGGGTGGCAACTGGTTAGGAGATGACACAGAGGGACTGGAGAATTTAGTCGGCATATTCATCTCCCTCAGCTTCATCGTCACCATCCACTGACAAAGCAGCATACTTGCTAGCATAGCTAAATTTCTGCAAGGGAGAAAAACCAGGAAAGGGGTGATAAACATCATATAAAAACAGACATTAGGAAACGTAAGGTCATTCTATGGTTGTTCTGTTGTTTTTTTAGAGAAGACTGTACACTATCATATGCTACTATGATTCTATGTGCAACATACCCTTTAAATCATATGCAGAAGGAAGGAGAATATAAATACTACCTATTCTGTTTTAAACATTCTGGGTTTTTTTAAAAAATGGTAGTCTGCCCAACTAGAAAGAGCTTGGACCATAGAAATTTGAGTTCCAATTTCCATTCCACAGCACGGCTATGAGAAAAAAGGCAAAATGTTCAAACAATAAAGATGTGATGGACAAAGAAAAAGCATCATGGCATGCCTTAGTTGATCCCTGATCTGTAGTAAGATATCTTCAAGCTCCCCTGTTTTGGTCCCTGTTCAACATGTATGGTTTTACCTTTTGACCTTTTTACTAGTCCCTCCCCCACTTCCTCCTATTACAGGAAAAGCAAAGAAAAAGGAAATCAGTACTTCATTAAAACTCACTCTTGCCTCCCTGGGAGAAGTGACATATGTAAATAAATAATCTTACTCACTCTCTCAAAGAAAAAGGAACTTGAATATATGCAGCTTTCTTACATCAAATATTGACCTTTCCAATACAGTACCATATTTAACTTAAGGAGAGGTCTTTCACATCTCAACTCCTTTTAAATGCCAAAATTGAACAAAGGATCTTCAATACACAAAGACTTTAGATAATGCCATCTTAGAGCCAAGTGCTATCCAGATATAGCTATACAACTCCCATCAATAGGCAAAACCCATTTCCCCTTCTCTTTTCAAGGTCAAGTAGACAACTAATCAAAGGGAAAGCTGTTAGTTGCCAATTTTATGGAAAAAAGTGACAATGGGAACCAATGTCATAGGAACCAGAGCTGTAACAGCACCTAGTATTATAAAATCACTGCATCTTTAGAAGTGCTTTTATTTTGATTTATATTTGATTCTATTTTTAGTATGCTTTAACATTGCAGACTTTTATTATCACCTGTTTTAACTTTGTAAGAGGCCTTGAATTCAAGGGCTGAAGAAAAGGTGGGATAGATATTAAATAATAATACAAATCAAGAAATATGGCTTGTTAATTTTAGCTCCATTTGACATATAAGTATGTAATGGGAGTGAAGACCAAAAGGACAAAAAACTAAATCCTGATAAGCTCCAGTTTATCTAATCATGAAGACCACCTACTTAAAAAAATAGTGGACTCATTGCTTACAGGGGCAGGGTTCTCTTCAAATTTCTTTGGCTCAGATGCAGATCTCGAGTCATGCTCCTTCTTGCTTTCTTTCCTGAAAAGGAAAAATGGCAACATGTAAATACAGCTATCAGAGTATGAGGTCAGCACATAATGGGAGCCATTTAATACCATTTATTCCAAGAACAGGCAACTGTGGCCACGGGCAACCTTGGAAGAACAGGCACAGTGGAACGTGAGGACAATACCTATCTGAGTCTTGCCAATGGTCTCTGCTGCCTCCATCTCCAGGACCATGGCCAGAGCTCCCACTTCGACCTTTTGGAACACTCTCCTTTCCACCATCAGGTCTGTTTTCATCTCCTGAAATAAGTTGGAAAAAAGTCCTCATCATTATTCTTGTTTGTAGCAATCTTCTATTCAAAGGAGTTTCAAATTGAAGGCAGCCATTTCTCCACCTGCTATTTATGCCCAATTAGCTCACCTGGTTTATTTGATGTTTACTAGCACCCTAACACTACCAAGCCCACCTGCTTCATATTAAGATTTGTTTCCATCAGAATTACAGTATGCCTGTTTTAAAACTTGCTTTCGGCTTGCTTTTCCCTAATTTTTATGCAGCAAAGCAATCTTTACAAGTAGAAGGTCCTGTAGATTTCTGTAATCTGAAAGTAAGAGCACTTGTAAGAATATTGTATTCCCAAATCATAAGTCCTGTCCTAAAATTTAAAGCCTGACAGCTTTCCCCATCATTATTTTTTAATGAAACTGGAGCTTCAATTACACTTTGTCAACTACTACACTTATCATTGTGTGGTTCAACATTATGATCACAGAATTCAACACTGCTTCTGATAACCTACACTGTCTCTGCCTGCAACGAGAAGGTATTAAGAGTGGAATCCCTCTTATCTGAGTAAACATGGCTAAGATGGACAAGTTTCCTCTATTTCACACAGGAAAATGAATGATGTTAACATACTACTTGCCATTTCCAGGTAAACCATTGACTTCAATATAAGCTTCAAAGCATCTCTTGCTAGTAGAACTGAAAAGGACACTAAGGCATTGGAGTAGGAATCTGTGAAGCCCCATACAACCGAAGGACAAGCTATCCATAGAGGAGGCACTTCTCTGGTCTCAGGGGCTACCGATACATGTTTGGGATATAAGAGAGGGTCCTCTCAGTGGCTACCGCCTGGCTTCAAAAATCCCTTGACAAAGAAGGTCTGGCTGAGCCTCCCAGTTATCTTCCCATAAGCAGACAAGGACAATTTTATTCAGACAGGCCTTCCATGCTGCTGAAAGGGTTTTAACTGCCTGGTTGGTATTGTCTGTTTATTTTTTTAATCAGCGCACTTTAAATTGTATTTTTAATCTGTTTCCACACTTTTTAATTGTATTTGTTTTATATGAATTTCATTACTGTTAACAGCTTTGTGTGCCATTGTTTTGGCAGAAAGGCAGGATGTGAAATAAATAAATAAGACTTTACTGAACTCTTAATGAAACCAAGATAAAAAGAACAGACAGAAGTTTCTCAAAACAATAAATTTTGGATCTCCTTTCAGTTAACTCCTTAAAGACCTCTAGTGCCCTCTTCTGGGAAGCAAGATAATAAATTTAAGATTTGGCTGATTTCATTCTTCTATAGCAACAGCTGTAATATTACTGATGGCTTTTGTTGTTTTAACAGGGATGACATGGAGTAATGGTGTAAGCACCAGACAAAGACTCTGGAAGACAAGGGTTTGCATCTTTGCTCAGCCATGGAAACCCACTGGGTGGCCCTGGACAAGTCACACTCTCTCAGCCTCAGAGGAAGGCAGTGCTAAACCTCCTCTGTATAATTCCTGCCAAGAAAACCCCAGGATAGTGTTGACATAAGCTAGAGTCAACATGAAGGCACACAGCAACAATAGCAATGGTAAAAGTTGAGATTTTATTGACTGCTTTTGTTTTTATATTTGTAGACTGCCCTGAAAGCACTGGTAGTTTGGAAGGCTTATCAAAATTTTAAATCAACCAACCAACCAACCAACCTGCCAAGACTGAGACACTGGTTAATTATCAAAAATTCATTCTTGGTTGCTGAAGAGGTGAAGGAAGGTACACATAGTGAACTAAGCCAGTCATTGCTCAGAACTAGACAGGGAAATCCTATGACTCAAACCTGACTGGTCATCTGGGAGTTTAGAGGCCTGTGACTTCCCTGCCTGTCTCTAGGCAGAGATGAGTACAATGTGTGGAGTCCTCCCTACACCAACCCAGAGTACATGCCACAACACTGGGAACTGTTTGCTTCCCATAACTTCTCCAGAAACACTTGAGGCAGATCTTTCTTTGTAAACCTCAGCTGCCATAACAGCAACTTCAAAAGTCATGCATTTCCTAAACAGAAGATGTTATGCATTTTCTAAACACATCCAATGCAGAAAAAAACCCCCGCATTCATCATTTCACACAAAGTGTGAATTCTCAGTTGCCCATCCACTTACTGCTTCTCAAAGGCTGCTTGCTACACTCTAGCCTTACCTTTCCTTGGGGTGTTCTTAGGGGGTGCTCCATCTTCCGATGATAGGGATGGCACAGTCTGGTTGCCACTGCAGAAAAGGACAGGTGGAACAGTTGACATTTCCTAAATCTTACGCACACTGCACACTTTGAGGAATCTGTGTTTTATCTCTATGGTGCACTAGAGGTAAGTTGAAAGTTTCACACCTCTAACATACAGGCTGGAATCATATGGCCCTCTAGGTGTTGCTGAACTGCAGTACCCAGCATTTCTTGCTTCTGGTACTACTAGTTTTAGTGCTTCAGAATCCAACAGTATATGGAGGGCTGTGGGACTACCACTCTTGCTCTGCTGAATCTATCTTTCAACCCTTGTAGATTGCAGTTAGGGGGGTAAAGAAGTAAAAAGTAAAAAAAAAAGTAAAAAGCCAACAGCCACTTTGTGCCTAAACTAAAGAAACTAGTTTCAGAGCTGAACTCAATCGGGTACAAACATCCAGAAGGTCTTTCTCAGAGCGCTGGATCCCCACAGGAAAGCATCAATTCATCCATGCCTTGCATCTTTCAGCCCAAGAACAATGAACCCTATGCATTTTTCAAACTGGCTGTGCGTTGTGTGAATTCATATTTAATTTATACAAAATGTTCTTAGCCAAAGAGGCTCCCCAAGTAGTTTACAGACGTCAGTGGTAAGGAAGTACTTGCTCTCAGGCTTAAAATTTGAAAAGGACACTCAGGAAAAGAGGGATGGAAAAAAAGGAACATGTATTCACCACCCTCACCGCCACCTCTATTCAATCTGGTTTTGCATGTAAACTTAGTTTTAAAATTAACTACTTATTGACATGGTAGCTATGCCTTTAAGTCACAGACATGAAGGATTTGAAGCATGGTTGCTCATATCCTGCATTAAGTGCAGCAGGAACATGAAATCTGTTATTGGAATGACCTTAACTAATCTGAAAATCTTTGGCTTCCTTAAACCATATAAAAACCAAGGTCCTCGCCTTCATGGTTAGAAAGGCAGGCATGACACTATGCATCCAAGACATGGTAATATCTCAGTAGACAGAAAGATATAAATGCAGAGCAGAGTTTGTACGAATTATATTTTTGGGATGCAAGTCCCAGAATCTGCAGCCAGTATAGCCGTTGTATGTGCTGGCTGAAGGATTCTAGGATCTGTAGAGCAAAAAGAGTAATATTTTGTAACTCTGACAGCAAGCATGTGCCCTGCAAGTCCTCCCAATTTCCCAAGACTAAGAGAAGCAGACTGCATATGCAAATTAAGTCAAGAGCTTATGTATACAAACTGAATGAGCTAAAGGAAACAGAAGCCACTTAGCAAAACAAGCTGAAGAAACAAAAGTCAAACAGAATTCAATCTCTTATGGGAACTAAATGAGGAACAGACCAGCAGAGACCTTTTGTTGCTTCAAACCTTGTGACTCTGTATCAGGTGAAATTCCTAAAGCATTCTGCTCAAGTTACATTGCCCTTTTGTATCCTATTATTTAAACATTTATATTCAACCCTGTATCATAAAATCTCAGTGAACGGTACAACAAAATGAGTTTAAACAACCTAAAACAATCTAAAACAATTTTTTAAAAAAGTAAAACAGTAAGCAATAATTGAAACAGTCTAAGAAAATATGAAACAAATTAGAACTGTTTAAAATGACAAACAGATACAGATTTAGACCAACTCATTACAACTCAAATGCTTTATAAAAAGCCATGTTTTAATGCACTGCTGGAAAGAAGCAGATGTCAGTGCTGATGAGGCTTCCAATGGGAAGGTCTTCCATAGCTGGGATGCCAAAGCAGAGACCCTCTTATGTATCCTCATACAAGTTACTGATACCACAGTGGAGTCATAGAAAAGGGCCCCTCAAGCACACTTCAGTCTTCAGGCAGGCATTCACACTCCATCAAATGTCAGGGTCTCACACTACTGGGAATTTTAAATGTCACCACCAGCACCTGGAATTCAGACTGGAAGTGAGTTTGTTGCCACTGAAATTTTTAAACAAACAAAATAACTGATGCTACCACTGATATTCTGCTTGCTGCTCTTTGCAGCTTCTGAATCATTTTAAAAGGGAGCTCAATGTCAAGTGCACTGCCATAGCCTAATCACAAAGTAGTCAGTTCATGAACTACTGTGGCCAGATTATTCTTATAAATCTTGTCCGCAACCTTCCTTGCAGTTATTTTATACAATCTTTCTTCCAGACATGTTAAATAAAAAGAAATATCTGAAAGTAAAACTTTTTGTAGCAGGGAGATGCTTCAGTGTTGGTCTTTTCTTGCCCCTCCTATTACTCAGTAAGTCTCCTATGACAAGCAAGTCTCCTATTATTAATGAACATCTTTCAAAAATCTATCATTCCAGTTACAGAAGTAATTAAAGCTCTGATCCTGAAAACCACTTTAGGAAACTTGAGTTGAGTCAACTGAACAACTGTTTGCTTTCTTGTTCAGTCAACATTATAATTATAGCTGGAGAGACAGAATTAAATTTAGTTTCAAAATCCCATTTCATTCCTCTTCACTGAAGCATACATACTCTCTCATAATTGTTCACTTTTGTAAAAGAAGCCCAGACCTTCATTTTGCTATAGACAAATCATGACAACATATGTTAAAAACTGATGCACATTTTAAAAATGTAATTTGTGATCCACAAGATTCTATCAGTATATAGAGGTACTGGGGGAGGTGTATTGAACAGCGTGCCCTAGCATCCACAGACCCTCACCTTGTAGGGGAATGCTGGTCTGAGTCAGAGCTTTGTGAGCGTGCTGGGTGAGAATTGCTACTGCGTTTCACCCAGGCATTTTCTTTTGGTGGGGGAGCTGGCATCACCTTCAAGGGAAGCTTCTCTTCTCTGGAAGTCTTAGAAGTGGGAGACAGACCTTCATCTTCTTTGCTGATGCTTTCATTTTCCAGTGATTTTTCACTCTCCCTCCTCCGTGAGGCTAGAAAACATGACATCGTGTGAGCAAAGCAGGTGGGCTTCCCTCAAGGCTTTATGGCTGAAAGTACATTCTTCTGGATTGCCTTGTAAGCACTTCTGAACTTGGTGACCAATGTTTCGCTAATACCAAGCGACCAGGTCAGTATATACATTGTACAACATGATCACAGAACAAGCCCAAATTGCCTTTATGTTTTATCCACAATGCATACACCATAGAATTATAAAATATAAATTCTCCATATTGACAATTTCATTTTATAGTGCTTACAGATTTCCTGTTTGTCTTTGCCTGAAACAGAAGTGATACTTGTCCAGAGAAAATACTGCAAATATCCAAAAGAGAGTGTTTATACCGTACTCTGTGTGTGTGGTAAGTACTGCAGCCAAATCTTGCAGTTCAGCCCAATGTAACTTATCTGCCCACTGTAGATACTACAAAATTGACTGTGGCTGAGGGAAAGGGGGAAAAATAATCACTCTGTAAGGAAAGTCTGTCTCAGCTTCCTGCCTTTTCACCTGCTGAAAACTTCAATTTTGTACCTGGCAAACAAGAAAGCAGCTGGATGTGTGCAAGAGAATAGTCACCCCCAGAGCTATCATCCTCTCTTCCCCAGGATCACTGCTATGATCAACTGCCCAGCTGCTTGTTCTTAAGCCTGCGCTACCCTTAAACAAATTTTAGTGTACTCTTAAAGGTAAGGCTAACTAAATAGTGTGTTAAAATACTGTAATGCACTATTTCTCCTTACTATGGTGACTTCTTGCTGCTTTAGCTTGCTAAGGGGAGGAGGAACTTTAGATAAAAATTACTCTTGTTAAATCACTCCCATAGCCCCCACCAGCTCAAAGTCAGAGTTCAATTATAAGTGCAGTAGCTTCATATTCTACTGACAGATGCACCAAGCTTTTGCCTCCAGCAAACTCAAATGAAAACTCCAAATTACGTGAGTGTGTAAAGGATGAGAGTGCCTATTTGCTGTTCTTTTGAGGGAACAGGCTTCCAAAAATCTGACCACAAAAGCAAGTATGGCATCGCACTCTGGCAAGTACAATGCATGGCCTCCCATACATCCAACTTTGAAGTTGCAAAAATGATTGGGGATTTCCTTGGCAGATGTACAGTGATCGCTGCTACCTCTTCAGGTCCACAGTTGGAAAGAAGGTTGCGAGTGTTTTGATAGCTGCACAGCCAAAGTGTCCAGATGCAACTTGGAAATTCTGGGCTAATGTAACAAATCCTTCCCACCATGTGGAGTACATATATACTTACACACTTTAACATGGCTAAGCTAACATGCCCCCAGTGTCTTTATTCTGCATTGCCAAGCTGGCAGGCTTCCTGGTAAGGCCAACCAAAATTGTAAGCTCTATTAGCATAAGTACAAACAAAAACACAGTGAAGCCAAATGCCTGACAACATAAACCATCTGCAGTCTATAACCATTCCCTTCCCCTCCCTGAGGGATCTTCTCTCTACTATGAAGACTGTATTAACTTGTAAACACACTGATCGCTATCTGATTATTCTTTGAGCAAACCTGCTAGTGAGTTATTTGGCTTCTACATAATGGGTCTCTTGAATAGGTTATGAGAATTATTATTTTGCACTATTAACTCGTACATCCCCCAAAATTTCAAGATCTATATGAACAGTGAACCTCGTCTGTAACAGTAAATGCTACTCAACAAGGTTGGCTGTAAGCAGTGTTCTAAATAGGCTTAACTTGCACTATGTGTTTATACTGCGCTCTGTGTGTGATAACTTGACTGCTACTTACTTCTTCCTGTTGGGCCTGTCCCCACAGAAGGAGTTGTACTACCAGTTTGTGAGGACTCGCTCCCAGTCCGTGACCGCTCTTGATTATCTTCACTGCGCCAGCTGGGATGTCTAGAGAATACACAGAGCAGCAAGGATTACTGTGCTGTATGTGTGGAACACTGCAGAAATCAGGCATGGGACAACCGCATACAAAACCGTACTTAAATCAAATGAAACCAATGCTCAGTGGCCATGGGAAAACTCTTCCCCCATGTAGAGCTTTGACAATGCACAGCTTGGGAAAGTTATTCTTTGTGTTTACAATTCCCTTGATCCACTGGTCAGTATGGCCTGTTGTGGTCATGCTGACGGGAAGGAGTCCTGCAAGTTGTAATTGAAAACATCAACTTTTTAGTGCCCTGGTAAAAGGAACCTGAATAGATGGCTCAATGCTTTGACTTAATATGGCAAGTTCTTCTGTTCAGTTTGAAAGAAAACACAAGAGAACAAAGGATATTTGTTACTTATTTCTGAAAAATCACTGTATCAAATTATACTGAATAAAAACTAAGACAACATTGTCACTGGGGATCTGCAAAAAGCAAGAACAAGCTTGGCCATGCAGCTACATAGCATTACTGTATCTTGGTGGTTTGGAAGACAACATATCTTATACATGCCTGCAAACCACAAACAGCTCTTGCTCCCCTTTAAGTTTTTACGTTACTTAAAATATTTCCTGCTCATATTAAGAGCCATGAGGGCAATTCTCTTACATTAACCCCTGCTCCTTGCTTTTGCCCCAAGAGAGGCCATTTTGAGAACTAGGAAGCAAAGCAGAAGCAGTTCTGGAACTGAAAGTAACCTCTACTGTGCCTGCAACAGCAAAATACAGCAAAATTGTTTCTATGTCCACTGGGTAGGTAGGGTAAATTTTACACAACTTTTGTTTAAGAAAAACTGAGTGGGAAATCTTGAGGACCACAGCCTTGGGAGCTGCATGAAGTCCATGAGCCACACTTTCTCAGTCTGCGCAGACACAGATGGTTTCAAAATGGATGTTTAAGGTCATTATGCTAGCTATGAACACTGACTACTTCACACTTTCTTCAGAATGAGCAGACCCTGTTGGGTCATCACAATAACTTTTGCAAGTTCATCAGTCTGAGCCTGAATCATGCCAGACTAAAGTTTGCAGACAACGCAACATGCTATTCCCTCCTGTTGGGATTATTAGCATGACACATTCATCCCTGCAACTCACCGTTCCCGGGGCCGTCGTTCCAGCCTGGGTTTATCATCTTCCAGTTGACGCTGCAGCTTCTCTTGCTCTTTCTGTAGCCTCTCTTCTACTTCACGTTCCCTTGCAGCAGTGTCCACAGGCTTGGCACCCCCAAAGATGGAGGCTGCACGGCTAGACTGGGTAGCAGGGGCTACTGATGTATCTTCGTCCTTAGGTGTGCTCCGGGGCTTCAGATTCAACTTCGGCCGCTGAGTGGGACCTTAGCGAAAATGTATGAGAGAAAGTGGGACAAAAAGAACAGCACAAAGCAGTTTGGAAAACAGTGTAAGAAGAAGAAGAAAAACTAACAGCATGAGTATTATGAAAACTCTTCAGGTTTTCTTATTTAAATGAATGAGAGAGGGTTAAAGAATGGCTTGGGGGGATCCTGAAAACATGCAGAAGTCAGAGGCCAAGACGAAGTAAGTAATCATAGGATGACCCTTTATAAAAAAAACACACCAAAAAACCAGATTACCTATTCTGCATTTTCTTTAACCATGTGTTTTGATGGGCCTGTCAGAATATTGTATGTATTGCGATAGGGAGGTATGGGAACAGAAGAAAAAGAGTGGGGGAAATAGAAATTACAACAGATGGCCTAGTGTTAAATTCTAGATGGTTCCCACTCCCACCTGCCATTTAGAAGTGCAACTTGAATTAAGGGCAGAAAAACTACTGCAGCAATACACATCGACCTCCACATCAATTTTCCCCCTCCTTTCCAAACTTACCTCTCTCATCCCGTCGGCTGTCATCCCTGCTATAGTCATCCCGCGAACTGCTCCACCTATCCATCCGATCATCCCGCCTGTCGTAACGGTCCTCATAACGGTCACCGCCACCCCTGTAATCATCATCGCGACGGTATCCACTGCCAAAGGCTCTTCTGCCACTACCTGACCTCGAGTCATAGCCTGCAGAGAAGGGACGTTATAAATAGTTAGAAATTTCAGGAGCCACAAGACACTCTGTCTTTGCTGCAACACAGTAAAATGGCTAACCTCTGGGAAATGTTGATGACAAAACCACAGGGTGTTCTCTGGGGAGTCATAACAGGGAGAAGACTTTAAGGCATACATCAAAACAGAGCAGATACGAAAGCATTTCCCCAGGAGCATATCCACATACACTTAAAACAGGCACACAGTCATGACCAAGCAGCAACTGAGCAAACTGGACAGTATTAGCAGATCAGGGTTTCAGCAGTATATAAATATTACATAAATACTGCATATGATTATGTAGGCATCTAAAAAAAGAAATCTCCTCTCACTTCAGCTCAAAACCTTGCTCAAAAGTTTAATGAACACAGAAAGCACTAAGTAGCTGGCACTTAGTGCTTTCTTTCTTAGAGCTGGGGCCAGAGACTAGGTCACTCAAGCATGGAGAGAACACACAAGAAACTAAGAAAACAGTCAACAGCTAGAAAGCATAATCTCATCTCATCTTCAGTGTACCCCAACCAATATAATATCCAGATGGAAAGGTGCTGCAGGCAGAGAAAGGCATACAAAGAGTTATCTGTGGATAACAAATAGTTATCTGTGGAAAAGATCAGCATAACTTCTTTCCACTGCTAGAGTAACAAGTAAGCTTGAAACACAGAATCAAAACTTGTTTGTTAAGACTTGAAAAACAAATTCTCTACCAACTTCTTATGCCACGCTTCTCAACTATGTTCACCTTCAAGGAAGAAATATCTTCCCAGGGCTCACTGGCCTAACACACACACAAAAAATGAACTGTATTCCAGTAATCGAACACGAAAGTTACACAACAGAAGCAAATGTTAAAACAGAGACTCCTACATGAGTCTCCATTTAATACCCAGGCCTACAAAGATGCTTGTGACTCAAAATACCACCTCTATCATAATCTCTACGGTCATCATAACGATCTCTGCCTCCAAAACGATCCATGTCTCTTCGGGGACCATCACGGTACCGATCCGAATCATAACGGTCACGGTCCCGATACCCTAAGAAAAGAAAAGAAAGTTACAGCTTGTACCAGTTAGTTATGAAGTGATGGGATTCTCTTAAAAGGTATGAAACAGGATAGAAGATTGAAAAGTGTGCTACATCAGGTACTATCCACTTCATGGTTGACATTCTTACTGGATACAGAAGTTTGTTAAGAAAATGACTATGGTTCACACTTTCAACTGTACAAAACCATTTAAATTTCTACATTCTAACTCAATCGGAAGATTCAAAGCAGGCAATATAACCAAAGCGGGTTTTAAAAGATAGGCAGCAAACAGGTATACTTTGGTAAATTCCAAAGGAAATAAGAACTCCAAAGCTATGCGATAGCAGAGAAAACCCCTCAGCATGCTTTTGCTTTTTGGACACTGTATCTGAGTGTTATTAAAATCAATAGAGCGCACTCTCTTAGAAATCTGGGTCACACACAATAAAATCATAATATTAAAATATATACACTTGATTTTTAATTTTAAAAAATCAATAGCACAATAGAACATAAGACAATCCTGTAACATGTATGCCCACAAATGAGAAAGGTTAAGTCAAAAGGCCACAGCATACACAGTTTTATAGATACATGTAGGAAACTGGAAAAGGATGAGAGAAAACACAGCACACTTGGCTGTAGACACTTGCATAGCAAGCAAACCACTCAAGAACTCACTGTCTCCAAAGCTATCCTCGCCCCTGCGGGGAGGGTAGTCATCAAAGCTATCTGTAGCAGGACGAGCCCTCCAGTCAGACTCAAATCTCTCTGAATCCCGGTTGCGATCACGGTCTCTGCCAAAGGAGCGATCATCTCGATCTGCAGAAGGAAAAGATAAAGATCCACGTGTTAAAAGAGCACGTTTAATCCAAGGAATCAAATATTTCTACGGAAGACTTTTAAAAATACCCTGCATCAAAACAGATGCTGTTACACCATTCACAAACAGAATGTGTTGCTTCATTAACAGACTTGGTTGCAGCAAACAATTCTTTGAGTGTGTGCCTCCTAAATCAGTGTGATAGCAAGGACAATGGGAAACAGAAGGTAACCATTTAATTAGCAAAGCAATAATCACTGGGCCTGTATGGTATTTCTACGGCAAGACAATACAATGTGCATACAGGAGCCGACAGACTGCTGGCTCAGTATACTCTTGGCAACTTTACAGCCCACACCTTTCTCCACTCACAGCCACCAGGCCAGAATAGTGGCCCCTTTCCAATGATAGATGGAGATTAACACAAGGGTTCTATGGAGTACAGGACAATGCATTTCTTAAACGAGACCAGGCAGGAGCCACGTTGAACAAGAGAAGGTAAACAGTTGGTGCTGGTACAGAAAAGTGAAGGGACACTGTGACCTCCAAAAGTGTCTGGAGGGGGAGATGCATAAGCCAAAGCGTGATGATGATGACCCTCCATTTCTACAGATGTTTCTCCTGGTACATGGTGTTCAATAGCTGCAGAGTACAATCTAGCTTCCAATTATTTCTTTATAGTGGGCTACAAATTATGGGGCCTTCCAGATGCTTTTGGAATGCAAGTCTTAGAAGCCTTGGCCAGCACAACCAATGGTGATGAATGCTGGGAGTTACAGTCCAACAACCTCAGAAAGAGTGCAAGACTCCCCTTCCTGGTTTATGTGTACATTATCCTAACCCCTAAAAGCATTTTCCCCTCTCCCTGCATATTGGTTTGTGCAGCCTTTTGCCCTCAACCCCACCCCTGTATAATTTTCCAGACCTCTTGCAATAAATACTCTTCAAACAGACAAGCTAAGTTAAGTAGAAGCCCCACACCTTGTCAATATCACCTTTATGATGACATTATTTGCTGGCAGATAAGGGGAAACCTATCAATTTCACAGCTTCTTTGCAGTCCTGGTACACAGATTTAGTTGGTACAAGACTACCTCTATTTACTGAGCCAAGGTTCTTACCTTTATCCTGAGCTTGATCAGCAACATCCACTCGTATTCTCCGATTTCCTAGAGACTGAAGAGCATGAAGGAACATTAGTGTACATCCAAAGAAGAAGAGGTGCCAAAGGAACTTAAAGATCTCCTTAACTAATACATGAAGTAATCCTAGGTAAACTGATGCCAAAGAACTATCAAATTTCACAGAAACCACACTAGTAGAGAGACTATAATAAGCTACAAATGCTTATTAATACCCACATTTTGTCCACTATGTTTCTGTGGACCATCACCTACACAGATGTACTCAGGATCAACAATGAAATAGGGTGTAAGAATAATACTAATCATGTGTTCTCTTTCACCAGGTAAAAAAGACTTTCAGAAAGCACTGTCTAGAATTTAGCACCAGGCTTACTCATCAAGCATCTGAGATCAAGTCAAAATCGTCTACCTAAGCTAGCTAAGGCAGAGTGCACCATCTGTACATATTCTTTTCCAGGTGGAAGACTGTGTTATTTCTCCAGCTCGCATGCTCTAGTTTGAAAAAATGCACCATCTTTCTTGACATGGGCCTTATGAGAAATCGGCTTCCCCATTCACAATAAATACAAGCATCTGAGACTTGGTTGATTTAATCTGGGTTTGTTTGAAACAACTGTTGTACTGTTTCCCCCACTCTTCCATATATTTTATTTCACTGGGTGGGAGGCAGGAGAAAAAGACATGCATACATGGAGTAAAAACACAAGTCAATTCAGTGCTGGATAATGAGATAAAAAGAACTAACTGCTTAAACAACTGAATATTATTCTATATGCCTGTACAAGACTGAACTTCTGAATGTAAATACATTTTTAAACTAGCCTTTTAATTCACTGTTCTTTATTCAGAATCAATTGGTTATACTACATTTTACTGCTTCTGACTTCTTAAAATCTGACTAAAAGCCTCAAAATGCAAACATTTCAGGGGGGCCAGTCTTGAAAGTTTGTCAAGCAGCATCTTCACATGTTCCTTTTTTTTAAAAAAAGTTCTGGCGTTACACTCATTGTAAAAGTCCACTGTACTGTAGAAGTACTTCCCTATAAAGGTCATTTTTTTCCAATAGTACTTCCAGCTTAAGTATGGGTCATTCCAAAGACACGTGCTTAAATCTTCAAGACTTCTTGCAGAAATCCTGACTCACCAGACTTTCCACAAGGCAACAGCAACTCTGACCTGAAGTTGGCATTCCTTGAGTAGCACCAACAGAACAGGGCATTTCCACAGAGTAATTATAACACCTTGTTTTATTATGGCAATCCAGATCTAGCAAATTCTACTGTTTGAAAGTCAGCTCTCAACTCCAATATATGTTATGATCTAACAATGCAACTTACAATAAATGCATAAAATTGCCTTGGCTTGTAACAACTACGGGGCTCTGTAACATCACTGCTTAACCAAGGAAAAAATATGTATAATGAAAAGTAACCTCTCTCCCTTTACCCTACTACCCTGGCCTCTTGGCTCAATTCTAGATGGCTGTACAGATGTGTTTAATGTAGCTGCAATGCAGATTTTCAAAAAGTTACTTTTAAAACTATAGTTCCTAGAATCTCCTACCTAGCACATCTATACTGATTGGGAGATTCCAGGAAATGTAGTTCAAAAAAGTAATTTTCCCACGTGTGCTTTTCAAGCTACACTTAAGTATCTCACTCTCAACCTTCAGTGGAAAAACACAGCAAAGCCTGGACCTTAGCTGAGTCATGCCACTCCAAGGAAGAAGCTTACCACATGGGACATAATGACACCAGTTACCACAATCTCTAAAGAATAGGCATTTAATCACACATGGCTGGTTATACAAATAATTCAGGCTGCTGCTGAAATCATATATGAAATCTAGAAGACTGCAACTCAACAACAAGGCTGGACAGCCTGTGTAACTTTTCCCTCATTTCCATTACTATTATCCATCAACAAAAGGTTTACATCAGCTGGATCCTGGTATAAGCCTTTCTTCCACATAATTTAGACACAGCTATACTTGAAAAACATAGTCCTTTCTATGTAACACTACCTACCAAGGCAATGCAGTTTTCATAGTTTTATCGCTCCAAGTGTTCTTAAAGCGTTAGAGGCTGGTGAGGTCAAACGACAATGAAAGACTCTGACAGAACTTCCAGGCACAGTTCAGCTTACCTCTTCATTGAGGCTCAAAGCACGGAGCAAGGAGTCCAAATCTTCAAACTCAGCATATCCAAATCCTTTCAACCTCTCTGGATTACTAGGTTCTCGAGGCAAACGAACAGCACTTATCTGCAGGGAGGGGAGAAAAGATTTTTCAGTGACTGCCTCTCTTGAACAGAAATACAAAGGTAGCCATCAGCTGTCACACAGCATGTTACAACAGAAAATAAAATTTATGGCATTTATTTATTTATTTAAAAGATGTGGTTACTGTCCTTCATCTGAAGATTTTTAGGGTAGTTAGGATGTTTTAGACAACACACAAAAAGTAGCATAATTTGCAAAGGAAATGAAGTTTGGCATAATGCCCTTGGAATGAGAGATGCTCAGGGAAGCTAATAGTAAAATATCAAAACAAGAAACAAAGCAACAGTCAGTGGTAAGAAATTGGCAAGTTATGTGAAATGAAAAAAAGGAGCTGTGGATGGTGGGGTTAGATTTTTTACTTCTTCAATCAGGTTGAGTATAAAGATACTGCTCACAGATGAAGGACAATCAACTCTTTCTGATTCTATATTGATATCACCAACATCTGCTTCGCTTTACAAGCAGGCAGCACAATCCTATACATCTCTACTCAAAACATCAGTGCCAACGAGTTCAACTGCACTTGTTCCCAGATAAATAGCTATAGGATTGCAGCCTCCACTGTGCTGATTTCAAGTACAACAGTCTCCTAAAGCAGTGCTTCTCAGCCTCTCTACTGTGTGGGAACAGCAATTTTTTCCCCCTCATGTGTCAAGGACTGGCACCATATTTGTGCACACTGGTGACAGCTGTTTCCTTCTTTCCTGGAAACTCACCAAGGAGCCACAGCTAATGATTCAGGATCTGCCACCAGTTCACAGATGACCAATTTTGAGTAGCACTGTCTTAAAGCATGTTAAGGGTACATATTTGAGGTACTAGTTTTAATGACTGAAAGGGTAGAGATAACTAACTCAAATCTCCTGATTTACCCACACAGATGTCTCTAAAACCAGATCTACTAACTGAGCTACAGTGCTATGTGTACTCATATTTGATTTCTTGGTCTTGCAGGACCACTGGTGATCTGTCATTTCTAAACACGAAAGAAGAAGTCATAATGCTTCCTTGCAAAGAGTCCTAGAATTTAAAGGTCAGTGTTAAGGGTAGACTAGAAGCTCTGTGTATCAGACGATTACTCAGCAAGGGAAATAATGCTTCACAGAGAGCTTATATGTGATTAATAATGCTTGTAGTATCAATTTCACATATACTAACCTTATCTATCCAACCAACCACTGCCGTTACACTTTAATATAGCAATCTCTAAAGAGCATAACTAAGGCACTAATGAACAGAGAAAAGAACATGAAAGGCAAGTCAACAGCATTTCAGCCATCAGGAACAATCTGCTGCAATCAGCATATGATGCTGTCACATGGGTAACTCTCGGTTTAAGTCCCAATGAAATCAAACTGCATTCTGCTCTCTGCCCTTCCACATCCACACCTCTACTTCTAGAGTGATTCAAAAGCAATTCTTTACTGTATCATCTGTATCATTCTTACCAGGACCAGAAATTAAGTGGCCCCAACACACTTGCATCAGATGACCTGGCAAACAGTCAACTGAGCAGCATTTTAGAAAAAACTCTCTGGTTTCAGGTAATGCTCTGCTTAATTTGCACAAAAATTATGCTAAGTTAATAAACTAAAGCTGTTTTGAAGTGATTAATTTAACATGCTTGCTATTAACCAACAGCTCTGAGTCTATTAAAATAGGGAGGGGGGTATGCTTTATTTCTTTGCTGCTGTCATCTCTCAGCAATATTTTTTTTGGTCAAACAGACATCCCATAGCTCAGATGCCTGTGAAGAACAAAAAAGTAACTGAAGCTTTGATACTCAGGTATCCAGCCATCTTCATGTAGCTATCCTTGCAGATCATCACTCAACAAAATTAATTTTATCATGTTATTTATTCCAGCAAGGTTGCTAGTTGTACAGGGTCCCCTCTTTGCCTAGAAGTAAAAAAGTCACAGGAGATACTCCTGATTTGAAGAAACAAACAGCAGATGTTCCTGTCTGACAGTGCTGATGCCATGTTGCACACTATATTCCACTGAGGAAGATCCTTAAAAAACAAACAGTTTCAGAGTATGCACATAAATACAATCTTTTTGTACCTTATGTACTGAATTTATAAATGAGGTCCTTTGTTATCCGTGAGGTCAGATTCTACAGCAGGGTCGGGAAATGTGCAACCCACAAGCTACATGTTGTCTCCTAGAACTGTTACTGTGGTCCTGGGGCCAACGTTTTTTCTTATATTCCCCTAATGCCTTCTATAAGACATTTCTCTATATTTTTAACTCCTCTGGGTTGTTTTAGGCCCAGGAAAGACCTTTTCCCCAAACTTAGAAGAGATCTCTTAGAAGCTTCAATTACCCTCTTCATCACATCTTCATCTCCTCTTCTGTTTCAGGCTCACAGGGTATCTTTTTTCAAGACCAGAAGTGACAAGCAGCCATTCCCTGTTTTGAAAAAATTGTCTTCCAAGCCCTAAAACAGTGCGAGGGCCCTAGAAAAATGGTCTCTGAAGGTCTGAGAGTGTGATCCACCAATTTTGGGTGGAAGATCTGATGCAGTCCTTCAAGGTCCCAAAATATGTGTGTCTGGAGGGTTGTAGCTCTCTCGGTCCCCAGAAAAGGCCCAAACTAGAATTTTAAAAGGCACAAATATTTCTATTTAATGTACTGCAAGTTAAACTCCACTGAACCTGAACAATGTGCGCACGTACTCGGGTGTAACATAACATTTTGCAGCTGTAACATAACAGACAACCATAGCAGTTTTAAAGATCACCTGCAGTAAAATACTTCTCTTTAAACTCTGCATTCACACTTCTACAGAAGAGATTGCCACTCTGTATGAAATATGTATTTTAGATTGCTGGACTGCTGCTAAAATTAGTCAAATAAAATTCTTGATACAAGACAGGCACCACAACACAGAAGAACCACAGCACTGTCATTAAAGTTTCTTGTTGTTGTTGTTGTTGTTGCTGCTGCTGTGTGCCTTCAAGCTGTTTCTGACTTACAGCAATCCTAGGGTGAACCTATCACTGGGATTTTCTGGGGCTGAGTGTGTGTGACATGCCAAAGGTCACCCAGAGGGTTTCCATGGCTGAGTGGAGAATCAACAACTGTTCTAGGTTACAGTCCAGCTCTCAAACCACTACACCACACTGGCTTTCAAAGTTTCTTTAATATGCCAAATGTAATTTTCTCACATGCTACTTCTTCATTCAGTGCTAAGAGCATTTCAAAACATGAGATTTGTCTGCCAAGAACTGCGATCACTGTGTACCCAGCGAGCCCAGCTGCAACTCCCAAACTATGTGCCACAGAAGAAAAGCTGGCATGCTATGCATTAAATAGTAATTCCTGTGAGTCCAGACTGCCTATCCAGAGAGAAGGCTGCCCACTGCATCTCTTCATAATTCCTTGTATTCCTTCTGAATCTGTTGGGTTGGGTGAACCACTTGTAGGAGTCTGACTGGCCCATGTTGCACACAATGTCATGACCTCTATGTAACTGTACTCTGAACAGTGATTCCAACACAGAGGTCGGGCTCCTCAAAGGGTAGGTAATTTGCATTTCTATGTATGGATACAAGTGTGAGGCCTGCCTTTTTAAGTTAGCAAAATCTGAGGGACAAGAAGCCTGATAGATCATATGCACAAAATGTTATTAGGCATTTGTTTTGGTATCTTTTGATTTATTGAAAGTCAAAACTACCTTTCATAAATGACAGGTCAATTGAGCATAATGTGACCTGAAAACTAAGACAGCTTGTATCATCTAAAGTCTGAGCTATTAAACAGCAACAAAAGCAATCAAAAAATTCCAGATCATTTTCTTATTTTATAAAGGGTGCTTAGCAGATAAAATCATGTGATAAAATCAAGGCACAGAGAAAGAACAGTCTTATTTCACAGAGATGGCCTGGGGAATTTACAATCATGGAAACCTTTTAAAGGTTTTGCACAGAAGTATGTTCTCAAGAGCAGGAGTGTGAAATTTCCTTGACATTACATTTTCACTTAGCTAAGTACAATAATATTCTCAAGGACACATGGTTTCTCCTACTCCCACAGCTCAACATTTTGTGGATTTCACTGAATGCTTTCCACCTGTCTTCATATGATATTTTTAAAAAGAGGAGGGGTATGTATCACAAAAAGAAAATCTTCACTGAATACTCACATTAAGTCCTCTGAAAAAGTCCTTAATAGACTCTTCTGTTACATCATAGGGTAAGTTTCCCAGAAAGGCAGTGTAGGGGGGTGATTTTGGGAGACGGCTTCTGTCAATGTTGGGCTCCCGAGCTGCCCGAGGTGCAGTGGGCAGGATGGAACGGTCAATGGGGGGCTCGGTACACATCATCATCGTTGCTATGCCAGGTGGTAGAAACTAGGAAGAAAAGTTTGCACATTAGCATCCCTTACAGTGTTCAACTAACAGCAGACACTAAATATTCTAAGCTTGACATGCACTTATTATATGAGATCTAAAAGGACTGATGGGATGCTTGTCAAAAGAACTGCTCCTGCTCAGTTCAATGCGGGATTCATTTTGCACGCAAATGCATTGTACCATGTTACAAGCAATTCTCCTCCACATACCTCATTTCACTGAATAAAATACTGCACAATCCCGCCCCCCATTTCAAAGTAGGCTCCAGATTATCTATCCAACACGAATGCAGGAAAAAACAGTTGTTGCTTTAAACTCTAAAGCTGATCAATTGTGATGAGAACAATTCGCTATATGGATCATATGGCCTGATTACTAAGATATGTGTACAGCACGTTTTGCAAGTAAAGGTTATTGGTAACTCTCAAACTACTTGAGAGGAAGACAGTTTGATGAAAAAATGGCACCAAGGAGAGGCATTATGAGTGAATCAGTACTTCTGCACTGTTTCAGCTTTGAAAGATGACATATACATCCCCTACACTGAAATGTCACTTCACAAATGTCTATGAAAGCAGAACTAAGGGACAATTTTACATGCTCTTAAGGCACCCTTTGTAAATACAGTCATAAAATTTCTTAACCTACAAATATTTTATTAGCTTGCTGAAGACAGGGAGAAGAGGGTCCAAGAACTCCTCCAGCAACCTGCTAAATTTCTCTGCTAGATGTAAAGAAGGAAGCTTCTCTCCTCTGACAACCAACTTGCTTTCCATGCTGAGTAAAGAAAACAGGTGGAAGAAACCACCCTTTTCTGCCAGACTGATAATTTGCTCGCAGGCAATTCCCTATCGCTTGTGACTACCAGCTGTGTCTTTAATACACAGCTCTTGGCTTGATGGCCAGTAACAATGTAAATAGCAGAATGCCTCTATCTTTCCACTGAGCAAATGTACCTTTGTCCCACCTCTCCTCTCTCACATACAGATATGTACACACATCAGAATGAAAGATAAGCCAAAGCTTCCAGCCTGCACCTGAAATTCCTTGCCCTTTTTATCAACCAAGCCTTTAACTAAGAAGCTCCTTTTTACAAAGTCTTTTTACAGTAGCCCAGGACAGCTCCCTCCTTCTTTTCTTTTCTTCTGTCTAGCTAGAAGTTGTATGTTTTTGTTTGCTGCAGCACTTGCATTTGGAAGGTGATGAAGGAGGGCCAGAGAAACACATTTTCATGTTGGTTGCAGCTGTGCATCTGCAAGAAGCACTGTGATAAAGCTTGACTTCGGAAAGAATGGGGATTCTACTCTAGTGACTCTACTGCAGCTGCGTGTGCTTATGTACAACAGGAGAGGTAAACAGCTATGTCCAGAATCACTTACTGAGTATGTCAGAAGAGCAAGACAGAGAGAGAAAGGGAAAGCAGATTAGCCTGCTTCAGAACCTACCTTTGTGTGTTGAAAAAGCACACAAATCTTTAAGTTTCATTACCAATATGGAAATCACAAGAAAAATGGAAGCTATTGGGGAAAAAAACCCATCCTGTGATGCATCTTGGAAGAAGTTTTTCAGTGGTCTCTAGAAGATTTAAAATGTTTTTGTTTACCTATGCAAGGCTTACAAAACCTGGTTATTTCACTTCCCAAGTGTATAGGTGTTCATTTTGAATAAAAAATTTGCTGAAACATGTTGAACTGCTTGCGTGTGTGTGTGGCATACGAACCTACCCCTCTTCTGTTCCTTAGTATTTCTGCCTCTGATGTCAAAGTAGTAAAAGTCCAAGAAAACAGCTACTTCGCTACATCAGATATGCCTGTATACCGTACACAACTAGGAACAGTGTCTCACCCAAAACCAATTCGTTTCTCTTCTCCCCACTCTCCAGATGCTCTTCAAGAACAACACACACGCACTTACTCAACTTTTTCAAATGATTTGCTTTAAGTAGACTCTGTTCTCCTCACTCCTCTCTACCCTGCACTTAACTGTACATGAACACAATCCAACAGCCATTCATTTTAAGGCCAATCATTTTTTCCTTCCACAGAATTCCTTCTAAATTTTCTATTCTTTTTATAGCAACTCTTGCTTTAGGATTTTTAAAGATCTTCTCCAGATCAGGATTGGGGAGGGGGTGGTAACAGCCCCGAACAGAAGCAGTTCTTTTTTGTTGTTGCTGTTGTTCAGAAATTTGTTGAAAGCAAATCTGGGGAAACAGACAGATCCAGCAGAGGTGTGGAGCCAGGGAGTGTTGCAGAATAGGGCATTCAGGAAAGGACTTAAAAATGGAACAGCTAGAGAACTGAGGGTGTGGTAAGATAAATGATTCAGAGATGGGCCTGGAAACCTAATATACTACTTCAATAAGAAAAACAGCTGAATAGGGAAAATGCTGGGACTCTTTCTGAAGAACAAAATACCACAATCTACCTATTGCTGAAAGCTGCTTGCCAGAATTAAATTCAGTCACTATGGCAACTATAATTGTTGATTCTACTGATCAAACACATTTAGATAAAGTCTGTTTTTCCCCCAGAAAAACAGAACACACTATAGAGAAAGCTGACTTGACAGAATAAATTGTGTACTGTATTTATTACTGTGGTAATTTAACAATATTTATAACACACTTCCTCAAACAGCATGGACCGAATTACCTACTTTCATTTCAGACAACAACAATTTTGAATCACTTTGTAACCCCCCCCTTGCAACTAGAATCTTAGATGCAGTGTACTGTGGGCTCTGCCTTCCTTGGTTGTAAGGAAGTAATTTTGTTAAGTGTCCCTGCATGTTTAGATGGACTGTTAAACCTGGGATAGGGCCCATTTTAATCACACAGGTCCCCAGCACTGTGGAGGAAAGTAAGATAATGGGTTTGTAGTTTTTCTGGTTTCAGAAACAGCCAAAGCTCAAGATGACAACAACAACAACAAAAAGCCAGCCTTCTGTCATGGGCAAAAGTTTAGGATGGACCCAAAGCTGAGGATTCCCACAGTTGTAGTTTATTGCTTGGCATTTCTATCACACTGTTCTCCCTTTCAAGAAAAAACTGCTTACGCAGTCTGTTACCATAAACCGAAGAAAGATACTTTTAGCTCCTTCTAATATTAAATGTTTCAAAGATTAACAAGATTCTTTCTTGCTAGAGCAAAGAAAACATTAAGTGCAGGCAAAGCTCCACAATACTGTCGGGGAAAGGAAGATTCCATCTTACCATCTCCTTCCAGGTCATCTGTTTCATCTGCCCAGCTGACTGGCTTTGGAATATAGGTGGTACCACCACCACCATCCTCTGCCAGAAAGTCTGTCAGAGTTAGGGTCTTCCCCTTCTTGTTCTTCTTCTTAGCTGCAGGAAATAGAAGAAAAGTGACTTAATACTTTTATACATTTCACAATACATAAGAATGTTTCCCTTTAGGGTTTAAGAAACTGACACTTTGTTGATGGCTACTGCTGTTGAACAGGGACGAGAAAGTAAAATCTTCAGAAATCTTCAAGCCATGGGAGAAAAACTTTTTCCCATTTTTTTCCAGAAAAAACAAACAAACCAGAAGTTTGTACTAAATATGAAGCTTGAAAAAAAAAAGTCCTGTTTACATTGGTGGGTATGGCTCACTAAAGGAAACAAAATAAGATTCTTTCCCTGTATTAATACAGATGGTTTCTTTTGTTTTTATAGACCTTTATGTCTGCTGGGCCTTCTAGCTTCATTTTAACAAAAAGAAATGGAATTTTAAAAAGCAAATTCAGCTTATAATTACCTTCTGAGTAAACTGTTATTTTAATATACCAAACACAATAAGGAAGAGACTGCAATGGTAGGTTTACAACTGAACATTAAAAGACCCAAAATTGATGACCACATGTGGTTTTACACAACTTTAAAGGAGACAGTGAAGACAATGCCAGGTAGAACTTTAACATCTGCTGGGGAAGGCTTTCTCTCTGTCCTACCACCATCCCAGGCTCACCTGGTGAGGACACGGAAGACGGCCTTCTCAGTGGCTGCTCCCATCCTGTGGAACTCTCTTCCACAGGAGGCTAGGCATGCCTCTTCCCTGCTCTCCTTTCGCCGACAAGCAAAAACCTTTCTCTTCAAACAAGCTTTTTCCTTTGGCTGGGTAGCTTGTTAATTAGCATTACTTTCAAATTATATATCCTTTTAATATTTTCTAGCTGTTTTAAATGTTTTTAGTGGTTTTAAGTGTTTTTAATCTGTATAAATTTATTAATTGTGTTTTTAACGGATATTTATTGATGGAAGCCGCCTTGGGTCCCAATCTTGGGAGAAAGGCAGCCTACAAATATAATAAACAAACAAACAAACAAACAATGAAGACTTTGAAATTGCTAATTTTCAATATCTTGGCTCAGTCATTAATCAGACTGGAGACTGCAGTCAAGAAATCAGAAGAAGATTAGGACTTGAAAGGGTAGCTATGAAGAAATGAGACAAGATCCTGAAGTGTAAAGATGTATAATTGAATACTGAAAGTTAGGATTGTCCATGCCATCATATTTCCAATTTCTATATATGGTTGTGAAAGCTAGACAATGAAGAAGGCTGGTAGGATGAAAATCAACTCATTTGCAATGTGGTGTCGGAGAAAAGTCCTACAGATACTGCTAAGTGCTAAAAAGACAAATATACGGTCCCTAGAGCAAACGAAGCCTGAACTGTCTCTAGCAGCCCCGATGACTAACCTGAGATTGACATACCTTGGATATATCACGAGAAGCCATGACCCACTAGAAAAGAAAATAACGCTTGGTAAGGAAGAAAGCAGCAGGAGTCATAGAAAGCCAGTAGAAATCACGGAAAGAGGGAGACCACATTATAGATGGATAGAGTCAATCAAGGAAGATGTTGCCTTGAGTCTGCAAAGCAGAGCAGGCTTCTGCTAACAGGATGACCTAGAGATTTCTCATTAACAGAGCTGCAGTAAGTTGAGGTTCCTTGACAGCAGTGAACAACAAAATCCTCCATAATGCTAAGCAGACAAAAAGCACTCATTCCTATAAAAAGAACTTTCCAATGACATGAGATACTGTATAGAATCTTAACTAAATGTCTATCCATTACACATGTATGTATGTCCCTTCAAGGGTTTTCTCAGGCAAGGAATATGCAGAGGTCATTTGGTCAGTACCTTCCTCTGAAATATAACTCACACCACCCAGTATTCACTGACAGTGTTCCATTCAAGTACTAACCAGGCCTGACCCTGCTTAGCTATCACAATCAGATGGGATTTGGTGCCTTCAGGGTTAAATGACAATGCATGGAAAGCACAACCAGATTACACACCTCAGTTTATCTCTCCTCTCCTTTAATCTCTGCTTTTGGCCTTCCAATAAACGTCTCAGAAGCATAAAACATGCATGTACATTTAGCCAAACATGAAAGCAAAAGTGTGCAGAAACTGACAATTTTAAAATGTAGACTTGTTTTGTTTCTGCATTCATGAGAAATGCTTCAACAACTAAGCAAGTTTCTCTAAATTCCTAATTAAGTACATTTATATCCTTACCTTTCTTTATACTGCTAAGGAGCTCAAGGTAGCACATGGTCTATCCCTCACCTGAGTTAAATGCCACAACAACTCTTTAAAGTAGGCTGAAATGGCATTGTGAATGGCGCAAGGTAATGCTGCTAACTGTATGACTCAGTGGAGATTTGAACATGGGTCACTCAGGTCTGTTTCTTATGTGATAACCCATGGTGGACAACTTTCTCAGGACGGGAAACCCTATTCAATCCCACCTGCCCACCCAGGGCTGTGTTCATACATGTACTGAACATCACTACATCAGAGCATACATGAACCCTCCAATTTGCATATTGACTTGTGGCAATTTCATGAATTTCATAGCATTTTCTTAGGCAAGGAATACTCAGAGGTGGTTTTGCCAGTTACTTCCTCTGAAATATAGCCTATAGCAGCTGGTCCTCTTTGGCAGTCTTTCATCCAAACATTAACTAGGGCTGGCCCTGCTTAGCACCCAAGAGCAGATGGGATCTGGTACCTTTGCTTTTATGAGTAATGCAGCCATATTAAAAGTAAGAACACCTTGTCTTAACACATTGTTCTAACAAAATGTCCTACATGTTTTCTAGAAAAAAAATGGGGAACCAAACTGCTTTTTCCTAAAGCTTTCTGGGTTCTTCCTAGGTCCTCATACCTCTAAACAGGATCCTACAATACTGGTAAGTTTAAGTCTTCTAAGGAGAATGCAAACAATAGCACCATTATCACCTTATTGTGAGAGCAGACCTCCAGGACAACAGTGGTGCCACTCCAGCACATGCTGCGAAGCAAGGCAGGCACTGACCGCCCAGTCTTCAACAATGCACCATTTTAACTGGAAAGATTCTTGCGCAGTGAGTATAGCTGGAAACTGAGCCATTTAGATGCTACCTTTGGAGGCAAGCAGCCACTGAGAGCACTCAGAGAGCAACCACTGTTCCAGTGGAGCCACTGGCCCAACGGATAGCATTCAACTGACTCATCTCTCTGCCATTTTTGCTCTGTAGCAATCCCACAAATTAAAGTGGTCCACAGTTACAGTTCTGGACTGGAGTTACTGCTCTGCTTTTCAACATATCCTGGCAAGTGACAGTTTTTGCAGTCATACCTCCTAGTCAGACAGAGAAGAGTGCTCCTGCTGCAGCCCAAAGATAAAACAAGAAAGCAGAACAATACTGGGACCAGCAGGGAATGAATAAAGATATATGGCTGGCTGTAGCAAGAAGCAGCAGCAGTTTATAGGCTAAGCAGCCTAGCAATATTTTTCTCTTAAATCAAGATGAGGTAACAGCAAGGGCAGCAACCTAGTTTGTTTTAGCAAGCCATGAAAATACTTTGTTGTTGTCAACTGCCATCAAGTTGGCTTCTACTTATGGTGACTCTACCGCAGGGATGAGAGTACTCCAAGTCACCCTACCATTAACTGCCCTGCTCAGGTCTTGCAGATTCAGGGATTTACCTTCTTTGATTAAGTATATCGAACCGTAATGCAGCCTTCCTCTTTTTCTTTTGCCTTCTACCTTACCAAGCATTACCGTCTTTTATAGGGAGTCATGTCTTCTCATGATGTGGCCAAAACACAACAGCCTTGGTTTAGTCATCTTGGCTTCTAGGGAGTGGTCATTCTCAAATCTAATAGATAAAGTAATAAAGCTCATGTAGAATTTAATACGCACTGCTGCACCCTTCCTAAAGTTCAGTAGAGGTATAAAACCTCATAAGGTAAAAGAGCCTGGTGTAGAAATGGCATTCAGACTTGAGACACTTCTAGATTAAAATACCATGGGGCTAAAAAGCTCACTTCATGGCTTTAGGCACCTCACTCTCAACTTAATCTGAAGACACACAGAGGTTCTGTGGATGATGTAAGACAGCAGGGAGCATTTTGTATACTGGGCAGGTCTCCACAAACCCACTCCCTCAAGGAAAGGAAGTACAGGTCACGGATAATACATAAATTCCATCCCCAGAAATATTTTTTCCTACAAATTGGATATAATTTGTGTAGGCATTTTATGCCACACCAAGTTTCAAAGCAGGCAAAAGCTCAGGACAGAGAGTTGTATTCTCTAAAGCCCAGCAGAACTTGTGAGACACTTTTCCCTCCTAGTGTACTATCACAGGCTGAGGCCTTTGGAAAAGGCTGGTGGTAAGTACAGATAATGGTTATCAGCTGAGGATTCTCAATAATAAAGAGTGTTGTGCCAATTATAATACTGGCAAGGACAATGAACACTAAAGAAATATTTAAAATTCTGAACATGCACAGAGCACTCTCTACAACTAATATACTTTTTCATAGTGCACTAAAATCACATCTTATATTTTAAATCTACTTTTATTTACAAGGGAACTCAGAGAGACAATTCTACTTAAGTGGGGACATGATAGCCATGTTTATTTGAAGGGATGTCAAGGAGGGAGTGGGCTTGTTTTCCTCTGCTCCAGAGACTAGGACAAGGAGCAATGGATTCAAACTGTAGGAAAAGAGATTCCACCTAAACGTCAGGAAGAACTTCCTGACAGTCAAGAGCTGATTGGCAGTGGAATGTGCTGCCTTGGAGCATGGTGAAGTCTCCTTCTTCGGAGGTTTTTAAGCAGAGATTGGATGGCCATCAGTTGGGAGTGCTTTGATGTGGGTTCCTGCATGGCAGGGGGTTGGACTGGTTGGCCCCGTGGTCTCTTCCAACTCAATGATTCTACTTATAAACAAAACATGCAATAGTTAACATTCAAGAAACCGCACACAAGAGGGGTCTGCAATGATAAAGCCTTGAAAATCCAGTTTGCCAACCTAAATGGTTCAACAGCACCTTAAATATAGCTCTAATAAAATTCTTTCTCTTACTTAGAATCTTATGATATAGTATTGTGGATGAAATGAAGACAACTCAGTTTCTCAGGATTACAGAATTTTTATCTAGAAAACTTATCAGGGGCAACTTCCACCTATAATCCTTACATAAACACATGCATGTGCGTACACAAATGAGTATGTTCCATACTGTAAGATCCCAGTTTTAACATATCCTGAAGACTAACGGAACCAAAAATTCTGCAGTATGTTTGATGGCTTTACCATATCAAAAGAAATATGAGAATTCAACCAGGTTCTGGTTCTTGGAAGGAAATCTTAAGCTCTTGCAAAAATCAAAAGTACCAAACAAAGACAGAGAGCAGTCTATGTGTAGAAACCTTCTGTTCAAGAAGCAAACTATATTTTGAGCATATCCTTTATCCAAGGGACATGTCCTTTATCTTAAGTGTTGAACAGTCTGGGAGAGTATTTGCTACAAGCTATCAGAATTCGAAGCAGGTAGGTTGTTCCCTTAATACAGCCTTCCTCAACCAGGTGTCTCCCAGATATGTCGGATTGTGACTCTCAAAACAAAAGAGGGAGGGTAGGGGAGAGCTAGGAAATCTGCTCAACTGTACCAAGCAGTTACTGCCCTGTGAAGTTTGCTAGGACTGTGTATGGAAAGAGATTGTAACTATGGCATAAACCTCTAGATAGAAAGAAGGAAGATTCTGGATAAATGCATATTACTGAAACCACAGGAATGTCTCTATGGGACATCCTTTCCAGAAGGGGAGCTCAATTTTTCCATCTTCTCATTAGCAAGTCTTTTATTTTTTTTAAGACAAATGCATTTTCTGTTTCTGAACAGAAACAGAATCTTCTTTATAACAGGTGAGCAACTGGGCTGCAGTAAGGATTATGTTGTCCTTGACTGGAGATGAAGTATAAGACTCATGCTGAGAGGGGGAAAGCATGAGGAACTAAAATGTTGCAGAGGGATTTAAGCTAGTTTAAGTAGGCTTTGATAATAACACAAAGATCTACACTGGCTGCAGTCTTGCCCACTCACCCAAAGTGGTGTAGGCCTTCAATCCGATGTTACACTCAAAGCATACCAGAGGCCCAGTGCAGCTTCAGGGACATGCTTCTTATCTGAATTACCAGCTCCAATATAAGCAGTGCAGGTGGGGCCAAGTGGTCTTTTTCACAGTGTACCTTGACATTTGTTACTTCATCCAAAGTTGACACAAGGTCAGACTGGGCCCCAGTCCTTCTCCAAGCACGAAGGAAGGACAAACTCTTTCCAGAATTTAAAAAAGCACTTGCCAAAGGCAAGGTTGGGAACCCTTGCTTACAACTACAAAGAAACTTGCAGGTTGAGGGACAACATATATTTACCAGCTACAGCCTTCTCAACAAATCATACCCCCATGGTTTCACTGAACTGGATTTGCCACACATATTCCTATATGTGAGTGATCTGGATTAGGAGAATGTAATCTTCATCTCATTTTACAGGAACACAATATATTCAAACTGATGAGTGGCTTTTAAGAATATGGCAAATAAGAGATTCTACCAGCAAAAGCTACCTTTTCCTATATTTTATTTATTTGTTTATTTTTAAAATCATTTCATTCAATTTCACATATAAAACAAACAACTGTTACTGTAATAGTACATGACATATAGCTTCCATACTAATTTTGCAATAGTGCTCAATAAGCCTTACAGTTCCACTTTGCTTATCCTCACAACCTACAAGACACTGCAGGAAATGCCAGCTGCTTAAAAGACCATACAAGCCGCAAATTCAGGGTTGTCACCAAGAGTATGTTCAATAGGGAGGTGAAGCCAGTCTTGGCTCCCTACAAACAAACCTTGCAATATACATGCTTTAAAACACTTAGCTGTAAAATTCAGAATACATGAATTATAAAACACTGGGCGACAATGCCTCAAAATTAAGATGAGGAAAATATACGAATGTGGGTGTACAAGAGGCAAACCCCACATTTTAATTATTGCATGTTAGCAATGAAAGCATCTTTCCTGCAACAACAATGTTGTATTTTAGACTATCTACCTTTACATTTCTTGAATTTAACCTCCAATTCAGATCCCCAAGAGTTCCATCTTGTGTGCTGGGACAGATTTATCTTCACTCAGGCCATAATTATTTATATCTACTTAACCAAGAGTAAGCCTCACTGAAATAAATGGGACTCAGTTCCAAGTGGATGCGTACAGGACAGCAATGCACAAGTCCAAAAAGAAGTATTTGAAAAGATGTATCAAGTCCCAAATGCAAGCTCTATTTGACTATATCCTTTGCCTACATTCCCAAGTAGTTAACAGGATACAGCATGGGACAAGTGACAGACTGAAAAAATACTTATGAAACAATTCTGTTTTATAGCTACTATGGTATTCCATGTAACCAAGAACGGTGCTCCACCACTCTTGTTTCAGTCAGTCCTTGTCTCTCATTTGTTTAACAATGTTGTCACAGATAAAGTGACAGAATCATAGAGTTGGAAGAGGCCTCATGGGCCACTTAAAAGCATTAGACCTGGTTCTACCCTCTGGGGCAGCAAAGAGCCTCCTCCTTTCTGTGACAGCCTTTGAGGTATTTAAAGAATACAAACATGTCACCCTGTCTTCTCTTCACCAAACTGAACATACCCAGTTCCTTCAATCTTTCTTCCTAAAATAAAGCTATCATACATTTGAAAAAGGCAGCACAAAGACTCAGTAGCATATTATGCAATAACTTTTATGAATTAAGCTCTTTACTCACATTGATAGGCAGGTCAAACAATGGTATGAACATCCACCTGCTACTGATTTCCTAGGAGCCTGTCAAAGTGCCAGCTCCCCCACCCTTTTGTTCTAGAGGAAAGGATACATGGGCCCATGACAGTCAGTGAACTCCCCTTAGTAAGTGTCTTGTCTTGGAAGACAATTTAAAGCAGTAAGGGTCTATGAACGCCTTTAAGGCTATTACCACTCAAGTGAGCACTATAGGGATACGCAGGCCACTGCAGCTGTGGATCCATAAGCTGGATATTTTCACTGTAACTATTCACAGGGACTGATAAAGAAGCAACCTCAGAGTATTAAGAATTCATTGTTGATAGAGTGGTTCATTACATAACACATTCAACACTATTTAAGGATATCTGCAGATTCGATTAGGGTGGTACCTTATCCCTCATAACACTGGTGACCGCATAATTCCACTCCCTGTGTGAAGGCTATGGCACCATTCCAGCATGTGAAATCAACTAGCAATGCTATGCAACAATATGTGCCTTTGAGGTGCTGCTACTGCTCCTCAGTTCATTTACTTACTTTCTTCTGCAATCTGCATAGTAATTGACCAGTCCCTGACCAAAGTTAAACGGCATGGTTTTAAACTATTTTCTCCCTCCCCTCTCTTATTAAGAGTGTAAATCTACAGGAAAGTTACAGAGTCATTTTTATTTGCCTCCACATTGTGATAATTTCAGTTATGTCATCACATTATGACTTCATGGCAAGGTTGTCTAGAAGACAAAAAGGGTATTTTCAGACAGTTTTGCTGAGCTACAGCACAGGAACTTCAGTTTCACTGTCTCTGTGCTTTCCATGTACAAGGAAGTTTTTGGGACAGTCTAACTACTCTTCCTATTCCCAGCAACCATAGGAGACTGCTATTCTGAGGAGAGCAACACATCAGCAACTGGAATCCATATTATAAATACCTACACTGCAGGAGGAGAAGTGGGCACAGAATATATCCCATGCACTTGTAACTCTACAGTTTTATTCACTGCCATCAAATTATCACAGATAACAGGACTGAGACATCTAACTGAGTCCCTGGAAACCCATCATCAGGTAGGGTAAGTATTGCGCTACTGGACTCCAATTTATTACTTTAATACAAATCGGACACCAATTTAATACACAACATATGTATAAGAATGATTTTAGAACAATCAAACCACAGCTTATCCTCAATATCATGACAATAACACTATCAAAAGAGCACTATTACTCCTATATTGCTGGGGAAAAAACAGAGAAGCTGAGACTTCAATTACCTTCCTTAAGATCATGCTACAAGTTCATTTAAGGCAGATTTCAAGCAAATGTTAATAGCTCAACCTTAGTCACAAGCATGGCTGTACTGCCAAAACCTGTATGGTTTAGCATGTTACCTTGTAGCATCGAACAAATTCCTGTCAGATAGCTCCAGGACACGGTGACTCCACACCACAATCAGGATAAAACTATCTCCCAAATGGCTAGAGTCTATGGTGCCACTGCTTCTTAAAGTGGACACTCAGAGCTCTTTAGGGGTTGTAAACAAAGAGGCTGATGTAAGAAGAATTGCTTCCATGACCTCTCTCTTTATGAGAGATATTTCTAAGTCTTTATTCTTTTAAAGTCATTAATTTTAGCCATAAAACCCCTTTTCTGTCCCCCAACTCTCCCTCTGCCCCTATACAATGAAGCACTGTCATTTTTTTGTGAGTAAATAAGCTTCAACAGGAAACAAAGCTTCACCAGCTCTATTTCTGCAGGCCCTTGAGTCTCTTTCATTCAAATGCCACAAATGATGTGGTGAGACAAGACCTGTACCAAGGACAAGCAGAAGAAGCTTCCGCTGTGCCATGCTAACCGTCACAGCACACCTTAATAACCTCAATGCCCCAAATCATGTAAGTTTATATGGAGTTTTAGCAAGAGTTCATTTTTATTGACCTGAATTTTTATCCCACTGTTCAACAGCTACAGGCTCCTGCAGCAGCTTATAAGACCTTACACAAATTTGCTTGGCAAACAATATGAAGTACTGCCCTTGTCAGATTTCATGTCACTCTGTATCAGCTTAATATAAGCTACACAGCCATTGTAAGCTGCTGCAGGAGCCTTCAACAGCACTCTGGTTAAAATTAATACTCTTTGGCTGGTACCCTATTGGGTCAGTCCTAACTGGAGTACACCCAATCAATCAACTGTTGAAAGATGTGTCAACATGCAGATACAAATAGCAGATTCAATAGGTCTACCCTAGGGAGAACTAAAAGACAATTTAGGCCATCATCTACACCTCAGCTGACAATGCATGTTGTATTTTTGGGTTTAAATCTCCCCACCTCTGCCTTGATTTACAGAGGTGATGCTAAGGTTGAAAACTGACCAGTCTCTTAATGATCTGTCCTAAAGAAACAAGCACCTGTTTCATCAGTGATTTCTACTCATGTTTGCAGAAGGAAAGAAATTCATGATTTTCTCAGGCTGTAACTCAGGGACAACCAACCGCAGCAAGCTTGTGGCAATATTTTTGTCTCAAAGGTGCTTGTGAAGGGACACATGCTGCCCAAAAGAACCTCCCAAAATGGTCAGAGGTCCAATTCTGGTTTTGATAAAACTGCTTTAAAAATGAAAACAAAGATATACTATCATTCCTGGAGGCTTCATAGGAGTGGGAGCACAAAATGGCGGTCTGAGGAACTGTGTGAGTCATGAAGGGGGAAAAAACAGCACAGGGGAGTGGCATGCAGCTCCAGCGCTCAACTTTGCCCACCATTACTGTAACCAACAATTGAGAGATTATCCCCTGCCCTATGAGATGCTGCCTGGCTCTGCGCAGCTTCATATTCCCACACCTGCACCTAAAGGGAGGGATAATCTTGAATGTATGAACTGACAACTTTAACAGATGCTCAGGCATTCATACTGAATGCAGTGGAAATGCAATTACTAGAAAACATGCTTGCCAACAAGCCGCTACAACCAGTAATGTTAGGTAGCATCCCTAAAGTGTTACAACCTAAAAGCATCACACATAACTAGGACATTAGTATCTGTCCTTTTGGAAAGGTGGAGGTTCAGCTTGCCAAGGACAGAGATATATTATGACATCAACTTGGAAATGGAAAAAAAAGTTGGTCAGCAGTAGTAGTGACCTACTGATTGCAAACTTGGAAAATAAACCTTGCTGCATTTCTACTGTAATGTCATTTTAGAAAGCCAGATACGCTTCACATATAGCCATTTCCACCTTTCTTTTGTCTTCATGACACACTCATAAGAAAAAACTATCTGATATTCCTTTCTCAGTGACTGCAAATGCAGTACTATCTAGGAGGCACTTGAGTCAAAACCTGCAGGCTCCGTTTGCATCAAATGGCTGACAACTCGCAGGCAGAGAGCAAACAGCATGAAACACGTCTTGCTGCAAAGACATACAGCACTATTTATATACTACCAACCCTGTCAAAACTCAAGAAAAAATACTGAATAATCCAAAGGATGAGAAAAACTCGTCTTGTTAGTTCAGGATATCCATAAGTCAATACCAGTTCCTGCTCACTGCTCAACCCCAGATTTTGCCAACAAGACTCCATTATGTTTGTACCAGTCAAGCCAGCAAAGCTGTTTCTCTCACATTTGCTATTCTTAAGAACTAGGTCAGAAATTAGACCTAAAAGCTACTGAGTCAACAACCGATACCATTGCTGTTACTTAGCTGAAGCAGCCTCGTCAGCCACATAGCAATAGGTGCTGAAATACAAGCTGCCTATCTTAATGTAATGCAGCTTTATGGAACTGTTTATTACTTGAAGTACCAAGTAAGTTACTTATCCTCCAGAACAAAACCAAGGTCATTTCATGAAGAAGGTCCCCTCACTGGACTTAGTCACAGGAAAATAGGTTCACATAGCTATAATGCTTGTCAGATCCCTCTAGGCAATTCACTATTTTTCAGTCTAATTCAATTTACAAATCTGTTCAGAGGATATAGAGATAACTCGTATGCAGAAGCCTGACCACAGGTCTCAATAAAAAAGTTTTACTCAAAATGAATATATGTAAAAAAGAAGAACAGATTTCCTCTCTTTCCACTCCAGAGTGCCAATGGAAGATAACCTATTATAATTGCTGGACTGAAGCACTATCTCCCACACTGCATTCATGTTACAAAAAATAAATGCAACCATAACTTTTTAATTCTGTGTTTTTAACCCATACAAGGAAGGGGCAGAGTGCATTGTGTCTGCAGAATAACAAGAGGCTCAGTTGTGTAACAACAGGCTCAGTTGTGTAATTTTCAAAACTCTTGTGACAAGGGGAAAAAAATCTAATGCCTCAAGTGATGTAACTAGCATGCTTCAATCTTTTTTCCTAGTACAATGAATGCTAAAAAAGAAGCCCAGTTCATTTCATTTTTGGAGTTGTGTTCTTTAAGATACCTGAAAATACCTGTGCTATCATTGAGAGTCAAAGCATATGTTACCCCTTCACCTCCTCTGACGGGCTGAACCCTCACGATGAGGGAATTTACAAGTAACATTTCTGGCAGTAAACTGCAAAATTAGAAAAGAATTAAGCACCACTTACAATATATACAATATATTAAAGTGATGCATAGGTAAGATGACATTGAGGTATATACTCCTTCCTTGCACCTTAGCATTTCCAGTGTAATGCTATTTGGTGCAGTCTGGCACCTTTCAAAAGGCAAGGTTCATACTACATCACTGGGAGGAAAAGTCATTATGTCTGCCAGAGACTAACCCATAGAGATTGATCCAAAAAGACACAAGGATACGCCCTTACTCAGGGATGAATCCTCTTATATGTGGGAAGATACTGCACTGTTCTTCTTCCTCTACCTTTTAAGGATCCCCACAGGTTTCTGTGCACCATATTCAAGATTGATAATATATCAAATACTCTTAATCAGAGTAAGGTCACAAGGGAAATGTCAAATACTGAAATCCTTCTCACTCTGAATCTCCATTTCAAGAAGCGCAGAAGAATTTAATTGGCCAAGAAACAGGCAAGTTGACTGAAGCAAAGCAAGGTGTGTCTTATTCTCCCACCCAAGGAACTCAAGCAAGCAACAGATGAGAAAAGTTACAGGGTAGGGAAGGATCAAAGTCTTATAAGACCACTTTTTCTGTCTCACAAAGATAACCTATGTATTTAAAATTAGGGGAAACAAAAAAGACATCTTAGGTCTTCATTGTGGGAAACAGCTACTGTACTGTCAATGTACAAGACGGTGTAGACACAGAGTAGTCTTAGAAAGGAGAGACAGACATCTGTGAGGCAAAGAACAAAAACCGAACTCAGAACTGCAATGCAAGGGAATATGCTGGTGGCACTATTTTAAAAAGCAAAACAGGTAACTGTCTAGTAAAAGGAGATCTGCCAGTTCTCAGAATTCCTGCACAGGGCAAACCTTTCCCTCACTGCCTTGTCTCCAAAAGAAGTCTTCAACAAGAAAATGGAATCTGCCCTAGGTTTCTGTATTGCCCAGCTGCATACTGCTTAGCATTCATTCTGTTTTCCAAACTCTTAGTCTAAGGGTTAGAACAAATGAGAATTTGCAGCAATTTTTAAGGACTACACAGGTATGGAGTTGAGCACTCATGAGATTTATCACTGACTAGGGAAGGGATGTTTGTCATAGAATGAATGTGCATCCTAATTCTCCAAGGTGGAGTTTGACCTTTTGTCTTTGCAGAATGTGCTTGAGTCAGAGATACAATATTTACATGAGTATTGCTTTCCATAGGGTAACTGTGTTAGACTGGAAAGACAAAGAAGCAAAACATCTCTAACTATACGAATTTTCAAAAATTATACCTCAATTAAATTTTTTGTATAGCTGTGATTCCTGACAAGGCTGCCTTGGGAGCTTTATTTTGCCTGTAGGTTAATGATTCACCATCCTTTTCCTGGGGCACCCAACAGCTAATCCAGTGTTGTTGCCAGACTTGTTTGGGTTCAACCTCGCTACATATGAACTAAGAATGCATCCTAAAACACGTGCAGCACACCTCTTGTAATGTGCAGACACAGAAAAGATTAACAGTTTTGGACAAGATGGTTTTCCAGGAAGCTGGTCAGTTATTACTGTTCTTTGTATTGAGCTATCAATGATGAACTTTCAAGAAAATCCAAGATTCCCTAGAAGTCCATCTTAAAAACATCAATGTTTTTAATGTAGCTAAACATCAATGTTTAGCTACACACATAATATGTAAGGATGTGTTGCACCTTGTTGAATTCAGAAGTAATGACAGAAGTACAAGAGAAGAGTTTAGAAAATTGCACAAATAGTCCACCCTCAGTTTTGTGTGGAAGTATCTCTGGCAAAACTACCTGAGTATTCCTTGTATAACAAAACCCTGTGAAATTCATGGGGTTGCCATAAATAACTTGATACACATCTCCTGACCAGATGTATTTTTCATCATCCAAGACATTTACTGGAGGTGCTGGGAAATGATACATAGCTTGGGATGATATTCAAACAGAAACAAATTAACTCTCCCCTAGAAGGAGAAGGGCTCACCATGACCAGCAGCTTCTGCACAAACAGGCAGTGTGTCACATGTCGTGAAAGGAGAGAGTGGCATGCATAGAATAAATAGCTCCATTTGATGTCTGGGCAAAAATGCTACAAAGACAGCACAGTAATAAACATCCTGTAGATCTAGCCACTTACATACTTCCCATGAAGGACAAAGCTAAACAGTCAGCAGGACCAGTACATAAACCAACCAGTCACACACAAGTGTGTGTGCAGCAAGTCTTGTGTAAGAAACAAAATGTGTATCACAGCAAAGATACTACAGAGTGAAGAATGCAAAACAGGCTTTGTCCACACATGCAGAAGAATTAAACAGTAAAACAGAATGAGTCACTCCAGATTGCCAAGTGAAGGGTGCCATTTTTGAAAGTTCTCCAATTCTTATAATAGGTATCTAAATAAAATAGGACACAAAGGAGTCGGGTTCTTATCATGCCTGCTTTGTACTGTACTGGCTTTCTACTTGTAAGATGATTCATTAAAGAACAGGGCTATTAAAAATGCTTTCCTGCATATGCTCTGACAAGGTACAGCCCATTCTAACATGTTGCTCTGCCAAACACACAAGAAGGTGGTCTTTAAGATGGCACTAAGGAAGAAGAGTAAGAATAACCCTGCACAGGTACTGAATATGTTTCACTCAACAAGCAAAACATTTTAAAGGTGCATGTGTGTGTCTTCCAGTTGCTTGTTGAGTTACGGTGACCCCATAAATTTCAAAGGGTTTTTTAAGACAAGGAATATACAGTATATATAGAGATAGTTTTGCCAGCTCCCTCCTCTGCAATATACCCTATGACACCTAGTATGCATTAATCCAAGTACTAACCAGGGCTGACCCTGCTTAGCTTCCAAGATCGGAGCAGGATCTGGTTCCTTTAAAGCAGTGGTTCTCAACCTGTGAGTCCCCAGATGTTTGTGGACTTCAGCTCCCAGAAGCCCTGAGCATTGACCATAGTGGCTGGGGCTTCTGGGAGCTGAAGTCCACAAACATCTGGGGACCCACAGGTTGAGAACCACTGCTTTAAAGGTAGCATATTAAAATACATCACACACACACTAATGGTCTAGGAAGACTACGAACAGAAAGGCCAACTTGGTAAAAAGAATGTGCAATTCAGACTAGCAGGAGAGATGGGGAAACATGGCACTATCATAGCCATGCCAACAGAAATAAAGAAATAAAGACTACTATTAAGTGTAATATACAGACTGCATACAACAACTGGGTGCTGCTGAGAACAAGGACAGGCTACCATCCCCCCAACCTCACTGACAGGGTAAAAGTCTTTACAACCAATTATGGAGCACCGGAAGCACATCACAAATGTTAACTTACTCCTACATTACAGATTTACTGAGGAATGGTGAATATTAAAACAATATTTTGACTAATTCCCCTTGACGACCTCACAGCTCAGGAGAGAGATGACCCAAGGCCTGGGTATAGAGGACTCTTTCCTCTATAAAGGAGGAAAGAGTCTACAAGTAAAAATAAATGAGAAAGGATGTGAACCCACGTAAAGTCAGGCTTCCCCAAGGGGCGGGGCGTACAACACCCATTCGACGTGCTCCACCCAACCCCGACTCCGACACGCCACGCCTCTAACTCCAGACAGTGGGGAGTCAGCAAAAAGCTGCATCCACGTGGGCGCCGCCCAGGTTCTTCCTCTCCCCACCTCTCTCGCACCCTACCGCGCGCCACCGCGCTTGCGCACTGGGACGCGGCCGAAGGTTCCACCAGCCCCCTCCGCCGCCCCCTCCCCCACGAGTTGGCGGGCGGGGGGCGGGCGGTCAATCGGTCAGTCGCTCACGACTGTGCCCGCCTTGCCGGCCCTCGGCTCCTCCGGCGCGCACTGGTGTGTGTGTGTACGTGTGAGAGCGAGCGAGCGAGCGAGCGAGAGAGGGGCGCGCGCGGCAATGAGAATAGCGAAGGCCGCTGCCGCGTTCGAAGCCACGGTGCGCGCCCGCTCAGGTTCACCCGGCAGAAGAGACCCGATGAGTGGATGCTGAAGCGAAGCAACCGCCTTCCCGGAGGCGCCCAATCCGCCTTCTGGCCTCGGAAGCAGGTCAAAGCGGACGCTGCTGGCCTGTCTGGAGCCAGAGGCCCATGCCCCACCGAGCACCACTCACCTGAGGTCGCCATGTTGGGAAGAGGAGAGAAGGCAAAAGGCCCGGATGCAGCTGTCACGTGATTATAGCGAAAGAGGCGCCTCCTCTTGTTGAGGAGGGCGGACGCTCCAAAAAACAGTCGGGTGGGAGCGAGGCAAATTAGGCGGGTTGGTTGGTTCTGCGGTTTGCAGACAGGAAAAAGGCGGTGAAACATAAGCGGGCGGGCAGTTAGCGTCAGTGGAGCTGAAGGAAGCGTTTCGAAAGGCGAATTTCCTTTTCCAAGCGGGCCTCAGTCGCTGGCGGATCCTCTCAAGAGGGTCCCCACGTAGCGAGGCTGGAAGAGCCTCCCCCACGGAGGCCCGGCGCGATCGGATTGCTGTTCCGAGCCAGGGGAAGTCTGGCCTCCCCGTGAAAGCCGTAAAACTCCCTGGGTGACCCTGGGAAAGTCAGCCGTTCAGTCTGGCCTCCTCCTCAGGGTCGTTGCCAGGAGAGCAGATGTGGGGGGTCGCCTCGAGCTCAGTGGAGGAGTAGAGGGGTTTTAAATAAGCGCGAGAGGCGTTCGAATATTTTAATTGTCGTTCCACCCAACTGTGGGCAGTTTGTGGCCCTCCATGAGCGGCTGGACTGCAGCTCCCGTCACCCCTCACCGTTGGCTCTGCTGGATAGGGCGGATGGGAATTCAGTCCCGCGATATCTGGAGGGCCTCAGAGTTAGTTACCTCCGGTGCAAACATTTCAAGATTGTCTGTCGTGGGAGGACAGACTTCCAGTGTGTGGGATCTCCTCTGTGGGCATTTCCACACTACATAGCTATTGCATTATGATTCCACTTTAACTAGCATGGCTGTCTCCTATGAAATCCTGGGCTTTGTCATTTCTGGCTGGTTGCAAACCTGGGGTTTGTAAGGTATTGGAGGTCTCTGGTTGAGACTGTTAAATTCCCCCCTAAACTGCGAAACCCATGATTCTGCAGAACAGAACCGTGGCAGTTAAAGTGGAATCACAGTGCAATAGCTATGTAGTGCAGAAATGCTGTGTGTGTGTGTGCATACACACACTGGGAAGAGGAATTTCGATTTGAATCTCAGATCCATCTATTGGCACCAAATGCAACAAAAGAGCCAGTTACCCCTTGATTTCCATAAACTACACACATGAAGGACCTACTGACTCAAGTTACTGCATATAAATAGTGCCTCCTGCCCAGTTTAGATTGAAAAATGGCCAATGAGTTGGCACTCATTTCTAAATAATCCAGACTTTTGCAATACCACTGATCCATTTTCTATTCTTCCACCCAACCTGGTGCTAGACAGACCCATTGACTGAGTATAAGGAAGCTTCCTGTGTTTGTTCTGTAACCACATTCTGGCACTGCTAAATATTCCTTTTCATTCTTTTTCTGCACATTTAGGTCAGAATGAAGAAATGGACACTGGTAACTAGGTTTTTTAAATGCTTTTCCAGCCCTTATGTTAAAAACAGACAGCCAAAGAGACGGTCAAGAATATATACAGGTGTACCTTGTTATAAGATGCTTTGCTTTAGAGTGCTTCACTAATATGGTGCTTTTTAATTTTACAGTACAGTGCCATTTTGTTATCCATGCTTAGTCTATTTAATGTCATTTTTAAGCTTTCTGTCTCAGTGTCGAATTTTAGCAATCTAAATTTTTTTTTTTTACTTTTGCATTTTTTAAGGCCTAGCTCTATTGTGCAGCTAATAAATGATAATGTAAATATGTTTGTAGGCTTTTATATGCACCAACAAGTTGGGGGCGGGAGGAAGGCTGTGATTCACTTTAGGATAATATTTGCTTATGGTAACCTGGAACCTAGCCTGCTGTATTTGTAAGGTGAGCCTGTACATCCTGCAAACCAGGTGAACAAACCAAATAAAACTCAGAAACATAAACTCAAACACATTAAATTGCATTAAAATGGATATAGTCCAAATCATATATTATTTCTTGGGAATCATATAGACTTTGTCCTGTATAAGAAAATGGGCAATGGTTTTGTGATAGAGAAATCTGTACTTTCAAGGATGTGGATGGGCAACCACTGAAATCATCTATTCAGCAAGGACGGAGGAAAACCTGTTAAAGGAGAGAGGAGACAGCTTTACAATATAGATTACAAGTAGAAAGCTAGCACATAGTGTGGACATGTGCTTCATTTCTTTGTTGCTGTTGGGGTGTGTATGTAGATTTTTAAAAAATGTTTTAAATATGCTGATGCTCTTCCCTTTACTCCATTTTGAAGTCTGTCATACCATCTTTGGACAGTACTATTTAATTCTCATGCAGTTGAAGAGCAAGCTTAAAGAGGGAGTCTTTTGGCACCTTTGAGAAACATTGACATAGTTGTAACTGTGTAAAACTGTGAAACAGAGAGCTGCTGTGATGTGACTAGGACTCTGAAAGTTGAAGGTTTGAATCCCCACTCAGCATGGAGATTCACTGGGTGACCTTGGGAAAGTTGCATTTTTGCAACCAAAGGGGAATACCATGGCAATGACTCTAATGTATGAAGAATGGACTCTGAGTTTTCATATACTAAGGTCCATTACTTGCTTATTGTCATAATAATATTTTTAGTCACAATGATGCCATAAAACTCCTTATTGGTTTTACCACAGCAGGCTTAACATGACTCTCCTCTGTTTTAAAAAATGGCTGAAGGAGGAACCACATGATATTGCATTGGAACCAATTTCTCCTCAGTTTAGTGAGGCCACACTTTCATAACAATAGTATTAACTAATGTGTTATAGTTACAGTGCAAAAAGATTAGTTTTCCTTTGTCATGTTACTATTATAAGCTAGACATATCTTTCTTCTATGGGGGGAGCCTCTATTGCAAGTAACAATTTGTAACTACAGTGGCCTCTCCAGTCTTGTGTGGGTCAGGGCACAGAAAGTGGAAAAACCACAAATAACTCTCTCCCAAATCTCCCTCCTATTCCCTTGCCTCTTGTGTGCCAGGGCCAAAAGGAAGGGAATAGGAGGGGAGCTCCAGAGTGAGGAAGGAAGGGTCGCACAACTCTCCCCCCACGTTCCCTTGCCTATTACCTTGGTGTGAGTTCTCAGCACTGGTGCCAGAGGCAAGGGAATGGGAGGCGGTGCTCTGGAGGGGAGAAGGAAGGCTCACATTTGTGCCTCCCCTCCAGGAGCTGTTTTCCTTCTCCACACGCAGCAAAACACAAGGGAATGGGAGGAGGAGAATGGGGAGGAGGCATGCACAATACTTTGTGAAATAATCAAATTTGTGAAGGTCAAACCTGCAAATGTGGAGGGAGGACTGTAGTTATTTCCAAGATGTATGAATATTTCAACTTTATAAATGGTGAGACAATCTTTTATTCTGTTTCCCTTCTTATGTTCTTTCCCTTCTCTGAAAAACACGGCCAAGTTATTTCTCATTCTGATAACAACATAGACTGCCAACCTCATGATTTGGATTTATAAATCCCTGTTATTCCTTTCTTGGAAACAAGTTACTTATTTTAGGTATGAGGAATGTGGAGCAGTCTGAGTCTTCTTGGAAAGCATCTCCCATCATCCTTCCCCGTTGACTGTGCTGGGTGGGGCTAATGGGAGCTACAATCCAACATCTGAAGGACCATACATTTCCCACCACTGACTGAAATTGAAACACTGGAAGGTGAGTGGGATTTTTGCTCCCTCTGCCACCATGTTCTTATCAGCACCTTTTGATCCTGGGCTTCCAAGTACTTGTTAGTGCCTTCCTATAAGACAGCAGCTTCCTGCCTTTCCCTCTGCAGCTGACCCAGGGGACTGAAAACATTGCAAATCAAATCTGTAAATCATTGCTGTAAGTTAAATCAAGAGGAGGACTTCAGCCCACCAGGTTATTGGCCTGCAGTTCCCACCTGCCCATCTAACATTAGTGGAATTCTGGGGTTTGTAGTTTACTGAGGTCAAAAAGCCCTCTGGCTGAGAATTCTGAATGCCCTTCCCTGACAGCATTACAGTTACAGTGTGGTGACCAGCAAGAGAAGTACTGCATCTGACTGCTCAAAACGGGGGGTTTTTATACCCCAAATCTACCCTGCGGTTCTGGGTATGAATGGCTCTCCCAGCTGAGTGGACCATGGGGTCTGGGCAGAGTTAATGGTCTTAGTGCTTTGGTGACGAGGAGGTAATAGCTGTTGTAATAGCCCTGCGTTGTGGAGAGGTTTGGGGAACAATACAGGGAAATGTCCAGGTGTGAGGGAACAGGGTTGAAACAATCATTGTTTTGGTGGGAACTTCCCTTGACCATTGTATGCTCAGAGATGTTCCAGCTTCAGCTGAAGCCTATTAAGTCACCTTGGACAGAAGATGCTCAGTGGGTGTTACAACCCTGCGCACCCACCAAGCTTTGCTGAGTTCCGTTTTGCTTACTGTTTCCCAGACTAAGGACTTCAGGATAGGTGCAGTATCACCCCATCTGCAATTCCTCTCTAAATCCCCTATCTATTTTTCCACTCTTTTGCTTCTTAATTGGTCTTGTGTGAGAGAGTACATTGGTGTGTGAGAACATTTTCATTCAATAAAACCATTTATTCGATAAATTTGTCTGGTTTTTGGCTTGGCCTGATCCCGTAAAAACTGGGTAAAAAGACCCCGCTAGGTTACCCTGCCTCTCGTATCACTACCGCTTGTGCTCCATTAAGTTCTCCACCTTTCCTAACGTGGAGAACATCGAGGTGTCCCCCAAGGGACCCCCAGAAACCAGGGTAACACTATTACCAGAAAAAATGTGGTAATAAACCCCTTTTGCGTGATAGTCATGCTAGCTGGGGCCATGCAGAAAGGGCAGAAGCGCTATCTAGGCTCTTCCTTCCTCAGTGCAGCATAGAAGAGGTCGGCTGCACTGCGGATGGGAGGAGCATGTCTTGACCACTACTGTCCACTGGAAACCAAGCTGGGTGCAAAGGGGAGCTGTTACCCTGTGAATTGGGGGTCCTGGGAGGGGTGCCCAAAGAACAAACCAAACCTAAGCAAAGATGGGGAAATTAGCTGAAGCACTCTCTTGGCTAACGAGAGGCAGGGTAACGCAGCAGGATGTTTTACCCTATGTATACAGCGTCAGGTCAGTGAGCAGGCAAATGACTCAAACAATAATTAAGATTTATTAAACAGTTATTAAAGAAAAGCACAAACACACTCCTAACTAGAAAAGGAAAATAGAATTTATGGGGAATGGGTGATACGCCACCTGTCCTGCAGTCCTGAAGAAGCCTGATTGAGGAAGCGGAAACCCGGCGTGGTAGCCGAGGGGAATCTGCTGAACTGAGCGGCAGCAAGGCAGAGTAAAGTTCGGGTGATCCGGCAAGAGTTCCGGAGGAGTTCCAGCGAGAGTTCCAGCAAGAATTCCAAAGAGCTCTCTGAGCGGGGGATTTTTATAAGGGAAAGAACAACCGCAGGCTAGTCTGGTCTTGGGCAAAAACAATAGGTTTTGGGTTGGAGACAAAGCCTCCGAAAGGTCAGAATTTGCATGATTAAGTTAAAGTCCGGATTGACAATAGTATAACCAGTATGTAAATGCGGCTAGCTCGGCAGTTAAGTACCTAGCTTGCCAGGACGTCCTCTCAGGGCAGAGGATCCCTTTGTGGTAGCGTGCATATGTAAGGAAGGTGCTTGTTTCGGGAGGTCCCCTAAAGCAGAACTGGCAATATCTGGCTTGTTTTGGTGAGAGCAACAAGCAATAGCCATGCCTAGCTTAGCGCTTGTTCGGCGGACCTCACAAACACTTGGCTGGTGGCAAAGTGGGGCCAAATTATGATATCAAAATGATATCTTTGGTTCACCAAAGGTCAGGCCAGTATGCGGTGGTAACAGAGCGTTCAAGATATACTCCTATCCTGGTGAAGGCACTGCTGGGATGATGCTGAGATATTGCGGAATGCAGGTGAAGTGCAGAAAGAGCCTCAGAATCAACTTGAAAACATGTAACAGACACATACAGACAATAGTGGGATCCTGGTAAGATTTTTTTTCCCCAGTGGAGATAATCCAACAGCCTTTTTGAGGCATGTTGAGACTCTCCTTTGTCATAAAGAGGCATTGAGCACTCCCATGACCCACTTGGCCAGTCCCCATAATCAACAGGAAAACCCTATCAATCCAGATGCTCTTGGCAACAGCAAAATTAACTGCAGTTAGAGGTAATGGCACCAATTGATGCTAGTGTGACTGATGCTGAATAACTGAAACCAAACTCAGGAAAGTTTTCTTTATTGTTCTGCAATCACGGGTGTCTTTCATTCTCACACAGCACCTTCAGTTCTTAAATGGTGTTGAGAACAAAGTGGAGGAAAGAAGGAGAAGCTGGTTGTCTATAAAAAAAATGGTGTATGGGCTTGGTGATGGTTTTATGCTGTGTTGCCAATGTTTCAGGATCTTCAGTTGCAATGGGTTGTAGTGTAAATTTATGTAGATAGTCCTTGCCTTGTTTGATTTTTCTGGAACTGAAGACACTGAGGACTGGGAATACAGCATACTTAGGCTACTTTATGTTTTCAGCTTTTCATTTTGATCCCATACTGCCTTCTTCATTTAAGTATTTTACATCTTCTTTTGGCATTTTTCTTCTTCAGTAGTGTAGTGCATAACAGAATGAAGACAGAATGAATGATCCAAGTAATAATATGAGAGGGGGAAGTCAGTGGTGGAACAACCAGGGCTTCTTATGCCCAGAAAGTCTTATATTTGCCAAAACATGAAAGTTTGGGTGACAGCTCTCTTCCTCCTCCCCCACTTCCTCTTTGTCTGCTAATTTTTGTTGTTGTTCACTTCCACTCTTTAAATATTTTATTTGCCGTTGTTCTCAGTGGAAGGGAGAAATGAAGTACACTAGCTGCAGGGCTAGCACACTCTTGTGGCAGATCAGAGGAATGAAGGGGCTTTGGATCCAGTGGGTCCAAAGCCTCCCAAGTCAACCGCACTCACGTTTTTCTTACTGTCTAATGCTGTCAGAGCAGTGATGGCAGATCAGTGATGGCAGAGGAGCTTTCTGCCACAACCCTGGAACTGAGGAGGACTTCTGTGGATAGTCCTGCTCCTTAGGCAGAAGGGGAGGTCTGCTGCCCCCAGCAGCTCATTCAGTATTTTCCCAAAAGAGAGAGAGAGGATTGCTTTCTTAGTGTAGGATGGTTTTCTCTTCTGCTCCTTGGCTGAGGGTATAGGATACAAAATAGTTGCTCTGCCCATGTCCTGTTGTAGCTGCTTGCTTATACTGCTTTTATTGTATTTTAGTGGATTTTGGAATTTCAGATATATATAGTTTTAGATATTCCCAGTTTCTGGTTTTAATTGTACACATTCCATGAAGAATTGTTAGCCACATTATGAGGAGTGGCAGGGTATAAATCAAACAAGGAACACTGGCTGAGATCCTGTTAGCTGAGGTAAAGAAGCTGTCATAGGTGGCATTCATGCCATAGGCCATTTCTGCATTACACTCTTATAGCATGATTATTCCACTTTCAACATCTATGGAACTGGGTTTGCAGTTTTAGGAGGGGCTGGCTGGCCCCTCCCAAAACTGCAAACCCCAGGATTCCATAGGATGTTGAAAGTGGAATAATCACGCTATAAGAGTGTAGTGCGGAAATGGCCATAGAAACTGTGGCTTCTTGTTGTTGTTGTTGTTAATGTGGCTTCAAGTCAACTCTGACTTATGGCAATCCTATCATAGGGTGTTCTTAGCAAGGCTTATTCTGAGTGATGGTTTGCCATTGTCTTCCTCTTAGCCTGAGAAAGTATGACTTGCCCAAGGTCACTAGCAGATTTCCATTGTAAACCTGGGATTCAAACTCCTACCTGACCTGATCATTATTTTGTATGTTTATGTTGTTAGTTTTGAATAAAAAGGTTTGCTGAAAGATGTTCAAGTGCTCTTCTTTTTTGAAATACAGGAAACTGTGTCTATTCGTTCTAGATTATTTCTGCCTCTGGTACCAAATGTTCTGTTACAGAAGTAATGCCCAGGAACACATCTACATTATTTACTGAGGCATACCTGTATACACACAGACTATTTAAAGAACAACAAGTAAGGAGTAGGAATAAATGGGACAGTTTTTGAGTGGAAGGAAAAAGTGAGGCCTCACGAAAATCCTCTTGGTCCTAGTGCCTTTAAACTTGTTCATGAATGATCTGGAGTTAAAGGATGAGGTGTGAGGTGGCCAGATTTGTGGACAATAGCAAATTGTTTAAGGTGGGAAAAACTGAAATGGCTTGTACGGAGCTCAAAACTAGGTAAACTTAGAACAAAATGACAATGGTGGTTCAGTGCAAATAAAATGCATGTTGGCTATCACGAGGGGGATAAAGGGTGAAGTAGTCCAGCATATCTGGAGAACAGCAGCTACGGTATGTGAGATTTCTGGGAGACCCAGTAGCTACTCAAAGTTATGATATAAGAAACTATGGAAACAGGTTAACAAGCTATTTTCACCTTGAGTGAAAATTGTGGCAGACAATTGGAAGTTTGGGTTTCTTGGACTCCCATCAGACATAGCTGTCAGGAAATGGCAAAATCTGCAGCTTACAAACCAAATGTTTGACCATGACATGTCAAGAAAAGATTATAGATGTTAACACCTGAGCGTATGGTGTAGTGATCATTGTTAGATGGTTCAAGTCCCTGTTAAGCCATGAAACTCCCTTGGTAAGATTGAGGGTAATCATTCTGTTACAGAGTGCCCTACTTGTGAGGATAAAGTGAGAGCCTGAGAGCCATGTACAGTCAGCCCTCCACATTTGTGGGTTTCAGTTTTGTGGATTTGATTATTCACAGATTATTTGCTGTCACCTCTGCTGCCTCCCTATGCCATTTTTAATAGGGCCTACAAGCCTCATGAGACTGAGAAATTGCGAACAAGGCTTGAAAGTCCCTATTAAGAATGACACGGGGCAGCAGTGGAGGTAGCAGTAAGCCCCACCAGCCACCCACTTCTGCCTTGCGAAGGAACCCTGGTGTCTCAAAGGAATCCGTGGTGGGTTGAATATGGTGATTGTACTTTTTTTTGTGCGTATGTTACATACGGTTTGGGAGGGCCTAGCCCTCCACGGTTTTCCACTTTTACGGGTGTCCTGTGCCCTGTGCCCCTAACCCTAGCGAATGTGGAGGGAGGACTGTATGCTGAAGTTAGACTTAGTGGACAAAAGATGAGATGTAAGTGTAATTACTTCAAAGAAATACAAGGTGTGCAGCTCATTCTGTCCATCCTGCCCTAGCTTCTGTACCTGGTTGAAAATGCAATCCACATGTGTACAGAGCTAGCATTCCAGCACCTGATATATATCCTATGTGTTTGTGTGCACGTGCCTGCCAGTTGTCAGCTTCTGGCAATTCCGTGAAAGGGTTTTCTTATGCAAGGCATACTCAGAGGTGGTTTTACCAGTTCCTTCCTTTGAACTATAGCCAACAGCACCTAGTATTTGTTGGTCTTTTCTCATTCAAGTACTAACCAGGTTGACCCTGTTTAGCTTCCAACATCAGACAGGTTCTTATGAAAAAGGTGGCAAAGAAATCTGCCTGCAGCAAAACTTATCTGTTTCCTCACCACATTCCATTACTCTATTGTGTTTGGAAAATAATTGTACAACCCCTGTTGAATCTGAACTGCGAATGCTTTGGCTTCAAGATATGGCTCAAAGTTATTTTAAGACAACAGCTGTGAAATCTCTACATATGAAGGAAAGTGTTCTCATAATGCTTGCCTAGATTTTAAAGAGCTCTCATAGTGTGAGAATTCATCTAACATTAGAGGGCAGCAACTTATCACTTCTCTTTTGCCTGAGGCTACTTTTGCACTGTTGATTTCTACTTTTCTCTCTTTCTCTCTGTGTCTCTGTCTCTCTCTCTCTCTCTCACACACACACACATTCAAACTCAAACACCTTTATAGATATCAAATATTTTTATTTATTAAATGAATGCACTTCTTAGATATGTGGTGGTGTTCATTGACAAGCAATGCCTGATACACTGAAGGATTCACAACTGGTGTCAGCAGTATCCATCTCGTGCCTTCCAACATTTCACAGACTGAAACCAGAACACGTGTGGCCAAGCAACAGCAGAGTGTAGTTAAAATGGCAAAAGTTATAAATGAGGAAGAACACACAAGCTAGGAGAGCGTGCAGCAGTTTCATTTTCCCTGAGCCTGCTGGGAAAGGCAAGGTTCTGCCCCCTTCTCTCCTCTTCCTCTACTGAGTTTATTGAGTGCAAACTATTTTTGGCACTTTGTATTTGGTTTTCAACAACTGAAGTAATCCAAAGATCAAGAGGGAATGTGAAAGGAGAGACAAACTGGAACATTTTAAATGCAGCTGGATTACAGAGGATTAATCAGGGCTGTCCCTGCCAAATTGGGACAGTTAGAGGGTATGTTTGGGTGGCTGCCTGGCCCAAGCACCCAATCACACTGGCATCCTGAACAGACCTGACTCGATGAACATAACTATCATATTACCTTACCCAAAAGCCCCTGACATAGTATCACTGCAGGGCATTGTGGGAGAGTAAAGTGGCTGCTACACTTCAGCCTACTGGGTGTTTTTAGTGCTGCTTAGGGTGGGGTTACCTCCTGCTAACAAATGAGCATGAATGGGTTTACTGACAGATAGCTGTATGGCTCAGAGTTTCTAAAAAGTATGCAGTTGTACACAGAGGCTGGCATCCTATTGGTTTGTCCCTGCTAGAGTAGATGCATTTGATCAATTGTTGACTGGTGAGTCAACAGCTTCCAGCTGAGACCAGTCAGATCAATGATCTGCAACTTATTATGGATGATAATACTGCTTTCTCAAGGACACTTGGTGGCAGGCCTTTACTTACCTACCGAGGGACACACAACACAGATGGGGAGGCAGATATGAGACTTTGCCATAAACCCAGATGCCAAGTGTGCCCACACATCCACTCAGGAAATGTTATCACAGGACCTAATCACATCGCCTGCAATATTAGAGGTACTTTTACTTGCTCCTCCTGAAATGTGATATACGCTGTTCTCTGTCTGCAATGCCCTTCAACATTCTACATTGGGGAAACAGTGCAGTCTCTGTGGCGGACGATAAGTGGATGTAGACATTAAGAATGGGCATACACAAAAACCAGTTGCAGAACACTTCACTCTTCCTGGGCATTCCATCTTGGACCTCAGAACAACAACAACAAAAAACAAAATTAGAAAGGGAGATTGCAAAGAGAAACAGCAGAACTGGAATATATCCACAAACACCAATCCATTGACAGTGGGTTGAACAGAGACAATGATTTCTGGACCAGTCTCATGTGGGCTCTCTTGTCCACTTTATCACCTCTCCTTTCTAGTTCCCAGCCAGCTTCATACTGTTCCAATAGCTCTCTCCACCCTCCCTATGGCTATCTACTCAACTTGGCTTTAGGCAACACCTTTGCTCCTGCTTTTGTCCTCCATACCTGATTGCCATACACACAAATTCTGCATTTTTATTTTTATTCACATATACAACAGGCCCCTCTGCATATGTGGGGCTTCTGTTCCAGAAACTCCTGTGAATAGTGGAATTTGTAAATGCTCACTTGAGTCTCTAGTGGGCCAGATTCCAATCATCTACAAGATAGATTCATGTTCAGGCAAAACCTCCAGCTGCTAGCTTAAGGAGATGTTTGATGGATCATATCAATTTATCATCTGTTTCCAATCAGCTTTTCTGAATTCCCACTAATGTGGTTCCCTGGAATCTTGTACGTCCATTGCACACTAAATAGCATCCTAACTAAAGTGCTATGCAGTGGATTTCAGCCAGATGTACTCCAGACCTGACTTATTGGTAAGCAGCTGCGTTGATCAACAGGATCAACAGGAGGACCATTCAAAAAGAGACTGACTGATGTTCCCACCGCCCTGCATGAGCAACTCTCAACATAACAGGCAGAAAAATGGCCCCTCTTGCAAATCCCCCTCATGCCAGAGAACATTTGTTGGGGGGTTGGACATCAGGCAACCGCTTCTCTATCGACAGGGGAACAAACCCCCATCAGTCCCAGTAGCTGCTTACCAATAAGTGGATTTGGGGGGACTTTCAAAGCCCCTGTGTAACCCCTAAACCAGAGGCTGCATAGGGATTGTGAATACATAGCAGTTACACATACTTAACTGTTGGTTGCATATTCATAACTGCCCAACAGGATTTTGGCCAATATCTTTTTCAAGAATGGCCTTGCTGGGCCTTCTAGTAGGAAAGAACTCACTTAAACTGTTACCCTGACTTCTGGTGTTCCCGTAGGGGACACCTTGATTCGCTCCAAGTTATAAAGGTTGGGGAAATTAGCATAGCAATGGCATTAGCACAACAAGGGGCAAGGTAACCCAGGAGGATGTTTTACCCAACTTTACAGGGTCAGGCCAAGCCAAAAAGCCAGGCTAATGTATCAAATAAATGAATTTTATTAAATGAATATACTATCACGCACCAATGCACTCACTCACTCACTGACGCACACAAGGCCTACTGAGAAGGAAAAGAGGTGAAAAATTGATAGGGGATACAGCAAAGGGAATGTAGAGGTGGTGATAATGCACCTACTCTGAAGTCTTCGGTCCAGGAAGTGGTGAGAAGAACGGAGCTCAGCAAAGAGATAGCAGAGGGGTCACTCAACTAACAGAGTGTCGATCTGCTAGCGTGGCGGGGAGTTCTCTGAAGAGACCCTCAAAAACTAGGACTGCCTATAGGGTAGAACGTACCTCGAGGGCAGGCCCTCTCCCAGGAAGAACAATGGCCAAAACAAAGGAAGAAATTCCATACAATGGCAAGTGGGTTGCAGTATTGTTTCAAGCAGGGTTGTAGTCAAGTAGGGTTGCAGTATTGGTTTATGTAGATGGATCTCGCCTTACAGGATTTTTCCAGAGTCTTCCAGAGTTTTCCAAAGTTGCTCAACCTGGAGAAAACGTGCTAATCCCCTCAAGCTGACTACTCTTGGCTGAGGACTCTTTGTTTATGTGGATGTGTATAGCCTGAGGTCTCCTTGGACTACGTGACTGGGGATTTTTCTGGTCTTGACCTATTTTCGGTTGTTCGACCTCTTTGCCTACATGCCCATCGGGGCAGCCTCTCTGGCATGGCAGGCATATCTGATATCAAATTTATAGTTCCCGGGATAGGGTATGCCAGTGGGCTAACAAAACTGAACTTTCCCATATCCTTCAGAATTTCACAGGTGAAAATCAGGACACACATGGGCAAACAACATCAGAGTGTGGTTAAAATGGTGTAGGCAGGCAACAAGAGAGCAAATGTTGTTAATGAAAAGGAACACACAAAACTACTGCTTTAAGCAGAGAAACCCTGGAATGCATGGACTAAGTTTAAGAAAAAATAAAATAAAATCCAAATCAGTAAGAACGGCATTCCGTGTATCTGTGCAGAAGCATCATTAACAATACACATAGTATTATATACTGCATTATTATAAACTTGAAACAATTTTATCAAACCTGCTCAAAATTTAATCTTTCTCTTGGATCCACTGTCTCAATTCTGTATTCATACTCATCCCCTCTGCCCAACACACTTTACATGCCAGGTCAGATCCCAACTCTCCCTTAACATAACACTCATGTGGTCACCATGAGCCAATTGTAGCTTCTTATCCTAACTTACTTCATTGAGATGTTCTTAGAATAAAAATGGAATGAGGGTAGGTAAAAATAATGTGCAATACATGTAGCTCCTGGAGATAAGTGGTATATATTTAGTTAAGACAGATATACTTGGAAAATCTGTGGTTGTGATGAAGAAACCCACAGCTTCCAGTGACCTGTCAGAGTAGCTAAGGCTACTGTCTGTAATCATTTAACTAGGAATAAGTACTCCTGCACTCATTGGGGCTTATTTCTGAGTACATATATATATGATTGCATTGTAAATGTGAATTCAATATTCCTCAGAACAGAACTTATCTCTATACTGATGTCAACAGACAGTAAAATCTCTTCCACTCTTTGACATTTACAATTTACAGTTCTGTGGAACTGTTTAGCCCTGGCACACATAGAGAATTACTAAATCAAAAGGAGTAAGGTGGAGAGGAAAACAAACCAGTAAAATTAAGCCTTAAAATATAAGGTTTATGCAGTTCTCAAACAAACAAACAAACAAACAAAAAAAACCCTCAGCCCTGAAGGGAAGAGGGAAAATGCTGAAATTAGGAATACTTCCCTTCAATATTGATCCCTTTTCAGGAAAATTGGAAGTGCCATAGGGGAGAGAATCCATGAGTCTGTGAGACAAGGTGAGAGAGCACCTGTTGTACACCTCCAGGGATGCTGTAATTCAAAGGTGCTCTCCTCCAGGAAAGCTGTTCTTAACGAGTAGGGCTCTCTCCTTCCTTTGCCTTTTACAAGGTGTGTTTATTCTTTTTGGTCACCTCAGGAAGCAATTTGTAATCATACAGCAGAGAATGTTGTTTTGCAAAGCTAGGAGTTGCTTCAGCAGTTTGCTTTTGCTTGAATCTACTGGAAAGTACAAGACTTTGAACCTCTCCTCTCCTCTTTCCTGCTGAGTAACTGAAATAACAAATCTTGAAACAATAAGCTGATGGTAAGAAAAATAACTAATAGCAGTTTTGAATAGTTCAGAAATATTGTCTAGAAGAAAGTGAAGGGGAACTAAGACAGCTATATAGGGAAAACTTAAGAATAATAGTGTTACATGTTATAGATTGTCTTTCCTTCTGGCTTTGAAGGCTGAACATACACAGATAGCAGCTAAAGGTCACTTAAACTGATAAAAGTGGAAATCATTCCCAGCTGCACAGTACAAATTAATTAAGCTTTCTGCGATAAGGCAAGCAAGAGAACTTACAATTTAGAGGCAGTATAACAACACCACTTACTGGAGGAAAGGAACAATAGCTGAACAATTAGACTACAATTAAGCTAAAATGGCATCAGGAACAAGAAAGGCCACTGTATCTGCTGCACAATCACAGTCTCAGACAGCAACAGTTAGAAAGCCATCACCGGAGCAATCAAGAAAAATACCTGACCTTTCTTTACAAATACTTGAAGAGTTGAGAAACTTCAAGTATGAAATTCCTCATCAACTGAAAGATACAAGAGCAGAAATCAATACAGACCTAAAGAACAAGTTGGAAACCTTTGGGAAAAAATTGGACAAAGTCTCCAAGGATATTACTTTATGAAAACAGATATAAAGAATCTATAGCTGAAAGTTAAACAAACAGAATCAACAACACAGCCAATCATAAAGACACAACAATGTGAATCAACATCCATAATACAATTAGAACTTCACTACAAGGACAGATGTTTAAAACTGAGGGGACTCCCAGAAGAGTGAGATGAAATTATTTAAAAAGGAGTACTAAATGCCCTTTTGCAGTACATGGATATAATTCAAGAAAAACTGGAATCTGACATAAACCAAATTTTAGCATACATTGTAGAGTAGCTAGAGAGAAGAACTTACCCAGAGATATAGTAGTTTGTTTCACAAGAATCAGGACCAAGGAATTAATATTACAAAAAAGTTATAAATCTAAATTGATTATTGAAGATAGACACATGAAAATTTATAAAGACATTTTGGCCAAAGTCCTATGGAAAAGATAGGAATATAAATTTTTAACACAACTATTACTGAAAAATCAAATAAATTATACAAGGAACCGATTAGAAGGTCTTTCCTTTGCTTACCAGAAGTGAAGACATGGGATAAATACACTAAGTAAAGCTTGCTCAAAAAAGAACTTGAGAAGAAAGTACAAGGAAAAAAGAGAGAAAAAGATGAAGATAAGAATCATATTACATCTGAACAAAAGACTCAAGTCAGAGGCTGAGAAGAAGACACAGATAAGGATAAAGAGGACTTAGAAGAGAAAGAAAAATTAGAAATAGAAGAAATAGAAGATGACTCAAATAAATAAATAAATAAGCACACACACACACACACACACACAAGAAATGAAAGAAGAAAAGATGATGCTTAAAATACTGTCATGGAATGTAAAGGGGCTCAGTTCTGAATATAAGAGACAATATACATTCCACCATCTAGAAAAATCCAAACTTGATATAATCACTTTTCAAGAAATTCAAATTCTAGATCAAGATGAGAAATATTTGAAAAACCCTAAATTAGGCAACTGTTTTATTGCTACATATAAAAAGAAGAAAAGAGGAGCAACAATATACATAAACTCCAAATATAATGTCAACAAAATATTTAATGATCTGGATGGGCACTACTTAGGCTTGAAGATTAAGATTCACTATTTTAAGTTGGTGTATATGCTCCAAGGAAAAATAAAGACAAATTTTTCTCAAAATTTGCAAAAGAAATAACCAGATATTGTCATGAGAGAAGTCAAGAAAATATATTGATTCTTGGAGATAAGAACAGTGTGAGAAATCCACTGGCAGACAGAAAATCAGTAAAACAGATCAACAAAAACCAAGGGAAATTACCACAAAGCTTCTTTACATTGATGGAAGACTTCTCTTTACTTGATGTGCAGAAACTCAAATGTCCTAGCAGCTACAGACCAATTTCATTGTTATATATTGATTACCAAATTTGCACAGGTATTCTCACTGAGAGACTTAAAAGCATTCTGCATATATTAATACATGAAAGTCAAAATGTTTTTTTTTACCAGATAGATTACTTAGAAGCAATACAAGAACTGTTATAAATATCGTAGAATAGTTTGAAAAACATAGTTAAAAAACTTGCTATGATTTGTTTGGATGTCAAAAAGGCCTTTGATAACATTAAATGGACCTTTACATTCAAAGTCTTAAAGAGGATGGACTTGGGCAAAAAATTTGTTAAATGGGTACAAGAAATTTATACAGACCAAAAAGTCTGAATAATTGTGAAGGGAGAAAAATCAGCTGATTTGTACATAAAGATGGGAACCCAACAAGGATGTCTCCTTTCACCTCTGTTATCTATAATGTTATTAGAAATATTAAATAGAAACATCCATGCTGACCCAGAAATAAGAGGCATTCAAGTTGAAAACCAAACATACAAGTTAAAAGCCTTTGCCAACAACTTTAGTGATTTTTCTTGGGGAACCACTTCAGAGCACTGACAAATTATTGACAATAACTACTGAATTTAGTGAAATGGCAGGCTTTAAAGTTAATAAGGAGAAGACTGGGATCCTAACTATGAATATGCACTCCCTTGAAGAAAAGGAACTTATTAAAAAAATCTGGATTTTGATTGCAAAAGAAATTAAAATACTTAGGAATTTGGATAACAAAACAAAATGCAGATTTGTTTTGATAATAATTATTTAAACATATGGAAAGAAATTAAAAGAGATATGGAGGGGTGGTCCAAATTGCATTTGTCTCTACTAGGAAGAATTGCTTTGGTGAAAATGAATATACTCACCAAATGAACCTCCTGTTTCAAAATGTACATATTATTAAAAACGATAAGCCTTTCCAAGCATGGCAGAAAGAGCTTTCAAAGTTTATTTGGGAGGGAAAAAAAGCCATGGATTAAATAGAAATGTCTAACTGATTGAAAAGACTAGGTGGGTTGATCTTAAATTATATTACTGATCTCAAATTATATTACTATGCAAGCAGCTTAATTTGGATCTCAGACTGCCTCACATTACAGAATAAAAGAATTCTAACTCTTGATGGAGCTGATAACAGATTTGTTTGGCATGCTTACATATGGTATAACAAAGCTAAAATAAACAAAGAGTTTTATAATCATTTCATCAGAAAGTCCCTGTTAAGAATTTGGATAAACTTCAAAAACAAAACATACAAGAAAATCCCTTCTTGGATATCACACAGGAAGCTTCTTCAGGAGATGGGACAACACTAAAGAAAAATGGTTAACATATAAAGATCGGTTGAAACATGACAGATATGGAAATATCCACATTGAAACAAGAGAAGGATTGGACTTAATGAGTATCCATCTTCAATGGTTCCCATATGGGCAGCTCTTAGAAAGATGTGAAATGAACTTAAAATTAGAAGAATTTAGCTTAAATGAAAATCCAAATGAAGTTGAAAAGGGTATATTTGAAAATTCTAATTATGCTGTGTTGAAAATTTACAAATTACTTCAGTATGATAGTTTGGAGGATGACACAGTTAAAAGAACCACGATATCATGGGCCAGAAATATCAGACATGAAATCCAATTGAACAATGGGAAACATCCTGGAGGATGACAAATAAATTTACACTATCACAAGATTTGAAAGAGAACCACCTGAAGATGATGTATACGTGGTACTTAATGCCAGCAAGGCTGGACAAAATGCTGGAAGTGTGAGGAAAAAATAGGAACATTCTACCACATGTGGTGGACTTGCCCAATAATAAAAAAATTCTGGGATGAGATACATTCTGGGACAAACGAGATTTTCCAGATACAGTTTCCTTTGACCCCAGAAATTTCTTTATTGAATATCACTCAAGGATTGGAATTAGTGTTTAAAAGAAAATACTAGAGAATATTACTTTATATGATCACTGACTCCAGAATCCTAATGGCCAGATTATGGAAAGATAGAGATTCCAAAGATAGAACAATGGTTGGTAGAAATATTAGAAATGAAGGAAAAGACTTCCTAACCTGTCAGATCAATGGGAAGTCAGAAAAGATAATGGAAAAATGGTGTCCAGTTTGGAATTTCCTGAGACACTAATGGGGTAATTCAATTATAGATTAAGAGAAAGAGCTTACTGTGCTAATAATCTTATTTGTCTTTGCTTAATTAAGATGTATTAAAACTAGAAACTACAATTGTATTTAGAAAGTTAAATATCCATATGTAATTTAATGAGGAAAATAATGAGTCATGCAGAGCAGACAAAAATTTAAGTAAAGAAAATAAGAAAAAGAGCTTAAGAAACAGATATATGAACATATTCCAAAGAAGAGTAAGTAGGAAGTTAAAATGTAATTTATATTGCAGCTCAGAGAGAAATGGAAATTTAAATCTAACTTGCTCGGTTTCTCTGAAGAAAAATCTGAATTAGATAAGATTTTAATACAAGAGTATTCCAAGCTTATTTCAAAAATCTATAAGTTTCTATTAAAACAAGATACAGAGGAACAAACAATCAAAACACAACTGATAAAATGAGAATATAGGTCGACTATTAGAATTGCACGGTGGGGAAAAAACACTAATTAAAAGACTAAAATTTACAGCTAATCAAAACATAAGAGAAAACATCTACAAAATGCATTATAGATGGTACCTCTCCCAGAAAAATTATCTAGAATGTATAAAAATTGTACAAATACTTATCGGAAGTGTAAAAAAGAGAGACGGACCTTCTATCATACTTGGTGGTCTTTGAACAAATCTAGAAAGTTTTGGAAGTCTATTCATCTAACTATTAAAAAGATTTTAGGGATTACATTTAAAAGGGAACCAGAAATGTATCTTCTTGCTATGGCTGACGATAATTAGAGGAAAATTTTGGAAGACTTATTTTCTATATGACTACAGCAGCTAGACTGCTATTTCTGGAAAAATGGAAATCAGAAGTATTACCATCAGTAGATGAATGATTGTTGAAAGTATTGGATATAGCAACTACAGATAAGTTAACAACTACGTTTAGAGATGGTTCTATAGGTAATTATTTTAAAACTTGGGATCCAAGGATTAGTTTCTTCAGAAATAATTATTCTGAAATAACAGTACTTGGTTTCTCTGATTAAAAATTAATCTTTTTTTTTTACATACACACGCACACACAAATACACACATATACACACAATGAGAAAAATACTAGATTGATGATAGAATTAGACAAGAAATATGAAAATGTTCAAGGATCTTTAATTATCTAACTTAGGAAATAACTAATGACACTCAGGGGGAAGTTTTACTTAATTCTTTTTGATGTATTTGTATGCTTATTGATTTGTTTCCTTTTTCTTCGTTTTTCTTATTTCTTTAAACTAAGAAAGTTTTATCATTGTTAACTCCTTTAAAATTTTATACATACATACATACAAAAATGTAATTTATATTTATTCTAGGATTCGTATAAACATTAAGATGGTAATCAACATATATAAATCTAACTTTGTGCAATTTTTTTCTTTAAATTCTATTGAATGCTTTAAATTTTGTTATGTTTATAGACTTTCTGATTTACTAATCTCTTTAGTCATTAATATAGGATACAAGAAACTGATTTATTACAATTTGATTCTTAGGGCCTTTCTGCACTACACTGTTATAGTGCTATTATTCTACTTTCAACATCCTGTGGAATTCTGGTGTTCATAGTCTGCTGAGGCCAAATTGCTCTCTGGCTGAGAATTCTAAAGACACCTCCCTAAACTGCAAACCCCAGAATTTCACCAGATGTTGAACGTGGAATAATAGCACTATTAACAGTATTGTGTGGAAATGACCTTAGTGATCCAGTTCATAATATCTGTTAAGAAAACTAAGTAATTGTATTGTTTTTTGTTAACTGAAAAAAAATTCTAATAAAAATTGAATTTAAAAAAATCTGCAATACGAACTGCATGAAACCAGTCTGCGGATGGCTGAACATGTTGTTTACTGCCTGCATGTTTCAGACTATGAGTCCAGAAAAGCTGTGTCAGAATTCTAGTTTACAAATCTCCATTGTTGTTGTCAATTGACGTCAAGTTGACTTGGACTTATGGTGACCCCATGAATGAGAGATCTCCCCGTCACCTTGTCAACAGCCCTGCTCAGGTCTTGCAAACTCAGGACTGTGGCTTCACTGAATGAGTCTTTCCATTAGTCATTCAGTCTTCCTCTTTCCCTACGGCCCTCTACCTTGCCAGGTATTATCGTCTTTTCTAGTGAGTCATGCCTTCTCATGATATACCTGAAGTACAACAGCCTCAGTTTGTTATCTTGATTTCCAGGCTAGATTTGCTCTAGGACCCCTTAATTTGTCTTTTTAGCAGTCTATCCAGCACCACATTTCAAATGAGCTGATTTTCTTCATACAGATTTCTTCCCTATCCAGTTTTCACAACCATACGTAGAAACTGGAAATGTTATGGCATGGACAATTTTATCTTTAGTATTCAATTCTGTATGATAAATCTCCGATAAACAAACAAGCAAACAAACAAACCAAACACTAGATTAATAGGGATCGGATTCCCAGCCCTTATTTAGGCAAGTTCCAAAGTCCACACTGTAACAATATTTTTCTTAAGTCAATTAAGAGACCTTCTGATTAGGATGGACAATGGCATAATCTGCCAACCCCTTCACGGTTCCCTGTCCTCCTACAATAGCTAAATTAAATATTGTTTAGGAAAATGGAGGGGACTTATCTCCTCCTAGAATTTCAATTAAAAGATTTCAATTTCCAGTTAAAGGGGGAGGGTTTGGCCTTCCAGATCTTCTCACATACCATCTCACATACTCATTTTAAATGGACAAATCCAAAAATAAATACAAAATAACAAGTATATTTATCTTGTATTTATTTTTGGACATGTCCATTTAAAATGAATAATCCACCATGATCAGCCCTGGAATCTGCATTTTGGTACCTTTATTTAAATGGAGAGTGCTTGGCTCTCATTTTATAAAAAAGAACAGTATTTTGTTAGCAATTTCAGATACCAGAACTGTGTGGCAAATATTGTCTCATCAATTACAATTTGACCCGTATGCTCACATCAAATTTACCTAATAGAGGAACCTGGATTTGAAGATTGGTGAGAAAGCATTTTTATGGAAGACATGGCTAGACAGTGGGATTGTTACCTTGCATGATATACTTGGTCTCGATAATGAGTTTCTGGCCCTCTCAACTCTGCAAGACCAGTTTAATTTAACTATATTGGCTTAATGGCAGAATTAACCATAGAAGCATTGTTGTAATCTACATTTGGGCCCACAGTTCTAAACTATCTGAAGCTACCTTAATCTTAGAAACATGAACTGAGATTGATCAAGTGTCTAAATCAATGGCTTATTTATATATATTTCTGTTATCTACAAATAAATATGGCATGCAAGATTCACAACAGTAATGGAACAGGGAACTGGAATGTCCAGTTCTGGCTAATCAATGGCCAACTGCTTCAACATCTATGAAGTATGTTACCACAGTGCCCTGGCCTGGCCTTTGGTGAACCAAAGATATCATTTTGATATTGCAATCCAGCCCTACTCTGCCACCAGCCAAGTGTTTGTGAGGCCCGCCGAACAAGCGCGAAGCTAGGCATGGCTACTACTTGCTGCTCCCACCAAACCAAGCCAGATATTGCCAGACCCGCTTTAGGGGATCTCCCGAAACAAATACTTTCATTACAAATGCACGCTACCACAAAGAGATCCTCTGCCCTGAGAGGACACCCTGGCGAGCTAGGTACTTAACTGCCGAGCTAGTCGCATCTACATACCGGCCGTACCATTGTCAATTCAGACTCTAACTCAATCATGCAAATTCTGACCTTTCAGAGGTTTTGTCTCCAACCCAAAACTTATTGTTTTCACCCGAGACCAGACTAGCCTGCGGTCGTTCTTTCCCCTATAAATATCCCCCCGCTCTGAGAGCTCTTCGGAACTCTCGCCGGATCGCTTGGACTTCTACTCTGCCTTTCTGCCGCTCGGTTCAGCAGATTCCCCTCGGCCGCCACGCCGGGTTTCCTCTTCTACAACTGGCTTCCCCAGGACTGCAGGACAGGTGGCGTATCACCCATTCCCCTTGAACTGTCTTTTCCTTTTCTAGTTAGGAGTGTGTTTGTGCTTTTCTTTAATAATTGTTTAATAAATCTTAATTGCTGTTTGAACCATTTGCCTCCTCACTGACCTGACGCTGTAGACACAGGGTAAAGGATCCTGCTGCGTTACCCTGCCTCTCGTTAGCCAAGAGAGTGCTCCAGCTAATTTCCCCATCTTTGCTTGGTTTGGTTTGTTGCTTGGGTGTCCCTCCCGGGACCCCCAATTCACAGGGTAACAGAGTGGTGAAGCAACGCGGGCAACCTCGGTACCCCTAGTTTGAGAAGGAGTCGTGAACCTCCTCAAATCAGGCGGTGCTGACTTAGGGAATGGTCAGTGAGTTGTTGTAGAACACTGGTAGGCAGGTTAGTGTGTGTGTGTGAGACTTCTGTGTGTATGTGCAGTATTTCTATCGGGTGGATATCTGTACCCCTCTCTTGTCTTGTCCTGGGAACCACCTCCCCATCTTGGGTCTATCGTGGGCTGGGATTGTACACGTTTTAGGCCTAGCACATCAGAAACAGTCTACACGCATTCAACATCTTAGCAGTAAGGCACATAAAACGCGAAGGAGCAGACTCCCACTCCTTTTGCAGTCTCCTTGTGAGTTACCCTTGGTTTTTGGTTTGTTTTGTATTGGAGAAGGCGCGGGTGGTGATTCTCGGCTTCTCAGTTTGCGGGTGTGTCCCGATATTGCTGGCTTGTTAGGATTGGGTGGCGAGTCCCAACCTAGCTGTGGGTTTAGCGGTTTAGCCCGAGGTAGAGGAAGGTACCCCTCACCCAGAAAACCAGTTAGGGGCGGTTCAGTTTTGGGTTCTTTGTCCCTCTTCCCCCGCTGTTTGGCCGGATGGCGTAGTAAGTTCCTTTGAGTTCGTCACCCCCCCTTCCAGTGAGCCTTGGAAGCACTCCTAAGGGTTCCCCCTGGGCCTAGGTGGCCTCCCCGTTCCTGAACCGTTGGCCTTGTCCTTTTGTCGTCAGTGCTGTCGAGGTGCAGCACCGGGCCTGAGCGTACAGAAATGACCTTGTTTGGGCAGGCTGGAGTTTGGTTCCTTTTCCCTCTTCCCTAGCAAAGTTTCAGTGAGTTCGTTTTCCTTAGCTCCCCCAGGGGTCTAGGTGATCCTCCCCGACACTCCAGGTCCTGGTCCGTATTTGTGCAGGAAATTGTGTAGGATTTTGTGTTGTTGTTGTGTTGTGTAGGAAGTTTTGGTGTTGTTGTGTAGTATAGAGAGATGGCTAAGGAGAGCCCTGTTGTAGTCAAGGACCTCATGTGTGAAGAAGAGGTGTGAGGGAAACTAGAAAGATGGGTTTTAGGTAAGGGAAAGTGCCCCGGAAGGACTCTGTCTTCCAGGCAGCTGATCCTTTCACCTCTCTCCGAGAAGCGTACGCCCTAGCGCTTAAATCAAAGAACCCATTTGGGCCTTCGAAGGATTCGTTGGCAGCTTGGGGACTTTGGCTTGCAGCTAGAGATGCTAGCAGTGCCCTAGATGAGCCCCGGGGGGAAGCTAGCAGACATGGAGAAGGAGAATGCCCGGCTTCATGCCGAGATCGAGACCTTGTGAGCGGACAAGGTAACTTTTGCGTCCGTTGCGCAGGCCTCAGCCCAGAAGTTGAATGACCTCACCCTAGTCGCCCAGACTTGGGAGGAGAAAGCACATGCCTTAAAGGCTAAGCTTGATCATGCCCGGTCTGCGGCCCGATTTATGGTTAGCCAGGTAAAAGAACAGCAGGAGGCTGTTAGTCACGCAGCTTGCCATAAGCAGATTGCTGCCCTAGAAAGTCAGCTCCAAACACGCAAGGCTTTAATTTTGGCGGTGTGTCCGGAGCTGCTCCCTAGTTTTGCCCAAGAGGACCCTTTGCCAGCAGACGTCCTGGTGTCCTCCCCCCACAATCCAGACTGGGATGCCCCTAAGGTGCCAGTCCACCCTGTAGAGACGCGGTCCACAACACGCAGGACAGTCCCCGCTAGTGATGGTGGCGCCGACGTCCAGGAGACGCTGGTCACCGAGACCAGACTCCCCTGGCGTGCCACCGAGGCGAAAGTAGTCGCAACCAGTTGGGCCCCTTGAACCGGTCCACCGGCATCATGTTGCTCAACACAGTGACACATTCACACCCGACAGCCAATGGCCAGGACCTGACCCAACTGGCTCATCTTTGTATGTCCCCGTCGGACCTTCCGACCCTTGAATTGGCCGTGGCGACTCGAGGCTTGGCTAAGCTCAAGGCACATGACTGGATGAGAGAGGTTGTGAGGATCCTTTGGCCCAGACAGAGTGCGAGTATGCTCTACGTCATGGAGCAACAGGGTCCTCATGAGAACCCTGAGGTTACATGGCGCGGAAGCAACTGCTCGCGATTCTGGCTGAAAAGGTGCCCCTGCCGGCTTACAGGTACAATTTTGATCACGTTGAGTTCAAGTCGCTGCTCTACGGAGGCTTGAACCGTGAGACAGGATTGGCCTTGGGCTTGGTAAACCCGGCCACAACATCCTGGAAGAGTTCGGAACAACTTCTGCAAGGTCCCCGACCTGTTGCGAGAGGCTGACTCCCAACGTCCTCCCCCAAAGGCCAACAAGAAGGAACTCGGGAATTGGGAACCCGTATCGGAGGTAACATACTCCAATTACGGACCCCATTCCCAGCATAGGAAGTCTGTGCCAAATTCCATTCCTCGAGGGAACTGGAACTCGTGTCCCGCTCCCAGACAGGACAGGCAGTGGCAGGGAATGGACTCCCGCAGTCAGCCTGCTGCCCCAGACCGCCTTCTAAGACTAGTCCTCCCCAGGAAACATCTGGCGGGTATGATCCCACGACCCAGGCATATTCCACGGATAGAGCCAGAATCTGGAGCGTGTTACGTCGCTGCGGACTGGACATGACCCAGTTCGACAAGCGGCCATGTCGGAGCTTCTCGAAGCTCTAGACAAGCAACTGGCATCGGGTGGTAAACAGCCAGTCCAGGCCGTGACGAACGGCCCACCTCCAGCTGGCTGTCACTCAGCATTGGATTTGGACTGGGGTGCCCTCAGTCCTGGGATCTCTCCCAGCGAGTTGCGGCTCGGCTGGAGCCCAACAGGTGGGGTAGATCCAAGGTGACGGCAGGCACTGGAACCTATAGGGACAAGACTCTTGCCACCCCTCCTGCAGACTTCAGAGCAGCGCCAAAAGTACTGCTCCCAAACCTGACAAGACAGGGTGAACCCACTCCTGATGCTATCCATTTGCCCGGATATGGCGGAGGGGGCAACCTAAGCCCTTCAAGGGAAACAAGCACCCAGGGCACACTAGAACTAGGCATGTTGCAGCTCCCCCTGACTTAGCACTGAGTGCGAATCCTGATATCTTGGAGGTCACTGTGCTTTCAGAGCACCGAGAAGGATCGCACCAGGCTAAAAGGGTTCTGGAGGGAGCTCCCACAGAACCAGACAAGGCATCGAGCATTGCCAGCCAGTGTGAGCGTCAGGAAAAGGAGAGCACACTGCCAGTGGAAGCTAGCCCCACACTTCCAAAGCTCTCCCTTGTCCCGGCTCTGAGCCCCCAGCTAGAAACCAGCAGTTTCCCCCAGGATTTTCTTGAGGCCGTGGTCAGGAGGGTCTTTCCTCTCCATGCCATCTTTCAGGGGAATCTCAAGGGAGACTGGGAATCTAGGCAGCGAGAGGCTCCTGCCCAGCTAGAGCCCAGATTAGCAACGGCGCTCACCCTGGCACCCCCCAACTTGACTCCACTTACTCCCCTTTGCTGTAGTCCAGCCTGGGAGATTTCCAAAATGGGGAATCCCAAATGGACCTGGCAACTGCCTCCCCCTCCATAAGGTTGTTCTGGTGCCAACTGGCTTTTACAATCAGTAGCACCCAATGCCTTTTTACTCTAGGGATTTTGAGAAGGGGCCAAGACAGTTCTTGGTTTTGTCTCGATCACCATTCTGCCAACACATGCGATGATTTGGGAGGAATTTGGGTTAGATGCCAGCTTCCACCTTAATTTAGAATGGAAGGGTCAGCCGGTTGATCCTGCATCGGTGGTCATCCCCAAGCCAGAAGATCCCGGTGCCCAACGACCCACTGTGAGCCCTCTAATTTTCCAAACCTCCTTGAATTGCAAGGAAGTGCCAACTGTCAATTTGTCAGAGACGTTTGTCTCCATTTACGAGGCATTCAACACTGGTTGAACGGCCCCTGGTTTGCAGAGAGGAGATGGAGTGGCGACCCCTCCGAGCTCCCAGTCTGTGTATATAGTGTCGCCTGGTAGAGTGTTTTTGTTTTGGTGTTAGTTAGCCGCTTTCTTTTGGTTAGTTATTTCTTTCTTTTTCACCATTTTGGGTGGGAGACCAGGTAGGGTCTCTCGGTTCTGAGGTGGATTGGACCTACAGAGTCAGCCCTGATACCCTGAGTCTGATCAGGACACCTGCTATCCCTGACTTTGAGGGATGGTCTTGTGCAATGGCATCCTGAGAAGTACGGGCGTAGTGACGAGGGTTTAACAACCCTCTCAGTAGAACCAGGTCTGACTCTGGAGTATTGATCTATAGCCCAGAATGGTCTTCTGCCGTGGAGAGACCTCTCACCCCTTTCTTTTTGCATGCTTGGACTGTTAGGGTGAGAACAGTCTTGGCCGCTCCCTAGTGTGCAACTCAATTCGGCCGTATAATCCAAAGGTATATGTCCACTCTCTGACGCCCCATAAGGGCCGGAGACCCCCACAATTGGCAAGACGCTTGGTCCTGGTGCATTGTTTCCAATCTGCATATGTTAATAGAACATTTGCATACGTAGGCCCATCCATCCTGGACAATCTCCAGTAGCGTCAACGTCTGCTCTGGCAACGAGCAAGCGTAGCCTGTGCTTGCTTCAGATTGGTTTCAATTTCTGTCTTTTAACTGGTATTGGGGACCCTCGCCGCCAGGCGAAGGTCAGAGTATAACCTAGTTCAGCTTGAGACCAGAGCCCAATCTAGTCACACTGAGCATGCGGGTACCAGTGCTGGGGCTTCAGCAGACACCACCTTCAGGTAGTCCATCTGACTCCTGAACTTTGCAGGCCCGAGCTACCCAGAAGGTACCCCTGCATGGAGGCCCCCTCTACCGAGGTGTGGTCAGACCATCTTCCACCTTAAAGTGACCAAGGTCTGGGACAGTCACCCTGTCTCCTCCACGTTAGCACCCTTGCCTGGCATTCTGTAAAACCCACCGAGGGTCCCATCATCCCTGAATTCTGTAATCCAAACTCAATTCCCGATGGGCTTCACGCCGATAATTTGCATTAAACGTTTGTATTTGCCATAACCTCTGTCAGTCTTCCCTCCTACAAAAATAGTAGGTCAACGCTTCCAGATAGCCAAGGCCATCCCGGATCCGTCTGCCGCCCCCGAGGCACCGTGGGGTGTGTGTGTGAATCCAGCCAGATGACATCTTGTTCCTGTTCCTGCAGTTGGGGACCCCAGCCGGTTGCGCCCCAGGAAGCTTCACTGCCCGTATTCCTGTTCAGACTGTTCCTGCTGCCATTCTGCAAACCCGCTCCTACAAAGAGCTAGCACGCCTGGGCTAGCTCGACCATGGACTTGGACTATTTTTAGCCATTAAACCGGACTCATTGCTATGGTTCCAGCCCCATTGGAGCCACCAACTTGCCCGCATTTTTCTCCAGACTTCGAGTTCTCCTGTTTCCAGGGGTGGGGTGCTGAGACTTTGCTTGTGCCTCACCTCCTCGGGACTGTTGTTGCATTTGCATTGCTCGCATCATCACTGGACTATCTCTGCCCATATGCCGCTGTACCATTGGACTTTAATTGCTCACTTGGATTTACCTGCTTTTCTCCTTTTGAACTGGCCCGCGCTCTGCCTGAGCGACTGTGTATTTGGAGTATTTTGCCCGCGTTCAATTGTGGTTGGTTTCCATCTGTTTCATTGATTAAGTGTGTTGCCCCTATTTGTAGCCTAGCCATCAATGTGTTGTAAATATTGCCCACATTGCTCACTGCTCAAACCATCACTGCATTTTGCTGTTGCAATTGTTCATTATGAAAACTGCCCGCATCCTTAACTTGCTCACTGTTTGTTGATCATTGCATTTGTACATTCTTGTATATGTAGTCAGGATGTTGTTAGTCAGGGACTGTTTTTGCTAGTTAGAAATGTTGCAAAATCCCTTGGTGTGGTACATCTCTGGAGTCTGTAGACCTCCCTTCGGCTCCAAATTCCTTTTGAAACGTTTGATTGGAAAATGATCAAGTTGTGTCAAATTGCCCATTTTTGGGGGGGTGGATTGTTTCCACAGTGCCCTGGCCTGGCCTTTGGTGAACCAAAGATATCATTTTGATATCGCAATTTGGCCCTACTCTGCCACCAGCCAAGTGTTTGTGAGGCCCGCCGAACAAGTGCGAAGCTAGGCATGGCTACTACTTGCTGCTCCCACCAAACCAAGCCAGATATTGCCAGACCCGCTTTAGGGGACCTCCCGAAACAAATACTTTCATTACAAATGCACGCTACCACAAAGAGATTCTCTGCCCTGAGAGGACACCCTGGCGAGCTAGGTACTTAACTGCCGAGCTAGCCGCATCTACATACCGGCCATACCATTGTCAATTCGGACTCTAACTTAATCATGCAAATTCTGACCTTTCGGAGGCTTTGTCTCCAACCCAAAACTTATTGTTTTCACCCGAGACTAGACTAGCCTGCGGTCGTTCTTTCCCCAATAAATATCCCCCACTCTGAGAGCTCTTTGGAACTCTCGCCAGATCGCCTGGATCTCATTCTGCCTTCCTGCCGCTCGGTTCAGCAGATTCCCCTCGACCACCACGCCGGGTTTCCTCTTCTACAACTGGCTTCCCCAGGACTGCAGGACAGGGGCGTATCACCCATTCCCCTTGAATTCTCTTTTCCTTTCTAGTTAGGAGTGTGTTTGTGCTTTTCTTTAATAACTGTTTAATAAATCTTAATTGCTGTTTGAACTATTTGCCTCCTCACTGACCTGACGCTGTAGACATAGGGTAAAAGATCCTGCTGCATTGCCCTGTCTCTCGTTAGCCAAGAGAGTGCTCCAGCTAATTTCCCCATTTTTGCTTGGTTTGGTTTGTTGTTTGGCGCCCCTCCCGGGACCCCCAATTCACAGGGTAACAAGTATTTATGTGGATAGATCTACCACTCACCTTATACAGCAGAAATTGCAGTTTCAGCTATATTGGTCACTACAACATCTTTCTTTAAAGAAAGGGTTATACAACTCAGCAAACTACTGAGGATGTAATACTGCTAATGTTTCTTTAACACATATGTTTTGGAGCTGCCCCTTCGTTGCCTCATTCTGAATGGAAATAATTATGTAGATAAACTTGGAACTGGAAGGTTCTTTGATATTTAGGAATGTGCATGTTCCTTTGAGTTATATCCTAGAAGTTAACAAATGACAGTTAACAAATCAATAATCACAGTATGCAAGGCCTCCATACCCCCCCACTTATTAATTGGCCTATTTATCAATTGGCAAACATATATTAATTGGCATAACTTGTATAAAGCTGGCAGACTTAGTTAATTGGCATGAAATCCAAATGTGTTCTGCCCTGCTATAGCCAGAAGGCCTGCCAGAGATTACAAGGTAACAATGTGGCTGGAAGACTACATAACCAAAGCAAACAAAGGCCAGAAAACAAGGCCTTTCGGGTCTGGCTAAGCTGATAACAGGAAAACCCTAAAAACAGTAACACTGCAAAATGAAGTTAATTGCTCTGTTCTGGAAGCAATTAATTCAGCTGAATGTTGGTAAACAACACAATTGATGCCAAGTCTGTTTTTCCTGGGAGCCTTGCTCTTTGTATATAATTATTAAACAGATCATTAAACAGATAGTTTGCAATTGCTTAGAAATCAGTGCTGTGATCACTAAAAGTCAACATGTGTTTGTCAAAAACAAGTCATGCCACACTAATCTTATCTCTTTTTATAATAGAGTTGCAAGCTTGATAGATGAATGCTGTGGATGTGGCATTTCTTGACTTCAGCAAGGCCTTTGAAAAAGTTCCCCATGATGTTTTTTCAAAGAACCTAATAAAATGTGGGCTAGATAGTGTTACTTTTAGGTGGATTTGTAATTGGTTAACTGACTCAAAGGGTGCTCACTAATGGCTGCTTTTCACCCCTGGAGAGAAGTGACTAGTAGGGTGCCACAGGGTTCTGTCCTGGAACCAGTGCTGTTCAACATCTTCATCTATGACTTGGAAGAAGGAGTGGAGGGCTTGCTGATCAAATCTGCAGACGACACCAAATTGGGAGGGGTTGCTAATACCGCAAAGGAGAGGATCAAATTTCAAAATGACCTGGACAGATTGGAGAGCTGGGCCAAAGCTAACAAAATGAATTTCAACAGAGAGAAAGGTCCTACACTTAGGCAGAAAAAATAAAATGCACAAATATAGGATGGGAGACACATGGTTGAACAAAAGTACATGTGAAAGCAATCTAGGAGTCTTAGTAGACTACAAGCTGAACATGAGTCAGCAGTGTGATGCTGCAGTCAAGAAAGCCAATGCAATTCTTGGTTGCATCAATAGGAATATGGTGTCTAGATCAAGAAAAATAATAGTATCACTTTATCCTGCTTTGGTCAGACCTCATCTAGAATACTTGTCCAGTTCTGGGTACTTCATTTCAAGAAGGATATTGACAAGCTGGAATGTGTACAGTAGAGGGTGACCAAATTGGTGAAGGGTCTGGAAGCCATGCCCTACGAGGAGCAGCTTAGGGAGTTTGGTATGTTTATTTTGCAGAAGAGAAGGTTAATAAGAAACATGATAGCCATGTTTACATATTTGAAAGGATGACATATTGAAGAGGGAATGGGCTTGTTTTCCAGTGCTCCAGAGATTAGGACAAGGAGCAATTGATACAAGCTGCAGGAAAGGAGATTCCACTTGAACCTCAGGAAGAACTTCCAGACAGTCAGAGCTGTTCTGCAGTGGAATATGATGCCTTGGAGTGTGGTGGAGTCTCCCTCCTTGGAGGTTTTTAAATAGAGGTTGGATTGCTATCTGTTGGGAGTAGTTTGATGTGTGTTCCCTTATAGCAGGGAGTTGGACTGGCTGCCGATTGTACACTATTTCATTTTCAGCTTCTAGCTGAAAATGGTGCATGATCGCGCATTGCTCCAGGGCCGTGCGCGCACTTACCGTGCCTGCGGAGCCTCCAGAGCTGCGGTGCTTGCACTTCCTGCCTCAGCGCAGCCTGGGAAAATCCCAGGCTGTGCTGCAGAAGGAAGAGGAGGAGCCCTCATGCTGCCCGCTTGCTAGCAGGCAGCGGCTGTGGAGGCGAAGCAGCAGGGATGCAAGAACCTGTCACAAGAGGCTCCTTGTGCGATCCCCATGCCCCAGCACCGAGAACAGGTAAGGTGCAAAAAGGGCCTATGATTCCTACTGCCCTTATTCACGCCCTCCAATCAAGGTACCATCTACCTTCCCAGGTCTTCTTTGTCACCTAATACTAAGACAATCAGGACATCATGGACTTCATTGTCCATCCATAGTAACCCATTGTCTGAAATTTCCAGATAGCAATTATCACCCATGCTTTCCAAGCAGAGAGTGGGTATATAAGGTCCCTGATTTGCCCAGTAACTTTGCAGTTCACTGGCTTGCTGAACATCACTATACTACTCTGCCTTCCCAGTGTTCTGCCCTCAGACTCTCGTCTAAGTCCCTTCGCCTTTCCACTGCTCTTCGGGACTGGTAATTATCGCTCTCAATGCCCTCTATCTTCTCTATCCATTTCCTGTCCTCTGTTTTACTCTTGAGTAGGTCTTGTGTGCATGTGTGTTTGGATACTGTGCGTGAGTGAAATTCCCTTCAATAAAACATTTAAACTTGCATTCTGAATCTCTGACTGGTTCTCCCCTACACAAGTACCAGTATACATAGGTGAAAAGATCCTATACCCCACTCTCACAGGTCTCCTAATTAGAACTAATTTCCCCACCTTGCCACGGAGATGCTGATATCACAGGTGGACCTTATGTCACCCACACTTTTAGGGTAACAACTATTCAGTATATATGTGCAGAAGCATCATTAACAATGCATAAAGCATTATATAATGCATTATTCTAAACTCAACATTATTTCACCAAACCTGCTCAAAATTTAATCTTTCTCTTGGATCCACTGTTTCAACTCTGTATTCATATCCATCTCCTTGGCCCAATGCATATTACATATCAGGTCAGTTCCCAGTTCTCCCTTAATATAACACTCATGTGGTCACCATGAGCCAATTGTAGCTTCTCTCCTAAGTTACTTCATTAGGATATTTTCCCAGAAGAGAGAGCAGAGGGAGCATAGCAGAGGGTCTGTGAAGACATCCTTAATCAGGTGTGTTTACAGGCTTGAGGGCCTGTGCTTGCTTGTCTGTTTGTTGCTTCTGTTAGTTTGGCCTTGCTTGTCTTTGTTTGGCCTTGCTTGTGTTTGTTTGGACTTGCTTGTGTTTGTTTAGTCTCTTTGTGCTGGCCATGTGCTCTCCGTGAGCACATGGTCTGACTAACGAGGGGGAGGAGCCAGCTAGGGAGGAGGAGCTTTATTAGGAGCATCCAGCGGCCCTCTAGCTCATTTCCCAGAGGAGAGAGCAGAGGGAGCAGAGCAGAGGGTCTGTGAAGACACCCTTAATCAGGTGTGTTTACAGGCTTGAGGGCCTGTGCTTGCTTGTCTCTCTAGTTTCAAGGATGGAAGGTGAGGGAGCTACCGCAGTCACCTGTAACACTTGTGGCATGTTCCTTTTCTTGCCACAAGATGTTCTCGGGTACACCTGCACCAAGTGCAAACTGGTCACCCTCTTGGAAGAGAAGGTGCGCCAGCTGGAGGCACGAGTTTCTGATCTTCATTTTATTAGGGAAGGGGAGGCGTTTTTGGATAGGGCAGAGAGGACCTACCGGAAGACCGAATGCACGGAGGAGCTGCCAGATCAGCAAGTTAGCACACTGTGCCAGGAAATGGAGGCTTGGGCGAATGTCACACGGAGGAGTAGAAGGACCAGGAAGGCAACAGAGACTCTTTACTTGCACAATTGCTTCAAAGTTCTTGGCCTTATGAACAATGAGGACCGCCATGCGGAGGGAACAGAATGTCAACAAGAAGAAATCCAACTTCGGCAACAGGAAATAGGTCAATGCTCCCAGCCTCAGCAGAATGCCCAGGCAGTCCTAGTGGAACATGCTCGTCGAGGAGACCAGGACAAGCCGCAGAGGAGGCGAGTTCTGTTGTTGGGGACTCTTTGCTCAGAGGAACCGAAACGGCAATTTGCAAACCGGACAAGCTCAATCGAGAGGTCTGCTGTCTGCCTGGGGCCAGGATCAACCACGTAACGGAGAGGCTAACCAGGCTGGTCAAACCCACTGACCATAAGACCCTCATTTTGGTTCATGTCGGAACCAATGACACTGCGAGGAGCAGCTTTTACCACATCGCAAAGGATTATGAGCTTATGGGGATGAAGCTTAAGGACCTTGGTGCGCAGGTGGTCATTTCGTCTCTCCTCCCTGTTCAAGGATATGGTGCACATCGGGAAAGGACAATAGCAGAGGTCAACAACTGGCTCCGCACATGGTGCCGCCGGCAACGGTTTGGGTTTTTGGAACATGGCCTGAATTTCCATGAACGTGGGCTTCTGGCGAGGGATGGGCTGCACCTCACAAAACTTGGCAGGAATGTTTTTGCACACAGTCTCGCAAGGAGGATTAAGAGGTCTTTAAACTAAGTTCCGCTGGGGAGGGAGACAGCATTATTCAGGGCAGAGACTTGTCGAGCGCAGGGGGAAAAGGCCCAATTGATACTGCACAAGTAGTACAAGAGGCCAATGGCGGGAGGAGTAGAAACAATAGTACAGGATTTGCAGGAAGGGCCCGGGGACTTAAGTGTCCCTACACTAATGCACGGAGTATGGGAAACAAGCAGGATGAACTTGAACTCCTAGTACAACAAAATAAATACGATTTGATAGGCATCACTGAGACCTGGTGGGATAAGTCTCATGATTGGAATATAGGAATAGAGGGGTATAGCCTATTTTATAAAAATAGACCAAACAAGAAAGGAGGAGGAGTAGCCTTGTATGTCAAGGATGTTTTCACCTGTGAAGAGATCCTTGACTTAAACCCAGTAAGCCAAGTCGAGAGCATTTGGGTTAGAATTAAGAGAGCAAGAAACAATAGGGGATATTCTGGTGGGGGTTTACTACAGACCTCCAACCCAGGCTGAGGACTTTGATGATGCCTTCCTCAACCAAATGACTGCACATTCAAGGAGGAGAGATACAGTAATAATGGGAGATTTCAATTACTCAGATATATGCTGGCAGTCAAACTCTGCCAAGACAGCAAGGTCCAGCAAGTTTCTTGCTTGTCTTGCAGACAACTTCATGGTCCAGAAGGTGGAAGAGGCCACAAGGGGATCAAATATTCTAGATCTGATCCTGATCAACAGGGATGACCTTGTTAATGAGGTAGAAGTGGTTGGATCTTTAGGGGGGAGTGACCATGCCCTATTGGAATTTGGCATTCAGTGGGAAGGAGAAGATAAGGGTAGCCAAACACTCATCTTAGATTTTAAAAAAGCGGACTTCGGTAAACTTAGGGAGCTGCTGGCTGGAATTCCGTGGTCAAGAATAGTGAAAGAGAAAGGAGTTCAGGAGGGATGGAAATTCCTTAAAAAGGAGATACTGAAGGCACAGTCTAAAACTGTGCCAATAAGGAGGAAAAATGGAAGGCATCTGAGGAAACCAGAATGGTTGACTAAAGAACTCTCAGCTAAGCTAAGTGTTAAAAGAAACATGTATAGGAAATGGAAGAAGGGGGAAACCACCAAAGAAGAATTTAAGCAAGTGGCCCGGAGATGTAGGGAGGAGGTCAGAAAGGCTAAAGCACAGAACGAATTTAGGCTGGCCAGAGACATTAAAAACAATAAAAAGGGCTTTTTTAAATACGTCCGCAGCAAAAGGAGAAAGAAGGAGACGATAGGGTCGATGCGCAGAGAAGATGGAGAATTACTCACAGGGGGAAGGGAAAAGGTAGAACTACTTAACACCTTCTTTGTCTCAGTTTTTTCCCAGAAGGATACAAGCACTCAACCTGGCAGTTGGGGAGCAGGTGAAGAAGCAGGGGAAATGAGGCACGTAATAGGTAGAGAGGTGGTACAGCAATACCTGGCCACACTGGATGAATTCAAGTCTCCAGGGCCAGATAAATTGCATCGTAGGATATTAAAAGAGCTGGCAGAGGTCATTTCGGAACCTCTTGCTATAATCTTTGAGAAATCTTGGAGGACAGGAGAAGTTCCAGCAGACTGGAAGAGAGCAAATGTTGTCCCCATCTTCAAGAAGGGAAAAAAAGAGGACCCAAATAATTATCGCTCAGTCAGCCTGACATCAGTACCCAGAAAGATCCTGGAGCAGATCGTTAAGCAGTCAGTTTCTAATCACTTAGAAAGCAAGGCGATAATCACGAGAAGTCAACATGGATTTCTCAAAAATAAGTCATGTCAGACTAATCTTATCTCTTTTTATGATAGAGTTACTAGCTTGATAGATGAAGGGAATGCTGTGGATGTAGCATACCTCGATTTCAGTAAGGCCTTTGACAAAGTTCCCCATGACATTCTTGCAAAGAAACTAGTAAAATGCGGGATGGACAGAGCTACTGTTAGTTGGATTTGTAATTGGTTGACCGAACAAACCCAAAGAGTGATCACAAATGGCAGATTCTCATCCTGGAGAGAAGTGACTAGTGGGGTGCCACAGGGTTCTGTCCTGGGCCCAGTGCTGTTCAATATTTTTATCAACGACTTGGAGGAAGGAATAGAGGGCATGCTCATCAGATTCGCAGATGACACCAAATTGGGAGGGGTTGCTAATACGCCAAAGGACAGGATCAAAATTCAAAATGACCTGGATAGATTGGAGAGCTGGGCCAAGGCTAACAAAATGAAATTCAACAGAGAGAAGTGTAAGGTCCTACACTTAGGTAGAAAAAATGGAATACAGAAATATAGGATGGGGGACAAGTGGCTGGATAGCAGTACGTGTGAAAGGGATCTAGGAGTCTTCATAGACCACAAGCTGAACATGAGTCAGCAGTGTGATGCGGCAGCCAAGAAAGCCAATGCAATTCTCGGCTGCATCAATAGGAGTATGGTGTCTAGATCGAGGGAGGTACTGGTACCACTCTACTCTGCTTTAGGTTAGACCTCATCTTGAATACTGTGTCCAGTTCTGGGCACCCCAATTCAAGAAGGACATAGTCAAGCTGGAGCAAGTCCAGAGAAGGGCGACCAAAATGGTGAGAGGCCTGGAAGACATGCCCTATGAGGAAAGACTCAGAGAGTTGGGTATGTTTAGTCTGCAGAAGAGAAGGTTACGAGGGGCCATGGTAGCCATGTTTAAATATCTGAAGGGATGCCATGTAGAGGAAGGAGAGGGCTTGTTTTCTGCTGCTCCAGAGACCAGGACAAGGAGCAATGGATTCAAGCTGTAGGAAAGGAGATTCCACCTGAACCTCAGGAAGAACTTCCTGACGGTCAGGGCTGTCCGGCAGTGGAACATGCTGCCTCGGAGTGTAGTGGAGTCTCCTTCCTTGGAGGTTTTTAAGCAGAGGCTAGATGGCCATCTGTCGGGAATGCTTTGAGGATGTTCCTGCATAGCAGGGGGTTGGACTGCATGGCCTGTGTGGTTTCTTCTAACTCTACATTTCTATGATTCTATGATATTCTTAGAATAAAAATGGAATGAAGGTAGGGAAAAATAATATGCAATACATTTAGCTGTTGGAGATAAATGGAATATAATTAGTTAAGATAGATACACTTGGAGAATACGTGATTGTGAAAAAGAAACCCACAGCTTCCTGTTACCCCAAAATGTAGGTGCCTTGAGGGCCACCCTGCGATGCCAGTATCTCCATGCAAAAGTGGGGAATTAATTAGTTCAAAATCTGGAGGCCAACAAGAGGGGGGAACTTAATGAGACCTTTCTACCAATGATTATGGGCTCATGCAGGAAAAGAACCAGCCAGACATTCAAAAGTAAACTAAAAATGTGTTTTATTGGGGAGAGTTCACTCATGCATGTACGCAAGATACAAAGAGTCAAACTTTTACACAAGAGCTAACTGAAGGATAATGGAAAGTAAAATTATGGATAGAGAGGCTGAAGGTTTGGGGTTGTACTTACCAGTCCAGAAGACTAGTGAAGAAACTGCAACGTGGCTTAGACATGTGTCTAAGGGCAGACCAGATCAGGATTCAGGGAGATGTAGCGAAGTCCAGCATTTTATTTGACTGCATCTGACTTGTCAAAACTAAGGGTTTATATACTCTTATTTCCCTCCCTGAAAGGGTGAGAGTTAGTTGCTTTCTGGCAGGATAAACAAAAGGGGTCTGTGTTTCAATGTCTTGGTTGAGTGGGGTTTCTGGGCCAGCCTTCAGTAGGAAATGCAAACACCAGTGGTCCTTGCCTCTGTACCTGGACACCTTATTGTTTTCTGAAGTTGAGCACTTGATAGGATTAGTTGAGAGGTATTAAGTCAGGATTTCTTGGTTAATTTCAGTGAACTTTTGACCTAGCCACACTGGAGTTACCTTTTGGCCTATTTTTCAGTGAGGGTCTTTTCTTCCACATGGCTTCCAGTCATAGTGTATATAATTTAGATTTTATGCCAATTAAATATATCTGCCAATTAATATTTTGCCAATTCGACCATATCAAAATGTGGGAGGTATATGGCCTGGAAATATTCCAATGACCTTTTAGAGTAGCTAAGGCTACAGTTCCATACACATTCACCTAGAAATGAGTACAGCTGCGCTGATTGAGACTTATTTCTGAGTACCTATCTATATGATTGCATTGTAAATGTGAATTTAATATTCCTTAGAACAGAACTTATCTCTCTCCCAAGGTCAACAGACAGTAAAATCTCTTCCATTGCTTGACATTTACAACTTACAGTTCTGTGGAACTGTTCAGCCCTGGCACATATAGAGAATTGCTAAACAGAAAGGAATAAGATAGAGATGGAAAAAAACTCCTAGTAAAATTAAGCCTTAAAATATAAGGTTTATGCAGTTCGCAAAAACAAAACTCAGTCTTGAAGGGAAGAAGGAAAATAGTAAAACTGGAATATTTCCCTTCAGTATTGATCCCTTTTTAGGAAAACTGGAAGGGCATGGGAGAGAGAATCCATGAATCTGTGAGACAGAGCGAGAGAGCACCTGTTGCCCACTTCCAGGGGTGCTGTAATTCAAAGGCAATCTCCTCCAGGAAAGCTGCTCCTAATGAGCAGGGCTCTCTCCTTCCTTTGCCTTTTACAAGGTGTGTTTATTCTTTTTGGTTACCTTAAGAAGCTGTTTGTAATCATACAGCAGAGCATGTTGTATTGCAAAGCTAGTAGATGCTTTAGCAGTTTGCTTTTGCCTGAATCTAGTGGAAAGTACAAGACTTTGAACCTCTCCTCTCCTCTCCTCTCCTTCCTGCTGAGTAATTGAGCACAAACTACATTTGCCTTTTCACCTCTGTTTGCAGTGACTGAAGTAAGCTAAGCATAAAGGGAAGAAAGTGGGAGAAAGAGAGAGAAATCAACACAGTTTAAAAACAGCTGAGAATGGTCCTCTCCAAATCTAATTGGTCCTTTTCTTCGTAAAGTGTCTGATAATATTTATAGAATACTGATTTTATTTTATCTTGTTGTGTACACAAATCATTTCCATCTTTAATTTCCAGAATTGTTCTTTTCTCCCTTTCTTTCTTCAACTTATAAGCTAACCATTTTCCCGTTTTGTTAGAATATTCATAATATCTTTGTTTTACATATTTTAGTTTCCTTTCCAAATCAATTGTATTCTGCATTGTAATTCGCTTCTGTAATACCTTCAATTCATATTTTGCCTTGTCATTTTAGGGATTTATCTTAAGTTCATCTTCCTTCTTCTTAAGTTGTTCCATTATTTTATGTTGGAATTCTTTCTGTTTCTTATTTTTATAAATCTCCTGTTCTATCAGAATCCCTCTTACTACCGCCTTTCCAGCCTCCCATACCACACTTTCTGATATCCCCTTTCCTGAATTCTCCTTAAAATAATGCTGTAATCCTGTTTTTACCTTATTTACAACCTTTTCATCTCTTAATAGATCTTCTTTTAATATCCATCTATATTCTTGTTTCCTTTCTTTCAATGTCAGTATAAGGGGGCTATGGTCAGACAATGTCCTGGGCAAAATTTCCGTTTTCTGAATACTCTTTGCTAATGTTTTGGATACCGGGATCATGTCTATCCTGGACCAAGATCTACACGTTTCTGAATAATATGTAAACTCCTGAATATTCCCATAAAGGTGCCGCCATGCATCCAAAAGAGCAACGTTTTCCATAAGATCAAAGAAAGTTTTAGGTAATTTCCTTTGTACTGCTTTCTTTTCAGTTTTCCTATCATGTTTGGAGTCTATTTGGGAAAGGACAAAATACCACAAATTAGAGAGGAATCGAGGTTAGAATTAAATAAACCCATCACCAGAATGGAGATTACAAATGCAATCCAGAAATTAAAATTGGGAAAAGCTCCGGGACTTGGTGGACTGACATTGCAATATTATAAAATCTTTCAAGATGTGTTGGTGGAACCTATGCATAACGTGATAAAAGAGCTAGAGGATGGGAAGCATCCGTGTACTTGGGGAGAGGCTATGATTAGCCTAATCCCCAAGGAAGGTAAGGACCACCGTGATGTTAAGAACTATAGACCAATCGCTTTGTTAAACACAGATTACAAGATATTTGCAAGCATTTTGGCAGAAAGACTAAAAATGTATTAAAAGAGTGGATTCATGAAGATCAATATGGCTTTCTCCCAGGAAGATCTATTAAAAATAATATGAGAATTGTTTTGAATATAATAGAATATTATCAAAAGCATAATGAGAAAAAGCTAGGAATGATATTTCTTGATGCCAAGAAGGCTTTTGATAATATTAAATGGATATTCATTGAGGAAACTTTGAGGAAGATAAAAATAGGTGATATTTTTCTGAAATGGATTAGTCTGATCTATAGAGATCAGTCGGCAAATATTATAGTAAACTGAGAAAAAACATCTAAAATCAGTATCACGAAAAGGACGAGACAGGGATGCCCATTATCCCCACTGATATTTTTAATAATGATTGAAATCTTAAACATTCGGATAAGACAAGATACGGAAATAAGGGGAGTGCAAATTAAGAATCAGATATTTAAGCTTAGGGCATTTGTGGATGATCTTGTAATCATATTAGATAATCTGGGACAAAGTATAAACTGGTTAAAAAAGGTCTTACAAGACTATGGCATAGTATCTGGCTTTAGAGTTAACTCAGACAAAACATCTATATTAACCAAGAATATGAACAAACAAGAGGACAGTGAGCTGGAGAGGGAATCTCAATTCAAAATAGAGAAAAAAATAAAATATTTAGGAATATATTTGACTATACATAATACTGACCTATATGATAATAATTATAAGAAAGTCTGGCAATCGATTAAAGAGGATTTAAGGAGGTGGACAACTTTGGATATATCCCTGTTAGGAAGAATCGCAACAGTTAAGATGAACATGTTACCAAGATTGATTTTCCTATTCCAGAATCTCCCTATTATAACAAATGATGGAGTCTTTAAGAAATTGAGAAGTGATCTTTCCAAATTTATTTGGAATGGCAGAAAGCCCTGAATTAAGTGGTCTGGATTAATAGATGTTAAAGAAAGGGGAGGTTTAGGAACACCGGAGCTGAGGTTATATTGTCATGCATGCTGTATGGACTGGGTGACTTCCTGGATTAGATTGGAAGATGAGAGATTGCTAACTTTAGAAGGTGCAGATTTGCCCTTCGGCTGGCATGCGTATCTTTGGTACCAGAAAGCTCGAATAAATAGAGAATTTAATAACCACATTATTAGAAAATCAATTCTTAGAGTATGGTTGCTCTATAAGAAGAAGATTTATAGAGGACTCCCATTATGGGTGTCTCCTCATGAGGCTTTTTACAGAGAGAGACCACAAATAAATAGATGGATTTTATACAAAGATATAGTGAAGTTACAGGGAGGTGAACTTTTATTAAAAACGAAGGATGAATTAGTGGATTGGGGACTTTCTACTCATTGGCTACTGCAAAGACAGATACGGGGAAAATTGAAATTGGATCAAAAAACAGTTGGGATAGAAAGTAATGAAAATGAGCTGGATAAATTATTTAAACTAGGAGTGGAACATCTTGTATCAAAGCTATATAAAACTTTGTTAAATTTAGAGTTAGAGGGAGAGATAGTAAAAGAGAATATGATAAGGTGGGCTCAGAACTTAGGAAGGCCGATACAATTGGAATGTTGGGAAAGATCTTGGTCTTTAGTAAGTAAAACATTGAAGAGTGCAGCCCTGAAAGAAAATTATTTTAAGATATTTTATAGGTGGTATCTTACACCTGTGCAAATCGCAAAAATGAGTAAATCAGATAAAACAAAGTGCTGGAAGTGCAACCAGAAAGGAACTCTCTTCCACCTTTGGTGGATGTGTATAAAAGCAAAGAAATTCTGGGTATCAACTGTTGGAAAAATTACCAGCATTCTCTCTCCCCGCTCTATCTTGTTATTAGAAGAGATGGGCAATAGCAAGATAGGGCCTCCCTTTCTGTTGCATGCCAGATCTTCTCCATTTGCCTCTCTGTCTTTTATTGCATGATCATAAATACCTTTGGTGCTCAGATCATGTGACCCAGGACAGTTGCTTGGGTCATCGGTCTTATAAAAGTTAAGACCTCCCTCTCTCTGAATAGAGATCTCTCTCTCTCTTTGTTCTCAATGGCTGCTTTCCCTGAACTCTTCGCATGCTCCGAGTTTGAGTCCCATCAAGGAGGATGGTGAGTTAAACTGAAGAATCTCCTATTCACTAGATTAGACAGGTAGCAGGCTCTCTCAATACAGATGTAAATGAAGAGTCATTAGTAAAGTATTTAGTCTTTTATTCAAAGCTACCTGCGTCTGTGTTTATTCCAAGTACCAGTCTGAAGCCACAAGTCATTAGATAAAACTTCTACCGCTTCTCTGTGTGACTTTGCTAAATGAAGATTGGATCCTGACAGGTTCAGTCTCATTTTCCCCTACAAAATTGGGTTACGGGCCCAGAAGAGAAGTTCTTTGTTTGATGACCACGTGGCACCTGGCCGGCAGAGACTGACCGCTTGAACAATGGCTTCTAATCCATTGCTTACTATTGAAAAGTTAACTGGTAGCAATTACCGAAATTGGTCTTGGAATATACAAATGCAATTAACTACAATGGGACTGTTTAAAGTTGTGAAAGGACAGCGGCCCACAGAAGATAGGGAAAAGCAGAAATTTGATGAAGATGATGAGAAAGAACTGCTTATATTTGCCTAGCAATTGATCCAAGCATTGTTTATCACATCAGAGACCTGAAAAGTGCTAAAGAAATATGGGAAAAACTGAAGAGATTATTTGACTCTCCCAGTATTGCAAAGCAAAGTGGTATTATAATCAGACTTACAAGAATGAAATTGTTAAATCCTAGATTTTTGAAAGAACATATTAACACTTTCATGACTATGGTATCTGAATTGCAAAGTGCTGGAGAAAATCTTTCAGAACCTGTGAGACTGGGAATGTTTCTAGGAAGCTTGCCTGAATTTTTTGAGCCCATAATTGATGCTCTACAAATTAAGGGAGATGTAAATTTGGAAACTGCTATTGCTGAAGTTATAGAATATCAAAATAGGAAAAATTTAGGAAATTTTAAACCTGAAGTAAGAGCTGCTGAAAAAGAGTTCACTCAACTTGCTGAGCAGAATTTACACATCAAAGCATCTCTTCACAGAGAACAAATGGCCACCAAATTAACATTTCAAAACAACAGAGACACAAACCCAGTGATAAAAGTGATTTTAACTCTAAGAAGAAATCTTCTGGAAATTTTAATGTTGGTCTAATTAATGAACAATTGCTCAAACCTATGCAAAATCAAAAAGAAAATATAATTGTAATTGACAGCGGTGCTACTAGTCATTACTTTAATTGGAGAGAAATGTTTGTAAATCTTGATACAAGCATACATTTTCCTGTTTATTTAGCAAATGGCCAATCAGTGGTTGCAAAAGGGAAAGGGACAGTTCTTTTGCAAACAAAACTTGGCGCCAACAGGATAGAGACTTTAAGAATTCATGATGCTTATTTTGTCCCAGATTTAAAAGTGTCTCTTTATAGTGTCAGAACAACTACAGCGAGAGGAAATAGAGTTATTTTCAAAAAGGAAACTTGTTTTGGTCTTCATGGCAAAAATTTAATTTTTGAGGAATCCTAAATGGTGACTGTTACCAAATGCAAATTTTGGATTCATATGCAAATACTGTGATCCAGTGTAATCACAAAGACTGTTTAAATTTATGGCATCGCCGATTTGGGCACAGAAATGTACAATGCATTCAGAGACTGGCTAATCAAGAACTTGCTATAAGACTTTAATTTTAAAATATGCTCTAACAATGAAAGATGTGAAAAATGCTTAAGGGCAAAAGCTGTCAAAGTTTCACATCTGCCAGTTACTGAGAGACAATCCACCAAACCACTAGACCTTTTATATACTGATCTTTGTGGTCCATTCAGCCAAAAGTCTGCAGGTGGAAATTCTTACTTTATGACTATTATTGATGATTTCAGCAGATACACATACACTTACCTTCTCAGAGAAAAAGTCAAGCTTTTGAGAAATTCAAGGAATACTTTAATCTTGTCTCTAATAGATTTGGCTACAAACCTAAAAGCCTGACGCTCTGACAATGGAAGTGAATTTGTTAATGCAGAGTTTGATGAGTTTTTTAAGGAACATGGCATTGAACATCAAACTACACAAGTTTACACTCCAGAACAGAATGGAGTGGCAGAACGAATGAACAGAACTCTCAAAGAGATGGCAGTCACAATGCTTTTAGAGGCTAACATGCCTAAACGCTATTGGTCTGAAGCTATTATGACTGCTACATACTTGTGCAACCGTCTGCCAATTAAATCCAGAGATGCAACTCCATTTCAGTTATGGAATGGGACTAAGCCCAAAGTGAATCATCTCAAAGTTTTTGGAAGTAAGCATATACCTACATTCCCAAACAGAAAAGAGACAAACTTGACTGTAGAAGTGAAAGAGGGAATTTTTGTTGGTTATGCTAGAAATGGTTACAGAATTCTAAATCCAGATGGGGTGAAATAAAAGTAACAAATGCTGTTTATGTTGATGAAAGGCCACAGCCCAAATCTAATCCAAACCAAGATGTCTATCCAGATTTGTTTGCAGTGGAAGGAGACTCCCACCAGCAACCAGAGTATGTGACACTGTACAATCCTCCAGATGTCTTGCATCCAGAAGGGGCTACAGATGTGGTGATCCAGCCAGAGGACGTGGAACCGGACGGCGCTAAGGAGCAGACCCAGGTGTCCAAGTCCAGGTAAGAAGATCTGAACGCATCAACAGAGGCGTACCACCTGATAGACTGTCTTACTCTAGCCACAGAGGAAAAGATTCCACAACCATCTGACTGGCAAAAGATCAAGGGACTACCAAAGTCAGATTCTCAAAAGTGGGTGGAAGCTGCTGTTGAAGAGATGCAATCTTTATATAAAAATAAAACATGGACTTTGTCAGAATTGCCAAAAAGGAAAAAGGGCAATTGGCTGTAAATGGTCTTACCACAAAGCAAGATGCAGAAGGGGAAATTCAGAGATTAAAGCCAGGTTAGTGGCAAAGGGATTCACACAACAATTTGGTGAAGATTACAACGAAATTTTTGTCCCTGTTGCCACACACACAACTGTGAGAACTCTCCTAGCTGTTGCAGCATCTAAGAAAATGCATGTCCAACATCTTGATGTTAAAACAGCTTTTCTTTATGGACAATTGGATGAGGAACTGTACATGGAACAGCCTCCAGGATTTCAAGTTCCTGGGAAAGAGCATCTTGTATGCAAATTGAACAAGAGCATTTATGGCTTGAAACAGGCTGCCAGAGCATGGAGTGAGAAGCTAAGCCAACTTCTTATCAAACAAGGCTTCACTCCAGGCACTGTTGACAAGTGTGTTTACAAAAGATTCAGAAACAATAAATGGACTTATATTACATGTTATGTTGATGATTTGATCCTGTGCAGTCAAGATAAAGCAGATAGTGAGGAGATAGTCAACAATCTCAAGAAAGAGATAGACATCAAGAATTTGGGAGACATCTCACACTATCTTGGAGTACAAATAGAAAGAAGCAGTGATGGAAGCTTCTATCTTAACCAGAAACAGAAGATAATAGATCTTCTGGACTGCCTTGGACTAAAGGATGCCAATATTGTGGCAACCCCAATGGAAGTGGGTTTCTTAAAGGACACTAAGAAATGTGAACCCTTGAAAAATGGAGACAAGTATAGGACTGCAGTTGGAAAGCTCCTATACATTGCTAATTTCACCAGACCCGATATTGCAAATGCTGTTGGTATCTTATGCAGAATGGTTAACTCTCCTACTGAAAAAGATCTCATTGCAGTGAAAAGAGTTGCCAGATATTTGAAAGGAACTGCAGATTACAAGCTGATGTTGCCAGCCTGTGATCAACCACGACTGGTTGCCTATGCGGATGCTGACTGGGCTGCAGACCTAGCAGAGAGAAAATCAACCAGCGGAAACCTGATCTTCTATGGTGGAGGAGCTATAAGCTGGTCAAGTAAGAAACAATCTACAATTGCAGATTCTTCCACAGGTGCTGAGTGTGTTTCTGCAAAAGCAGCATGTGATGAAATAAAGTGGCTGCATAACTTACTTCTGGACTAGGCATAACAGAGCCCAAGCCAACCATTTTGATGCAAGATAACCAAAGCTGCATCAAACTTTCTGAAAGTGAGAAGCCACTCAAGAAGAACATTGACATTGCTTTCCATAAGGTGCAAGAGATGTGTCGCAATGGAATTGTTCAGCTAGAATACTGCAATACAGAAATGATGCTTGCTGATATTCTTACCAAGCCTCTACCAAGAGACCAGTTCCAGAGACTACGAGAAGGCATGAAGATCCTCGATGTTGGTCCAAGAGAATGAGAAGGGGACTGTTGGAAAAATTACCAGCATTCTCTCTCCCCGCTCTATCTTGTTATTAGAAGAGATGGGCAATAGCAAGATAGGGCCTCCCTTTCTGTTGCATGCCAGATCTTCTCCATTTGCCTCTCTGTCTTTTATTGCATGATCATAAATACCTTTGGTGTCAATCATGTGACCCAGGACAGTTGCTTGGTATCGGTCTTATAAAAGTTAAGACCTCCCTCTCTCTAAAAAGATCTCTCTCTCTCTTTGTTCTCAATGGCTGCTTTCCCTGAACTCTTTGCATGCTCCGAGTTTGAGTCCCATCAAGGAGGATGGTGAGTTAAACTGAAGAATCTCCTATTCACTAGATTAGACAGGTAGCAGGCTCTCTCATACAGATGTAAATGAAGAGTCATTAGTAAAGTATTTAGTCTTTTATTCAAAGCTACCTGCGTCTGTGTTTATTCCAAGTACCAGTCTGAAGCCACAAGTCATTAGATAAAACTTCTACCGCTTCTCTGTGTGACTTTGCTAAATGAAGATTGGATCCTGACAGGTTGAGTCTCATTTTCCCCTACATCAACACATAATAATATAACAAAAATCATACAAAAGACATTTCCGTTACTTCCAGAGGTATATTTACTAAATATATATGAATGTATAGAACCATTTAAAAAACAATCACATCAAAAGATACTAACTTATTTGATAGCTGCAGCAAGAGTGTGTTTCCTAGTAGATGGAAACAAGAAGAACCTCCTAAAGAAGAGGATTGGGTACTAAAAATATTTGAAATAATGGAAACGGAAAAATTAACGGCAGCATTGTCACAAAAACCAAAAGGAAAAATAGATGTAGAATGGGATCTGATTCTCCCCATATTGGAACTAAATGGAGGACGATGGTTATTAACGAATTAAGGGAATAGGTGAAACACGTGTTTAAAAGCTTGGTTTTGTTAAGAAATGAACTAGACTTACAACTTAATTGGAAGAATGGCAGAAAATTTAGGATGCAGAAACTGATAATATAGAAGATAAGAGAACCGAAGGCTTGAAATAGTTGATTTAGCGAATTAGGCATTGTCAGAAGAAAAGCGCAGTAAATTTTTGGGATGTGCAAGATATTGTTGGACTGGAAAATCTATGAAAGAACCAATCAGTGTAGGGAATAAGAAAATAAGGGAAGTTTTTTGTTTGTTTGTCTGTTTTTTATTATGTTAAAGTAGCGAGATGGAGATTGAATTGAGATGGGTTAATAGATATAGGTACTAAAGGACAATGTTAAGTAGGGGTAAAGGGGGAAGTTATACTATAATTTACTTTCCCTCATTTGGAGTGTGCAGTTGGAATATGTCTGAAATGGACGTGAGAAATATAAAATGTTAATGTCAGAATATGTGAATTTGAATTTTAATAAAAAGATTTAAACACACACTTAAAAACAGCTGAGAAGTTGGGACAGCAGAGGTATGGCTGAAATGTCCCTGCCAAACTGAAACAGTTGGAGGTTATGCGTCCAGGACCTCCTTCCTAGACCTGCCTCTCTTCACTTCAAACTACATGCTAACTGTGAAGCATCAAGATTTCTTTTCATTTTTACCATTCATACAGTCTCTTTAGTCACTGCTAAAACCATTCCACAAAGGACTATGGGTAAGAGCATCACGGAGAAGGATTGTGGGTAAGGGAAACTTCTACCTCAAGAAACTTCAAGAATTGTAAACTTAAACATTTTGAACAGGCCAACAAGCCAGGGAAATGGCTGGCTTTCAAACTAAGAGAGAGGGAAAGAGAAAAAACAAATTCTTGAAATCAGGCAAGCTGGAAAGACAACAACAGACCAAGATGCAATGAAAGAAATCTTCCGTGAATATTACACAAACTTACATGAGGACATCTTCAGCACAATATACCGTTAGAGATGAACACCTTGGCAGGGAAGGAGGGGGGAGAGGAAGGGGAAGAGCGGGGGACTCTGTCTCCCCCTTTCTTTCCCTCATTGGCATGCCGCTTGTTACTCCACTGGAAAAACCCTACAATTTTGATATTAAAATATGATTCAATGTGCCTGAGAGGTCACCCTGATGGGCACGTAGGCAGCAATGGTCAAAGATTGAAAACCAGGTCAGGCCAGTAAAATCCTCAGTCATGTAGCCCCAGGAAACCTCAAGATTTGTAAACCCACAATAAACAAAGGGTCCACAGCCCCAGGAAGCCGACTTGAGGGGATTAGCATGTTTGCCCCAAGTTGAGCAAATATCCTATCAGGCGAGGACCATTTACATGAAGTCACACCACAAACTAACACAGCCGAAGATCCTGAGACTTTGGTAACACCTTGCAATCCCATCACACAGAGGAAATTACCATGGTGGAGCTTCGTTATCGCTCCAACACCCATTTTTCTCCCTGGGAAAGGATTAGTCCTCCAGGTACTTTTTCTCCTACAAATAGTCCCAGTTTTTGAGCAGTATTTTGGATCAGCCCTGGTCATCCCAGCAGACCGTTGCTCTATCTGTTGAGTGATCCCCTCAGCCGTCTCCATGCTGAGCCCCACTTCTCTGCTGTTTTTCCTGGACCAACGACTTCAGGACAAAGGTGCAGTATCCCCCCCCAGCTACATCCCTTCAATATTCCCTTATCCAGTTTCCTCTCTTTTGCTTCTTAATAGGTCTTGAGTGTGTGTGTGAGTGATTGCGTTGCTGTGTGAGATTTTCATTCAATAAAATCATTTATTGGACATTTTTGTCTGGTTTTTGGCTTGGCCTCACTCCATAAAAACTGGGTAAAAAGACCCCGCTAGGTTACCCTGCCTCTTGCATTGCTATAGCTCATGCTCTGGTTAGTTTCCATTCCCCATCATGTGGTGCACACTGAGGTGTCCCCCAAGGGACCACAGAAATCAGGGTAACATGCTGTTGCTGCCACCTTCTTCCTGCTCCCGCCTCTTTGGGGTGAGGAGGAGAGGTTGTGCTGACCAAGGGACCTGATATAACTCCCCCCACCGCCTTCGTCCTCTGACGTGATCGATGGAGTATATGTAGAGGTGGCAAAGAGGAAAAGTAAGGGGGGACCGAGGAGGAGCAGAGAGGGGAACAGCAGCAGAGGAAGCTCTGCAGAGGCAGAAGAGGAAAGGGACCAGGGAGGCAGAATAGCGAGGGGGGTCTTGCTAAAAGGTAGCCCCAATTAATAAAGGACCCCAGGGATAGAAAAGGGGGGCACTAGGGGCTGAAAGGGGGCACTTGAGGGGCCAGTGATTCCTGGAAGGGAAGTGGGGAGGCTTCCAAAATGCCCAGGGACTTCTGGAGATGGGAATCCCAGGAGCTCTAGTGCCTTGTGGGAAGGGTATGTGGGTGGCAGGCTTAAATCTGGAGCCAGAGGCGCTGCTAAACAGGAGGCCCTCAGGGACAGGGATGGGTGGCAGTAGCTCCTGGGCAAGGGAGGAGGAGGAGGAGGGAAGAAGGCAAGGAAGGAAGGAAGGAAGGAAGGAAGGAAGGAAGGAAGGAAGGAAGGAGGCAGGTAGAGAGCCCGGGGCCTGAAGGGAGACCGGGACTGGGGAGGGGTGAGGTAAGGCGCTGGTGTGGGGAGCATTATATGAGGAAGAAACGCTACAAGAAAATGAAGAAATATGCATGCAACTGTTTCTTGACAACCAGGATATACCAAAAATAACAGAAAAAAGTCTTGTCATTCATCCTCTTGCGCTAAGGATCAACTGCACCTCATCTAGGCAAATGCTTGCCCAAATGGATTTGAGAAGACTTTCCTTGACCTGAAAATGTCTTTACCAAGGAACTTTCCCACATGCCAGCAGTCCAACACTTTTCACAATGCTCCAGAGGAGGAGTGGAGAAACTTTGGCCATCCGTATGTCCCCATCTTCTCTTACCATTAGCCATGGTTTCTGGAAGACAGAATCCAAAACACCTAGAGAGTACAAAGATTCCTCACCCTTGCCTCAGAGGAAGGCAATATAATGTTGCCAAGAAAACTCTGTAATGGGATCATCATAAATCAAAACCACTGGAAAGCACACAAGAACCAAGACACATCCTGCCATTTTTTCCCTGTGCTCTCATGAAATTGTGGCAAACACACATCCGAACACACATCCTGGGTTTTTTTTTCAAGCTGGGACAGACTTGAAGAATTAATTTTCATGTATAAGGATGAACGACATGGACTATGCACTGTCTTGATAAAAGGCCTTTATTTATACATGATTCTGTTCTTTGGAAAAATAAAAATAGAAAAAAGTAAAAGAGGAAGAAAGTGTTTGATGATGAAAATGGTTTATGATCTATGGTTTATGTAAAAGGTTTATGATTATGAGTTATAAGAAGTAAAAATTATGAAGTGATTGAGGACATTTGATGACGACAAACACAGCCTTTCTTTCTTTTCCTTAACATATTAATTTTAAATTTCTTATTTCATTATTGAAGGAAAGTAATTGGGGAAATAGTTTTACTTCCTTTTTGCTCTTTAAAAAATAATACTTACTATATAGAAAATTACTATTTTAAGAATTACTAATTTTTAATATGGAATAGTATAGGAATAAATTATTAATGATTAAAACTATTAGGTAGTTATTAAGTGTTTAAATATGATTTGTAATAATTAAGTTATAACTGTTATCAATAGCTCACTGAGAATTATTAACTCTTGACTCATATTGTAAGTTTAGATTTATTCTGAAGATAAATAATTGGCAACAAGCATTTACCTTAATCATGGCAAACACACCTCCTTAAGCCTTCACTTGCCTGAACTGCTCAGCTGTGCCTTTATTTGGCACTTGATACTGATTGGTGGATCTTGGGGATATAGTCAGTGGCAGCTGGTGGGTTTGAGGTCAGTGAAGTGTTGAATCCACTCCAGGCTTTAGTCTCAGCGTTAAAAGGGCTTTGCAAAACACTGAGCCCTGTCCCCTAAACAGTTTGAGCAAGCTGGATAGCTGCTTTAAAAATTAGTTTAAAACTCAGAGCAGATTCACTACATCCCCCCACTGCCCCACCAGCAGCCTTCTTGGGTTCTTTAAAAGAACCAAATAGATTACACTGTTAAAAGGAGTAATACCCGCATAGCTTGGTGTGGTTCAATTGGCAAATATATTAATTGGCATGACGTGTTAAATTGGCAAATGTATTTAATGGGCATGAAACATAAAAACATAAAACTCTCTCCCTTGTTACAAATGGAGCTGGCTAGAGTGAGGAAACAGACACTGGCTGCATATTGCTAAATATTTCAAACAAAGGTCAGAGGAAAAACACTTCTAGGGCTTGGCTAGGTCATAGACAGGAAAATCCCAAACACAATGAACTTGCAAATATCTCTTGCAACCTTGTCTCTGAGACAATGGACTCCTAGCAAACGAATGATTGGTTTGAGCACCCAGTTCCTACAGCCTAGACTTTTCTCTATTGTTCCATACCTATCCAGCAATTAAAGGTACCATTTGCCTTCCTTGATCTCTTTGTCACCTAATGCTAATGCTAAAGCCGTCAAGTCATTCCAGACTTCATTGTCCACTAGAAGTTTCCCATTGTTTACTCATCCAGAGAGTAATTAGCACCTATGCTTTCCAGGTAGAAAAACTGTATTTAAACCCCAGATTTTGGCCAGTTAGTTAACAGTTCACTGGTTGCTGAGTGTCACTCTGCCACTTTGATTCTCAAGTGTTCTGCCCTTAGATGCCAGTCTAAGCCACTTCACCTCTCCATTGCTCTTCCAGAACAATGAATATCATTCTCATTGCCTTCTATCATTTGCTATCCAACTCTTTCCTCCCTTTTCTTTCAGTTAGCCTTGGGTGCAAATGAGATTGATTGGATCTTTTGTGTGTGACTGCAGTTCCCCCAATAAAACATTTTAAACTTGCTTGTTGAGTCTCTGGCTGGTTCTCCCCTAGATAAGTACTGGTATACATAGGTGTATAAGATCTCATACCCCGCTCTTGCTGGTCTCTTTAATTGAGCTAATATTCCTCATCTCTTCATGGAGGTACTGGTATTGCAGGTGGACCTCCGAGTTATCCACACGTTGGGCTAACAATACAAGCCTTGTTTGGGCAACTCATTTAAGCCATTGTTTACTTCCTTTGAATAAGGTTTTGTTTAAGTGTTATTGGTTTTTGAGTTATTGGCTTTATTACTTTTTCATTGTGTTTGGTTTTATGATCTGTGTCATCCTGAGAACTTTAGCTACAGGGCAACTTGTGCACTGAATCACTCTTCCCTTCTCCCATTTCATTCATTCATTACCTGCCAAGGTGCATGTTTGTTCTGCTTAGCTTTCTTTACGGGTGGAAAAGAAGAGAGACATGAATGGGGAAGAAAGAAATGGATTGCTCCTAGCACTGGTAGCCCTCCGGGTCTTATTGGACTGTAATATCCACCATCCCTCATCAGCATAGCCTATGAGTGACAAATGCTGGGAAGTGCAGTCCACCCATATGAGAGGTGTATGTCACAGATCCCTTGGGCTATAGTTTCTCCATCCCTGTCCCTGATATTACTTGGCTCATGCAGGACATGTGCCCCTGGTGGTTTCTCTTGAGAGCCTTGGTGAGTGGTCTGAGAAAGATCTAAGCCTTATCACCACTCTTCTGTCCTTGTGGGCTTCCTGTAGGCATTTGGTTGGCTGCAGAACAGGATGCTGGACTAGGCAGACTAGGGATGGGAATCTCTTTAGTTTTCCAGATGATGGACTAATGCTCTCATTATATCTCACTTGTTGGCTGTATTGGCTACAGTTGATGGTAATAATCCAATAACAACTGGAGGTCTATGGGTTCCCCATTCTTGAGATGGGCCTTTGCTGTCAGCCAGGAGGGCTTTTCATATGTTCCATCTCCCAGGAAGTTCTCACGACTAAGAACACAGAAGCAGCCCAGCTTCAGAAAGAGCAAATGACACAGGCACTCCCCTGGCATTTTGTTTCCAGAACAGCTTCCTCAAGGGGAAGATCAGTAATAAGAGTCCTTGAAAAAAAAAGCTCACCCATAATACTGATCTTCTCACCACCGTTTGTACGCTGCACAAGGGGAGTGTGCTTTAAAGACACTCTTCTAGCAGACTACCTTCTCCTATGTATGTTCAGTTAACCCGCAATATCCTCAGTGGAGGTCTTATTGGTTATTCCATGGCCAATAGGATGCTTACAGGCACATAATGATTATAACTATTTTGTTATTGTATTGCTGCTAGAGTGATTTTTAGTATCAATAATTATTTTAAATCTGTAATTAAAATTATTTTAAAATTGCTTGAGGTTCTTCCCATATAGTCTTACAAGACTTTTTAATGCCAACTTCTTGAAGATTTTACTATATTAAGCAGTGTATGACCTAAATCCAACTGTTAGTCTCAACTAGAGTGGAGCCATTAACTTAATAAAACTTACATAAATGTTAGCTTACCAAGCTCCTATTGATTCAGTCAGTCTACTTATTGGAATTAACAATTAGATTTAGGCTTATAAGTACTTCAAACAAAATAAATGAAGCCTAACAGGCTTAGGAAGTGCAACCTTTGAATGTGGTCCAGATTTCACTGCAGTACCCAGGGACACAGTAAGTACATTCTGTGAAACAAAAGAAAATGATGGAATGGACACTCTGAACTCTTTTTTACTTTTTACACTCTGAATTCTTTTAGCAATGTTTTTATTGACCTGTGTTATGACCAACCCCAGTCCCACTCCCAATTCAGCTCTGGCACAAAATCTTTTCGTCTCAGATGCACTAGGAGGTGCTTCCTGCCCCACAGGCCAGGTTCATTCCTTCAGGACTTTAATTTCACTGGTCTTTGACACCATTTTGCCATTCATGATCTTGGTGGTGTGAATTTCCTTAGTGGTCTGCATGGTGCTTTCAAATAAGGCATCTTTCAGGCTGAAGGAACAGAAACAGAGAAATTCTCATCATTGTCACATTAAAGCAGGTGGATATTCTTAATGGTGTAGGCCTCTGTATGAATTCTAGACATTATGAAGTGATTCCACAGCACTACCAAATAAAATTCCTTGGTCTCATTGAGCCTGTGTTCCAGTCAATCTTGTTGCTGCTACTGCTGCTGCTGCTGCTGTTGTATGCCATCAAGTCATTTCTGACTTACCACAACCCTATTATGGAGTTATCTGGGCGCTGAGAGTGTGACGCCCAAGGTTACCCAGTGGGTTTCCATGGGCAAGCAGGTAATTGAAATCTGGTCTCCACAGTCATAGCCCAATGCTCAAACCATACACCATGCTTGCTCTCTTGAATCAATCTTGGATCAAGGTAAAAACCTCATTTGTCAGGATGCAGTTATCTGAACAGAATCTCAGCCTATGTCCACACTCTGCATGGTAAATAGAAACTGAAAGTTCTTCTGTCTCAAGAGACACCTCTGTTACACTGATTGCATAGGTAGGAAACTGCTCCCTGAGACACTTGGTCAAGGTCACAAATAGCACAGGAAAACTCAGAGAAGAACTTGAACCTACCAGATCCAATTCCAGGTTATGCCATCCCATTCTTCCCTCCAACCAGTGGCAACTGGTGCCTCCCATGTTCACTCCAAATTTTGGCAAATTTTAAAGGAGCTCTCCAAAGTGCTGGACCTATTTAGGGACATGGTTTAGAACCCTGGACAGCTCCTTTAAAGTCTGGATTAAAACCTGGAGTGGAATTCAACACCCTCTGACATGGCTGCCACTGCCTCTAGCATTGTTTTTCCATTTTGCACACCTTGTGTTTGTCCTTTAGCTAAACTGCACTTTCAGGAGGCTTCAGGGAACAACTCAGCTTGAAAACAATGCCCAAGCTGCCCAAACAACCTTTCTAAAAGACATATGGAAAGGGAGATATTGCTTCCACTTCAGAAAATCTGGCAGCAAGATGAGGAGGGGGGCTTGAAAGACTATAAGAGGGGAGGCAACATTTTGAAGTGGGATAGGTACTCAAGCTTGTCTTATGTATATGACAGTCACATCTCCAGTTTTATTCCAGATAAGAAACGCAGCTCTTTTTCTATCACAAATTTAATCCACAGCTCAGAATAGGAAAGATAACCTCCACCACATCCATGAATGAGTGATATTTAGAACCTTTGGAGTACAGAGCAACAGTCACCATTTCTCAATTTCTTCTGCTGGGCAAAGAATGAAAAAGTGGGACAGTGCTCACCTCAATTCCTCCCCTCCTTCCAGCAGGTGTCTGTAGACTGCAATCTCTGCTTTCAGCTTGTCCTTGAAGTTCAGCAGAGCCTGATACTCCTCCACTTGGCGCTGGGCTTCACTTCACAATTGCACCAGTTCAGCCTCAATCTGCAGTAGCAGCCCACGGAAGTGATCCATCTGCATGCTGTAGCGTGTTTCTACTTCATCTAGACTGGCTTCCAGACTGGCTTTCTGTAAAGGGAGAGACCAGAAGAAGAAATCAAGATCATCCTGTTCTAAGTCAACCCTTTTGTTGTTCTTGCATGGTATTTCCAGGCTATACTCTTGCACCATCCTGTGCCTCCATTGCAGGGACCTTAGCTTTATTCTTAGATCCCCTTGTCACCACACCTGGATATCCTTTGCTCTCTTGTGCAACAACTGGATGCCCTTCTGCTAAGCCCAAAGTCCTCCCAATTTTGGAATTCAGAATCCACCCGGGTGATTTTACAATAACGGGCCTTCTACGAAGAATATAGGAAGCTGTCTTATTGTAGCCCCAGAACTGAGAAAAGTAACTTTTTAATGTATTACTCCCAGTCAACACAGCCCCTGTTCACAGTGACTGAAGGATTCTGGCAGTTATAGACACTCCCCAAAAATAGAGTTCATTGAGCCCTACTTTTTTTGCTCCAGGCTTCCTTAACTCAAAATCCTCTAGATGAACTGAGCTACAACTTCCATCATCCCCAGACAGTCTAGCTAATGGGTGTAGAGCAACAGGATTCAAATCCAGTTCATCTGGAAGGTGCTGGTTGCTGTGTAGAATCTGAAAGGGGCAGAAATGGGTATTTCTCATCACTTATCCTTTTAACTATGGGAGACCTGGATATAACAATAGATCTTCTGCATGCAAATCACAGGCTCTACCAGTGAGCCACAGCTTCTCTTTCATTTTCTGGAGGAAATTCCCTGGGAAACCACCCTAATAAAACAATCATTTTCTTAAAGGAGCTGCAATCATAAAGTGGAAGGATAAGATTCTCAGCTTTATTCACATCAGTCCAACCACCATGATTCAATTCAAAATCACCATGATTCAATTCTAAAAATTGTTTTCAAAACTTGAGAATCTACAGGAAAGCTTATTACTATTCTACGATTATGATTATTACATCTCTGCGATGGGAAGTAAGTAAGTAGCTTAGATATTTTAATATCCTGATATGTACGATTTGATTATATGTGTTTTTCATTAAGATCTATGTATATGCAGCATACATAAATGATTATTATGTATATCTGTATAATACCTATTTGATTAAAAAACTTGAGAATCAAAATAATTACTGTTTTAAAATAAGAGATGGTATCTTATAAAAGCAGGAATGGAGAAGCTGTGACCCTGTAGATGTTACTGTACAATGATTCCCATCATTCTTAATACTGCTGTGGATACCTGGACTAATGAGATCTGGAGTCCGCCTTCACATGGAGGAACTCAGTTTCCTCATCTCTACTTTTAATTCTGCAGAGTGCATTTCCTCCACCCCACAGAGCATCTCTCATTAGATTGCCGTCTACAGACACATTATGTAGGAGCTGTACTTCTTAGCACAGAAGTACAGACTGCATGGATGAAGCACCTCTGTCAACTGGTAGTTATCTGTAAATGGGTTTCCTGTAGAGGTTTCTAATTAAACTGTGAGGGAGAGAGCCCTTCCATCTCCAGTTGAGATCATACCGTGTTGTGCGCAGACTCCAGCTCAATTTCATGTGTTTGGACAGTGCGACGTAGGTCAGCGATGGCCCGAAGGGCTATCTCAATTTCCTTGGTATTCTGGGTTATGATGACTGTGATCTTGGAGAACTAAGGGAAAGATGTTAAGACAGACACAGAATAGTAGGTTTTACTTTCTGGAGATCTTAAAACCTTTGGCAAACTCATCTTCCTGATAACTCTGAAATGATGGGAAACATTAGTGTTGGAAAGAGAACATTCACCCCTCCTAGTGTAATCACTGTGAATTATTGGTTTGGCCCAATGAGTGGAGAAATTCTAAGGAAGTGGCTGTGCTTACTAGTGGAATTCAGAAGGAGAGAGAGAACTGGAGTTACCAGGGCTAAGGAATAGGCCATGAATAACATAAAGGTGTTTCACCTTGAATAACATGGTGGTATTTCCAGTTATGTATTAAGAAGGAAGAAAAAAAGATAACTTACAGTGGAATTTCTATATTGCACCTGCATCTTGTATGTATGTATGTATTCATTTATTTGGCACTTTGAGGCTGTATCCAAATATTACAATTCTACTGAGCAGCACACACAAGAGAGTCCCTAGTCAAGCCCTGCACTGGCATTTCATAGCATTGTCATACTGTTACTAAGAATATATTGGGACTTAAAACTGTGATTGAGTTTGTAATATCTAATTATAGCTGGACCCACAGAGCCCAGAGAGTAGTACACTAGGAAAAGTCACAAAAATTTTGTTGGCATACCATCTGTTTCCAGTGTATCTCCAAATCCTCAAGATACTTCTGAGCCAAGGCTTCATACTGTGCCTGAATCTCAGCCATGATCTTGGCCAGATCCTGCGTCTTGGGAGCATCAACTTCAACTGTTACTCTAGAATTGGTAATCTGGGCTTGCAAGCTGCTGACCGCCTGAATGAGAAAAGAGGGCAGATGGAGACATACAATGAGTCAACACTACTTGTGAAGATGGAGAGTAGCTGCAGAAGATGAAAAAGCCACCCGCACCAGTCATGAGTGCCCATTGCCTCTTCTGCTCCAGGCAGTTGGCTCTCTTCCCCATTCAAATCCCTGTCCTTATTGCCTTTGTGCTTCTTTTCCCAGAACCAACAGGGACTTACCTCTTTGTGGTTCTTCTTCATCTGCACCAGCATCTCCTGGAGGGCCTCAACCTCTGTTTCCAGCTGCAGGCGGATTCTGTTGGTGTTGTCAAGGACTTTGCGGAGGCAGTTAATATCATTCTTTACTGACAGATGGATGGCCAGTTCAGCCTCCCATCTAGGTGGACAAGAGAGAAAGGAGGAGTGAGGTCATCACAGCAATCCGTTTGGAGCACAGAATGGGTTTTCTTTTTTGCAACATTGTGTACATTGATGACAGTAGGTTTTAGAGAGAAAGAGGCAAGACTGTGTACATGCTGTGATCCTATCCTGGGGAAGAAGAGGCACAGTTAAGTGCCAAATTCAGCTTCCTGGTTACTTAATTTTTTAAAAACCCATATTTGCAGCCCACAGAACTGTAGAGATATGTTTGAAACTGTGCATAAGGCCTGCTGAGAAATGAGAAATCTCAGAAATGAGAAAAGTAGGTAACTAAGATTCCAACAGTTTCAAGTTAGTTTTCAGTGCCCTTTTAATGCCTTTTACTGCTCCTTATCTCTTTTTGATTATTAGCAACATCAGAATAGAATCAACCATGAAAAACGCTGTAAGACAGAATGAAGCAGAAACAAGAGAAATCCAGCATTTGCTCAGCTTATATAATTCATACTGTTTTCAGGATTGTCCTTTTCTGGGGGGAAAATTGGATATTCAATTTAACTTGTAGCCTTGCAACCATCAGGTATGGAGACTTCTCTTCTTGCATTCTTTCTGTGCATGAATTTTTTTCAAAATTTGACTGCACAACAAAAAACAGCTTGTCATCATACCAGGGAATTGGTCACATGGGATCACCAGCAAAAGAATGTTTCTCTCTCTTTTTATATGGACAAATGTATGGGTAACTATTGGATACCTGCCCCACTCCTCACTTATTTCCATCTGTCATGACTGTAACTATTGGAACATGATGGTCTTCCCAACCTTCAGTCCTCCAGATGGACTGCTCAGCATCCCCAGGCAGCAAAGCCATTGCCAAGGAGGCTGGGAATGAAGGGAATTGTTGTCCAGCAGACCAGGAGGCACCAGGCTTGAGGGAAGACTGGAATAGGTTATGTGTAGTTGTCTATGATGGCTTACTTTTTAGCTGAATGCACATCTATGAGGGTTGGAGCCCATACCCTCTAACATTTCACAGATGAAAATTGGGACACATGCAGGCAAGCAACATCAGAATGTCATCAAGATACTGAAAGTTATGAATGAGTTAAAACAGACAAGCCAGGAGAGGCTGCAGCAATCTGCTTTTCTCTGATCCTTGTAGGAAGGCCAAGATTTCACCTCCTCTTTTCCTCTCCCTGCTTGAGTTCATTGAGGGCAAAGGACTTCTGCACTTTGAACTTAGTTTGCAACAATTGAAATAGGCTGAAAACAAAGGAGGAAGTGGGAAGAGAAGAAAGAAACTGGGACATTTTAAAAGCAACTGAAAAGGTCAAACTAATTGCAAATGCCATTGCCCAAATAAGGCAGTTAGAAAGTATGGGACCCATAGCCCCATTGTTACTTCCCTCTATGCTCTTGATAGTTGTAGGAAAAGGAATAAACAAAAAGGGCTTTACAGGGTGAGTCTTCTTTGCCTGGCAATGGCTGCTTTCAACTGGAAACAGAGACTGCCAATCTATTTCTGTCTACAGAAATAGGGTTCCTTAAGACTGAGTAAGAGATGTTCTTGAAGTGAAATATAGCATCACAACTGATGGGCCTCTCCCCTCAACTTCAGATCTTTTCTTTCTGATAGGCATTCAGTCCATGTTTTTTCCCATAAAGAGAACTGGTACATTCTGCTCTACCTGTAGGTTTCCAGGCAGATCATAGTGGTCAAACAAGGAGAAAAACACTCACTTGACATGGAAGTCATCAGCAGCCAACCACGCATTATCGATCTGCAGGACAATGCGAGAGTTGTCTACTGTCTGGTCAAAGATCTGAGGACAGAAAAGGAAGCACAAGGAGGATCTGTGAATACAGTGTATGAAAGCAGCATGCTAGCCCCAAGTAGGGTTGCCCACAGATAAGGAAAGAAAAACAGCTCAGCCTGGCACTATGTCTTTAACAGCGGCTTAATCTGAAGACAAAGCTTTTCTGACCGCAGAGATATGTGTCCTTTCAACTCATTTCTGGCATATGTTGCCTCTAAGGTGAACTATTGCAGAGTTTTCTGCAGCTGAGAATGTGTGACACGCCTATGGTCATCCAGTGGGTTTCCATGGCCAAGCAGGGAATCAAGATTCTTAAAGGGACATCTCTTGCTCAGGTAGAGTGGGCTTCTTGCAGTTGCCATCACCCTCATACCGCATGACAGAGGATTAATTGGGACTGTCATTGCCAAATTATGACAGATATAGATCAGTACTGCTTCCTACATTTTTGGATTCTCCTTGGGGGTGTTGGTGTAGAATCTGCACTTCAAAATTTACCACAACACTATGGGTAGGACTTGGGAGATTCAAATTCTAGCTCTCATTCAGCCTTGAAATTTTCTGGGTGACCTTGGGACAGTCATGCACACTTTCTCAACCAATCACTTCAAAGGATTGTTGCAGGGACAAAGTGGGGACTGGGGTTAAGTAAGCATACACACAAAAATCACTGTTTATCTATAGTAGAAAATATTTTGGCTGTTGAATTTCTATGGGTCTGAGTTCTGAGAGACAGGCAGCTGATGACATCTAGCCCCCCTCACTAGGACAGGAAATAGGGTTTTCAGGGATGAATTCTAGGTAGGCAGACTGAATTCCTGGCACCTTTTATTTCAGAAAGGAAGTATTGAAAGGAAGCATTTCAGAAATGAAGCTTCCTACAACTGCTAAGTGGTGTCTTCCATGGTCTGTAGCAAAGAACAGCCCACCTCCTAAGTTAGTCATCAATCTTTGTGCATCTGTGTACAACTAATGGACTTTGGATGGCCAAGGAATACAGCTGAGAAGAAAGATGGGGGATATTTGTGCTGGGGGCATGTGGAGTGGCATTTAGGAAGTCAGTCCACCCTCTTTGCATTGATTGATTGGTACCTTCCTCCACCACAAGAGCCGATGAAACTGCATATAAGACAGATGTTCAAAATGCTAGCAAAGGCTTTTTAAAAAGGAGGAGATGGTAATGGAGCCAAGATTTTTAAAAAGCAGGTGACGGTACTGCTGGAGGTGTAACAGGGATATTCCTTAGATACTTTATAAAAGGATGAACAGCCCTTTTCAGTAGTGAATTCCTGCAATGCAAAGTTAGCTCAAAAATACTGTGCTCTTCACTTTTAAAGTCCTAAGAAAAATGTCTGGTCAAGCATTTGCATTATGATAACAAGTCCTCAAGCCATGTAGACAACCCAGCAAATTTCAGAGCTGCACTTTAGTGCCCACTATCTGAAATCCTGTATCCTCCTAAGACAGCTTATACTGCTCCATGGCACGCAGTTTCGTCCTTACCGTTATATGCATTTATTCTTTTCCATACTAAGGATACTCAGTGCAAGAAGAAAACAGCAGCCAAAAAAGAAAAAAAAAGTGTAGGGGTGAGGCAGGATAAAAGAGCAGCTAGTTACTGAGCAAGCAGGAAAGAAGGCTTTCAGTGAACGCTTGTATGCTTAGTGAGATTCTGAGTAAAGATGCTTGGAACAGAAGCAAAAAAGGGGGCAGTAGGCATCCCTAACTGCTAAACCCAAAGGAAAAAATATAGCGATAGTATTATGAACACACAACCTGGTTATTCTCACCTATGTACAATTAACTGGTGCCAGTGCTTTGGTTGAGCAGTCTGGATTACTAGCTTTCCAAAGAGCTGCTTTAGTTGCTTTCTGGAGCAAGCGACTGCTTTTTAGTAACAGTTACGTTACTGTTTCCTGTTGAGAAAAGGCTGCATTCTTAAAAGAGAGAGAACTGCTTAACCTACTTGGAATTTTGATCCACAACAAGGATTTGTAGGTGTGTGTGCATGTGCACGTGTGTGTGTATATACATATATATGGACACACACACAAACATTTTCCTTTGCACAAGAATGGAGAAGGTGTGAGCCCTCCAGAAGGTGTTGTACTACAATTTCTATCACCCCTGGCCCTACTGGCAGGGGCTTATGGGAACCAGAGTCCAAGTCATCTGAAAGGCCATACATCCCCCAGCTCTGTCTTAAGTACATAAAAGCAAGAGGAAGAAGAGTGAGGGGAGAGTTTCCAAGCCCAGTCTGTGGCCTGCAGCTTAGCTCAGAATTTCAGTGCGTTACTCATTTGAGAAAGCGATGGTTCTTCTGATTTAGGCTGGAGGGATGGTGGGATCTCAAATGCCTGGCCTGTGGGGGGCTGCGTTCTCACTTGATTCCTCAGGTCCTTAATAATGTCAAAGTAGCAGGTCCAGTCCCAGGTGATGGGGCCTTTCTTCTCCATGTACTCTCGGATCTGGATCTCCATCTCCTGATTGTCGGCCTCCAGGCTGCGGATTTTCTCCAGGTAGCTGGCCAGGCAGTCGTTGAGATCTTGCATGGTCTCCTTCTCGTTCTGGACCACCCCAGAGCCTAAGAGGGAGAAGCTGCTGCTGTAGCCGCCATAGCCACCCCCAAAGCCTCTACCAAGATGTCTGGAGTGCATGTTGATGTATCGGTAGATGGAGATCTGGGAGCCCGAGCCCCCCGCCCCAGCGTAGACACTGGCTGCACTGGATATGGGGCCAAACTTCACAGAGGTCCCCACAGGCCTGAGGGAGCTGGAGTAGACAGCAGACCTGGAGGAACTCATGGTGAAGCACCCTGGGAAAAGAAGGGGACCAGCGAAGAGCAGACTAACTCTGGAAGAGGCTGGCAGGTGTAAACTCTGAACTTGGCTTCCCAGCTCACATTTATAGCCAGGAGAAGAAGTAGGTGAGGGGAGGAGTAGAAGGGGAGGGCCTGGCGGCTGCTCCTGTGCCTCACCTCTCTCTCTCCCGACTCTGTTGTGGGGAAGAAGGTGCAGCACGCTAAAGAGATAATAAAAGGCTAGGCACTGGAATTACTTCCCAAAAGGCAAAGGACAAAAAAAATGGCCAAAGCCAGAGCCGAGGCAATCTGGTACTCTACAGACAGTAAAAGTGTTCTCAATCCACAAACTGGTAGACATTACATGGGGTTACGAAGGGCTCCTTCCTAAAATGACAGAGGTCATTTCTGCACTAGACTGTTATAGTGCTGTTATTCCACTTTCAACATCCTATGGAATTCTGGGGTTTCCAGTTTAGGGGCAAATCTCAGGATTCCATAGGATGTTGAAAGTGGAATAATAGCACTATAACAGTCTAGTGCAGAAATAGCCAGAATTCCATCTTTCCCCTCTCAAAAATTTACGTTCCCATTCACACAAACCACTTTAGAGAGTTGCCCCCCATCCCCCATTGCAGTTTTCTGGTGACATTCATGTGATGAGCAGCATCAATGCAGCTCCTAACGTTTCTTCTTTAAAATAGCCAAGTATCCAAGACGGGCATTTAATCCTTTAAAAATTCAAAATGAAAAAAAAAACAAAGTCCTTAATAGAATTCAAATACATAAAAAATAAAATTCTTAGTTCCTAAAAAGCAAGCAACAACCAGAAAAAAACAGAAAGAGAAATATATTTAAAGCTTGTGTCCGAAAAGGTTTCAAAAGTGTTCCAAGTAAGAAAAAGAGTTCTGTCCCTTTAAAATTTAGCAAGAAGGTTTCTGAGTTTATAGTAAGAATTAATGACACTGAACACAAAAGGGCTTCTTGTTTATTGCAGGTATAAAGCACTCAAGCAATAAAATCCAGCTTCCTTACTTAACAAGAAGTCTGGCCACAGGAAACATAATGTTGATATGGAGAGTGAATCCTTCACCTCCACCACCCCGGATTCCACCAAGGCGTGCAATTCTCCTGAGCCTCCAGAGCTGCTATGTCCACTCAATTCCCAAGCGGACATTTTGTTGATCCTGATTTTGGCTCTCTGAAATATTCAAAGCCCTCCCTGTCAAACATAACACTTCTGGGGACCAAAATCTAGTGGTGTCAGGAACTGAAATCACACACACAAATGTAACAATGCTAATACACTATTTATTAGGAGTGTGATGTGTTGTACAGAACTTCAGTGAGCAAACTGAAAGTAATTAACAAAATCTAAACATTAGAAGCAAAGATTCCCTTCCCACAGCAAGAGACCTTGAAAAGGCCAGCTTCGGCTGGTAGTTGTTATCAGTGCTGCATTCCTAGCTTTGTTTACCTAACAGTCTCTGGTTCCCATCCTTGGTTACAAGCAAGCAGCTAATTAACTACTACTACTACATGTCCCATACTGAAATATGGAGGGCTACCTGACAAGTGAAGCTTAGCAGATCGCATTGGCCATCGACATGGCCAGCTGCTTGAAACCCAATATTCTGGACTTTGATGCATTGCATTGAATATGTTTTGGCTTTTAAACTCTCCTTCTTTTTGAAAACTTTTTCTTCTTAGCTCCTTGGCTATAAACTATTAATAAAAATTGGATTTTGGATTTTAGAAAGAATGCTTGGTAATTTTTTTCCTTTTTAGAGTTTCCATACTATGATTTTACTATCGTTTGGTCATATGTTTTTTTTTTATACTTTTTAACTGGTAATTATGAATTTGGACTTTCATTTTTAAAAATTTAGGTTATTCCTATAGAAGTGGACTGTAATTTCTTTTACTTTGATTCCAAAAGGAAGGGCAAGATTTAACTTTACTTATAAGTTATATACAAGTTTCTTCATTGAACAATGCTTATAAGATTTTTGCTTTGGTTCTGGCTGTAAGAATGAAGACTATACTTATGAGATATAGTAAGAAAGATCAGAATGGATTTTTACCTGGAAGACTAATGAAAGATAGTCTTAGAACTGTCTTGGACATTATAGAATAATTTGAAGGCCCTAATGAAAAGCAAAGAGCACTGATTTTTTATTTATTTATTTATTTATTTACTTATTTTGGATACAGAAAAAGTGTTTGACCGCCTGAACTGGCAATTTCTTTTTAAAGTTTTGAACTAATGAATTTTGGCAGAATCATTTTAACTAGGATTAGATCAATATACTCTAGCCAAGGGGAGAGTTGCAGGCTAGTCACATCAATGGTAGACGCAGTCTAGCAAGGTCTGATAGGTGCTATCACCACAAGTGTGTGCCTGATTGGGGGGGCTCCCCCTGTCAAGCTAATGGACTCTCCAATCCACAGGGAGTCTGAAGACTCTGAAGTATCCCAATCCTCTGAGTCAGGATTGGGACCTGTAACATATCTGCTCTGGAATGGAGCAGCCAAAAACAGGTCTTATAAGGCTCAAGGAGAATCCCAGGCTGTGGCAGAAGCCGGGTGTGTGTGAGAAATTCACCTTCAAAAAACCGGACAATACACTGCTTGCTTCCAGACCTCCTGTTAAAGAGTAATTTACTTGCTTTGATTTATCCTTAGAGAATACAAGAAGCCCCTTGCCTACTGCAGTTGAGAGATTCATTGCCTAATTTATCGTAAAGCCTTCCTGCAAATTACTTGAAGAAAGAGCACTACTTTTCAGATTGGAACTATGTGAGACTTAAATACTCATTTCTCTTTTGTCTCCCCTTTTCTGTTTTGGTTGTTATTGTTCTTCTGGGAATATGTTGTATTTTTTTATAAGTTTTAAACTGGTTTGTGATTTTGGATTCTATTTTCTTTAGAACTTTTTAAAGACTGTAAAGTTGAAGGCTTCCACAGCTGGAATCCATAGGTTTTTGTGGGTTTTCTGGGTTCTGAGGCCGTGTTCTATTAGTATTTTCTGCTGATGTTTCACCTGCATCTGTGGCTGGCATCTTCAGAGGATATGGTGGCATGGAAGTGAAACAGAGTATATATACTTGTGAGTATATATATTTGTATACCTCCTGGGTGGGAGGGAGCAATTTGCATGTGTTACAGTTGGCCTATTGTTAAATGGATATCCCCAGGGTTATATTGTTAGTCAGGGGATATGCATAACAGTGCATTAAGTACATTAGCAATCCATTGTATTGTTCCCTGGGACCTCCAGAGTCTGGGTGGTGTTCATTGGCATGTTTTTGAGTCTTGATTTTAGTGTTCTTCAGTACTGGTAGTCAAATTTTGTTTACTTTCTGAGTGTCTTCTTTCCTGTTGAAATTGTTCATGTGTGTTTATGGATTTCGATGGCCTCTCTGTGCAGTTTGACATAGTAGTTGTCAAAATGGTCCAGAATTTCTGTGCTTGCAAAAAGCATTCTGTGTCCAGGTTGGTTTGTAACATGTTCTGCTACCGCTGATTTTTCTGGCTGGATCAGTCTGCAGTGTCTTTCGTATTCTTTGATTCGTGTTTGGACACTGCGTTTTGTAGTCCCTATGTAGACCTGCCCACAGCAGCAAGGTATGCAGTAAACTCCAGCAGAAGTTAGAGGATCCCTCTTGTCCTTTGCTGAATGTAGCATCTGTTGGATTTTAAAGACCGTTAGTTAACTTTGGAATGTTTCACCAGTTTAAATAGTTTGAAATAGTTCAAATCTGACTTCAATATCTGAGCATTTTGTTTTTCTTTTTATTAGTAAGTTAGTAAGTTAACCATGAAAGACAATGAGAAGTTGGAATTTTTAAAGTCATTTATCCACTGGGATTTTTACTTGGTGCTGTTCAAATTTTAGAACTCGTAGGAAAAAATAGAGATCCTTTTTTGTCCATTTGTTTTGTGTGTCTGTGTGTGTTTTTTTAAATTATTTTTATTCATTAAAAATCATAAAAATAAAACATTCTATATTTTTAACATTAACATAGTTATGCTTCAATCATTCATATACAATACATATTTATATAACGTATATCTTACAATCTGTATCTTATTCATACATTCTTTTACATAAAAGGAAGAAAAAAAAGCCAAAAAATAAAAAAGTAGAACAAATTTTAATACCTACCTACTAACCTTCCCTTATCATATTTACATAATTTGTGGTCGGTTATAACTTATCTGTATTTGACCAACAATTCTATATGCTTCGTACTTCAACATTCATACCACTACCTCTTTCCATTGTTACTTAACTCTTACTGTTTAACAAACATAGGGGACATGGAAAAATTATCATGGTTTTTACTCTGCATTGTGACATTCAAAGTAAAATGGATTTGGAAATTGAGGAGATATCTAATTATTTTTTTGATTGGATTAATTCAATAAGTATACATATATTTATATAACAAAATAAATATAATTTAATAGGCATTACTGAAACCTAGCGGAATGAGTCTCATGATTGGAATGTAGGAATAGCAGGGTATAACCTATTTTGCAGAAACAGATCAAACAAGAAAGGAGGAGGAGGAGCCTTATATGTCAAGGATGTTTTCACTTGTGAAGAGATCCAGGACTTAAATCAAGGAAGCCAGGTTGAGAGCATCTGGGAAAGAATTAAGGGAGCGAGAAACAATAGAGATGTGATTGTGGGGGTTTGCTATGGGCCTCCAGGCCAGCCTGAGGACTTGGATGATCCCTTCCTGGAGCAGATGACCACACATTCCAAAAGGAGAGATGCAGTAGTATTGGGAGAGTTCAACTATTCTGATATATGTTGGCAGTCAAACTCTGGCAGGACTGCAAGGTCCAACAGATTCCTCACTTGCCTTGCAGACAATTTCATGATCCCGAAGGTGGAAAAGGTGATAAGGGGATCAACTTTATTATATCTGATCCTGACCAGCAGGGATGACCTTGTTGATGAGGTGGAGGTGGTGGGATCCTTAGGGGGGAGTGACCATGCTCTTTTGGAGATTGTCATTCAGTGGAAAGGAGAAGCCAAGTGTAGCCAGGTACTCATCCTAAATTTTAAGAAAGCTGATTTCTGTAAACTTACAGAGTAACTTGCTGAAATCCCATGGTTTTCTAAAAGAGAAAGGAGTTTATGATGGTTGGGAGTTTCTTAAAAGTGGGATACTGAAGGCACAATTGAAAACTGTGCCAATAAGGAGGAAAAATGTAAGGTATCTAAAGAAACCGGAACGCTTGACTAAAGAACTCTCAGCTGAGCTAAGTGTTAAAAGAAACATGTACAGGAAATGGAAGAATGGTGAAGCCACCAAAGATGAATTCAAGCAAATAGGCAGGATATGTAGGGAGAAGATCAGAAAAGCTAAAGTGGAAAACGAACTCAGAAAGGGTTTTTTTAGATATATCTGCAACAAAAGGAAAAAACAAGGAAATGATAGGGTCACTGCGTGGAGAAGATGACCAATTACTAATGAGGGAATCATAGAATCATAGAATCATAGAAACGTAGAGTTGGAAGAGACCACAAGGGCCATCCAGTCCAACCCCCTGTCATGTAGGAAAACCCTCAAAGCACTCCCGACAAGTGGCCATCCAGCCTCCGCTTAAAAACCTCCAAAGAAGGAGAATCCACCACACTCTGTGGCAGTACATTCCACTGTCGGACAGCCCTGACTGTCAGGAAATTCCTCCTGAGGTTCAGGCGGAATCTCCCCTCCTGCAGCTTGCATCCATTGCTCATTGCTCCTCAAGAGCAGGAGAAAACAAGCCCACTCCCTCCTCGACATGACATCCCTTCAAATATTTAAACATGGCTATCATGTCCCCTCTCAACCTTCTCTTCTGCAGACTAAACATACCCAGCTCTCTAAGTCTGTCCTCATAGGGCATGGCTTCCAGGCCCCTCACCATTTTGGTTGCCCTCCTCTGGATCTGCTCCAGCTTATCCATATCCTTCTTGAATTGGGGTGCCCAGAACTGGACACAGTATTCAAGATGAGGTCTAACCAATGCAGAATAAAGTGGTACCAATACCTCCCTCGATCTAGACACCATACTCCTATTGATGCAACCAAGAATTGCGTTGGCCTTCTTGGCTGCCGCATCACACTGCTGACTCATGTTCAGCTTGTGGTCTATGAAGACTCCTAGATCCCTTTCACACGTACTGTTAGCCAGCCACGTGTCCCCCATCCTATATTTCTGCATACCATTTTTTCTGCCTAAGTGTAGGACCTTACATTTCTCTCTGTTGAAATTCATTTTGTTAGCCTTAGCCCAGCTCTCCAATCTGTCCAGGTCCTTTTGAATTTTGTTCCTGTCATCAGGCGTATTAGCAACCCCTCCCAATTTGGTGTCATCTGCAAATTTGATCAGCGTGCTCTCTACTCCTTCATTCAAGTCATTAATGAAGATATTGAACAGCACCGGGCCCAGGACAGAACCCTGTGGCACCCCGCTAGTCACTTCTCTCCAGGATGAGAATCTGCCATTGGTGACCACCCTTTGGGTACGGTCAGTCGACCAGTTACAAATCCACCTGACAGTAGCCCTGTCCAGTCCACATCTTACTAGCTTCTTTGCAAGAATGTCATGGGGAACTTTGTCAAAGGCCTTACTGAAATCAAGATATACTACGTTCACAGCATTCCCTTCATCTATCAAGCAAGTAACTCTATCATAAAAAGAGATAAGATTAGTCTGGCATGACCTATTTTTGAGAAATCCATGTTGACTTTTCGTAATTACGGCATTGTTTTCTAAGTAATTAGAAACTGACTGTTTGATGATCCGCTCCAGGATCTTTCCAGGTACTGATGTCAGGCTGACTGGGCGATAATTATTTGGGTCCTCTTTTTTTCCCTTCTTGAAGATGGGGACAACATTTGCCCTCCTCCAGTCTGCCGGAACTTCTCCTGTCCGCCAAGAGTTTTCAAAGATTATAGCAAGAGGTTCCGCAATGACTTCTGCTAGTTCTTTTAAAATCCTAGGATGCAATTCATCTGGCCCTGGAGACTTGAATTCATCCAGTGTGGCCAGGTATTCCTGTACTACCTCTCTATCTATTCTCTGCTGCATTTCCCCCACTTCCTCACCTGCTCCCCAACTGCCAGGTTGAGTGTTTTTATCCTTTTGGGAAAAAACTGAGGCGAAGAAGGTGTTGAGGAGTTCTGCCTTTTTTCTTCCTCCTGTTATTAATTCACCATCTTCCTTGCACAGTGACCCTATCGTCTCCTTCTTTTTCCTTTTGCTGTGGACGTATTTAAAAAAGCCCTTTTTATTGTTTTTAATGTCTCTGGCCAGCCTAAGTTCGTTCTGTGCTTTAGCCTTTCTGACCTTCTCCCTACATCTCCTGGCTACTTGCTTATAATCAAGTAGGGAAGAGAGAAGGCAGAACTACTCAACACCTTCTTTGCCTCAGTTTTCTCCCAAAAGGATAGAAGTACTCAATCTGGGGGATGGGGAACAGGTGAGGAAGGGGTGGGCGTAAATGCAACACATAATTGGTAGAGAAATAGTACAGGAATACCTGGCTAAATTAGATAATCTGCTCTAGGATCTTTCAAGTCTCCAAGGCCAGGTGAATTACATCCAAGGATATTGAAACAACTAGCAGAAGTCATTTCAGAACCACTGCACTAATCTTTGAGAACTCTTGGAGAACAGGAGAAGTCCCAGCAGACTGGACGAGGGCAAATGTTGTCCACATCTGCAAGAAAGGGAAAAAAAGGAAAAAAAGGACCCAAATAATTATCGCCTGGTCAGCCTGACATCAATATAGGAAAGATCCTAGAGCAGATCATTAAACAGTCAGTTTGTAATTACTTAGAAAGCAATGCCATAATCACTAAAAGTCAACATGATTAGAAATAGGTCGTGCCAGACTAATCTGGAATTGTACCCACAATAGTCAATTTATCATAGATGCTAAGCAGTTTTTGGATGGGTTATCCTTGGGAGGTTATCCTAAGAACGTCTTGCAACAACCATTCCTCCAAGCTTCCAATATAGACAGATCACAGCTGTTGTATTCAAAGGATAGAATTAAGCAAGATTGGATTTTTTGAACAATAACATTTGACCCCTTGGCACAAAAAAGTGAAAAATATAATTTACAGACATTGGCACATACTAAATCAAATAGCAGGTTGTGAAGTTCCTCGTATTATTGGTTACAGAAGATCTTCAAATCTTCAGGATAAATTAGTATACATGTTCATACTAATCCAATACACCTGTTCATACTAATCCAATACTGCTGGGTCATTATAGATGTGGTAGGTGCTCTGTTGGCTCCCAAACTATGAACACTAAACAGTTTATCCATCCCAGTACTCAGGAGGTATACAAACTAAGGTCCTTTTCAACCTGTCAGACTGTAAGTGTTATTTATGTAATTATTTGACCCTGTAATAAAATGTATATTGGGCAAACATTCAGATGCTTAAAGGCAAGAGTAACTGAGCATAAGAGCAAAATAAAGACTGGGCCATGAGACATTCCACTATATGAATACATCTTTAGTATGAAACATTGGATGACTCCTTTAAATTTTGTGTTTTAGAAGTACCACAAATTCATCCTTATCTTGATATTAGTACTTTATGGGCTTTTGGGTTAGGAACTATTACTTCACATGGCCTTAATGAACAATTGAACCTCGGCTGTTTCTTGTAAGACCCTCTGCCAAACTACCTGAGAACTTGGACTATTTAAGTTCCCAGTTGACATTACATTCACAAAGTATTTGAAGGACTGGTTTAACTGTATGTTTGCGTTTCTAAAGGTAACTATTATACTTATTAATAACCTTGCCTGATTCATTACCGCAGAGATTTCATTCCATGCTTTTGAGCTAGTAAAGGCACCAACAACTGAAGAAGTTTTTTTTCAAATGTGTTGACATTCCTGCGTGACAAATCTTTTGTTTGTCTATTGCAATTTTCTAAGTGACAATATACTCTTCATTGGCAGTGGATTGCTCCATTATCTGTTAACAAGGCTATATATCAGTTAACAACTTGTTCTCTCCATGGTTGTGTTGTTTACGAACATCAATAAACTGGGAAATTTTGAACTGAACAGCAGAATATTCTCTACAAACATCACTTGTTAATGAGTTTGGAAATTGTCAGCTGCTTGCTCTCTGTATGTTTGTTGTAATTGCTACAAACTACAGTGAATTAAGGATGTGAATAAGAGCTCTGTGGTTATTGTTTATTATTATTATCATCCTTCTTTATGGTTTCTGTAACTTAGTTACTATTGTTAATTGCAATTTATTTCTTCAGGGTAAAAACATATATATTGTGATTGTTATAGGTATACCATATATTTTCAGTTGTTTTTTTTAATCCAAGTGGCTCAAGAGTTAATACATTCAACTTTGGAAAGATGAAAAACACAATGGATGTCACAATGTTACAAGCTACTCTGAAGTTGGATACTCAAAATTATGTTGACCTGACACCTTCTGGTAGAGCTTGTGAATTAACAAGAAGTTTTCTTTAGAAAAAGGTAGAATACTAGTTGTGTGATGGACTCACTAGGTGACAGTCTATTTAGGAAAGACATCTATCTCAGCCGAATGATACCAGAAGAATTAATCCCGCCATATAAAAAGGAAAGACATAGATTATGCATGATTGCTCTGATAAAAGGCCTTTTGGTCCTACTAAGATTATTCATGCAAGACTCTGTTTTAGAGGGAAAGAAAAAGGGAAAGAAGTAAAAGGGACAAACCTATTCAACTGTTTTATTGTTTAAGAAAATGATCTGTGATTTATGACTTATATAGATGGTTCATGATTACTTATATAGAACTACTTTTGTGTACTGATGATGACCATTTGATTGCTAAAATGTAGAAAATGTTGCTGAAGTTAGAAATGGAAAATGAAGAAGTCAAAGAATATATGATTAGATGGGCAAGAAATTTTGGATATAATATACGCATGGATCAGTGGGAGAAACTATGGACTAAGGATATTAAAAATGTACATCGCTACAATCTTCGAGAAAATTGCAAAATGATGTACTGCTGGTACTTAATACCAGAGAGACTTGCGAAGATGTACAAAGATACAAAAACCAAATTTGGAAATGTGAAGGTCAGACTGGATCTTTGTATCATATGTGGTGGACTTGTGATGAGGCTAAACAATTTTGGCTTAAGATACAGAATATGATGCAAAAGATTTTGAAGAATCAAATACCAAAGATTCCCTGACTTTACTTATTAGGAATTTGGACAGATGATATAATTATTGATGAGAAACAACATAAACTGATATAACATATGTTACTAGCTGTGAGATTAGTGTATGCAAAGTACTGGAAAAAAATGGAATCCTATCAATAGAAGAATGATTTGATAGATTGATGGGAATAGCCAAACTGGATAATGTTACATATAGGCTGAAAGTCTGACCAGAAGATAAATTTCTTTCTGAATGGAAAGGTTTGATTGAATATATAATGAAAAATGAGGATGACTTGATGATAATGGGTTTTTAAATTTGCATGTTTTCTAAAGCGCTGACTCTTGCTTTTACTTAGTACATGAGAAGTATTATATGAAAACAGAAGATGATGATTTTACTATTGTTGCTATTTTAAATTTGTAAGATTTATAGATCTTCGTTATTTTAAGATTTAAGATTTATGAATGATTTATAAAAAATGAACCATTACTACATTTATTAATTTTCATTGTTATGTATGCTTTAAATACGATCATCTTAATAGCCAACTTACCAATGTTTGGAATTCAATGCAAAAAAAAGAGCTATGGTAGTAATTGAGTATGATCGATAACACATTATTTCTAATTTTTTGTATTAACTAGATAAATTTAGTTATTCATTATAGAGATAAGATTATAGGGACTATAAGCAGCAAAATTAACTTTGATATTGTATATGTTCTAATACTTAACTACTAAGTACAAATATTTACTAACAGCTGCACGCAACAAGGGCAGAAACAAATTTTTAGTTTTTTGTTATTTTTTTGTATTTTTAGTTATTTGTTATATTTTTCTGTTTGATAGATGTCTTGTTTGTTTATTAAATGTTTATAGTTGTGTTAGTTTTGTTAGTTATTTTAGGTACAGTTGTGTTAGTCATTTTTTGTTTTATTTGTATTATATTATTATTATAATTTTGAAGTTATAGTTATTGATTTGTAATTTTGTTCATATGTTTTCTTTTTCATTTTTCTTTTAATAAAAAAAATGGAAAAATCATTGTCTTTTTTTCCAAAAGCACAATCATATTTAAATATTCCTGAAAGACCTTTTGTTAACTCAGTCATGCTCAGTCTATACCTTTAATTCTTATAAATAAAAATCAACTCAAGTCACAGCTGGAAGGAATAATCTTTCTGATGAGTTTATCCACCAAAAATTTGTGATTTTCTTTTTTCCTGAAATAAATTTATTTCAAAAGTACAAACAAGTTGTCATGCATCTTTGATAATAACTTCTGATCAGATTCTTAGGCCATTTCCACACTACACTGTTACAGTGCTATTATTCCACTTTCAACATCCTGTGTTTATTCTGCAGCATTTAGAATTCACAGCCAGAGAGCTCTTTGGCCTCAATAGACGACAAACTCCAGAATCACACAGGATGTTGAACTGTGTAGTGCAGAAATGGCCTCAAATTTGATTTTTCCACATTTTGGTTGAAGGCTGAGTTATGATATCACTTGAAACCTTCATTCTTCTTCATTCGGCTGTACTGGCTCTTTCCAAAGCTTACTGCATACTTGTCTTGCAAAGTTTTTTTTTTTTTTTAAAGGAGGTGATGGTAATAGAGTCAATATCTTTTAAAAAATAAGTGATGGTAATGCTGGGGGTGTAACAGGGATATTCCTCAGATACTTTACAAAAGGATGAGCAACTCTTTTCAGTAGTGAATTCTTGCAGTGCAAAGTTAGCTCCAAGATACTGTGCTCTTTGTTTTTAAAGCCCTAAGAAAAATGTCTGGTTGAGCTGGCTTGACTGAAAGAAGAAATCACTTGCCCCAAGGCACCTTCTTTTGCATTATGATAAGCCATTCTCAAGCTGTTAGACAATAACCATCAGATTTCAGAGCTGGGCCTTGGTGTGTACTATCTGAATCCCATATGCTCTTAAAACATCCCATACCACTGCATGGCACATAGTTTTCTCCTTACCGTTATGTATGCATTAACAAGGCTGTATTTTTTAAAGAGAGAGAAATGCTAAATCTACTTGGAATTTTTGATCCACAGCAACATTGGGTATTTGTGTATGTTTTTGTGTATGCCTGTGTATGTATATACATATATACACACATGCACAAATATTTCCCTTTGCACAGGAATGGAGAAGGCGTGAACCCTCCAAAAGTTGTTGCACTGCAGTTCCAATCATCCCTGGCCCTACTGGCAGGGGCTTATGAGAACCAGAGTCCAAGTCATCTGGAAGGCCATACATCCCCCAGCTCTGTCTTAATACATACTCACAAGGGGATGAAGGGTGAAGGGAGAATTTCCAAGTCCAGTCTATGACCTGAAGCTCAGCTTAGAATCTCAGTGTGTTACTCATTTTAGAAAGAGATGGTTCTTCTGATTTTGGCTGAAGCGAGGGTGGGCTCTCAGATGCACGGTCTGTGGGGATGCTTTCTCACCTGATTCCTCAGGCCCTCAATGATGTCAAAGGAGTGGCTCCAGTCTCGGGTGATGAGTCCTTTCTTCTCCATGTACGCTTGGATCTGGATCTTGAGCTTCCAATTGTCAACCTCTAGGCTGCGGACCTTCTTCAGGTAGCTAGCCGGGCAGTCATTGAGGTCTTGCATGGTCTCCTTCTCGTTCTGGACCACCTTGGAGCCTGAGAGGGAGAAGCTACTGCTGTAGCCACCATAGCCGTCCCCAAGGCTGTGGTAAAGTGGCTGGAGCACATGTTGGTGGATCGGTAGACCAAGATGCGAGTGCCTGATCCTCTAGACCAGTGGTTCTCAACCTGTGGGTCCCCAGATGTTCGTGGACTTCAGCTCCCAGAAGCCCCAGCCACTATGGTCAATGCTCAGGGCTTCTGGGAGCTGAAGTCCACGAACATCTGGGGACCCACAGGTTGAGAACCACTGCTCTAGACAAAGGTAGATGCTGAACGCGCTGCCCATGAGGTCAAACCCCCCAGAGCTGGAGTAGACAGTGGCCCTGGAGTAACTCGTGGTGATAGGGCCCTGGGGAGAGAAGAGGACCAGTGAAGCGATGACTAAAGCCATTTCCACACAAGGTTGATACATTATAGCAGCGTCGAATTCTTACCCTCCGGTCTGCATTTTGTACCATTTTAGCATTGTAGGTTTCCTCGTGGTCCTGCACGTTTTCAACTCCTAGAACGGTTCACTGTGGTTCACTGTGATATGAAACCGCTGTATGTGAAAAAAGGAAAAACTCCAATGTAAATCTTCCAAACCAGTTCTGCTTCGGTTTTCGTCTATATGCAGAAGCGTAGCATCAATTCACTTCACAGAAGCGGCCGGCTATGGGCATTCCCGGGCTGTCCCTTCCGTCATTTCCATCCTTATCTCTCTCCACCCATCAAAGGATAGACTGTCATCATTATTGTCTTCCTGTGTTAAACTGACAATGGGAAGAGAGTGGATCTGGCAATGGACTGTTAAAATGTGTTTTTTTCCACTTATTAGCGAACATACATTCCTAGGCACAAACGTAGCAACACAGAAATGTGTTAAAAATGTGCGTGTGTGTTTTGAAAAACAGACCAATTAGCGATGGCGGGGCAGGATGAGGGAAGGAAATGGGAGTGGCCAGGGACTTGCTGTTGTGGATGCAGCAACCGCTGTTCTTCACAGTAGTACGTTGTAAATGGCGGGGGGTGTGTGTAGACAGCACAGTTTCTGAATTTCTGAATTCAGTTTCTGAATCGGAGTATAAACATACCGCTTTTGACACACAGTAAATCGCTCTTCCCCTCTCATGAGGAAATGGCCTAACTCTGCAAGACACTGGCAGGAATAAACTCTGAACCTGGCTTTCTGCCTGGAATTTAGAGGGAGGAGGAGAAGACTGATCTAGTCATTTCATTTCATATGTTCATATTGTTAGTTTTGAATAAAAATATTTGCTGAAATACGTTGAACTGCTCTTCTTTTTTGTAACACAGGAACCCAGCTCAGGGTTAATTTAAATCAACAGCTCTAAGTCTTTAGCTTTGTAGGAAAATGTCATAATAATATGCTTGCCTAAATCTTAAAGGCTACCATGGTGTGAGTTTTCATCTAACATTAGAGGGCAGCAACATACTGCTTCTCATTTTCCTGAGACCACTTTTGCAATAGTTTCTGATGTACTTTCTCTCTCTCTCATACATGCACACATACACACATTCAAATTCAGTCACCTTTATTGGTGCCAAATACATTTTTTTTTTTATCAAATGAATGCACTTCTCAGTCAGATATGTGTTGGTGTTCATTGACAAGTGATGTCTGAGACATGGAAGGACTCACAACTGGTGTCAGCAGTAGTCATCCCATGCCTTCCAACATTCACAGATTGAAACCAGAACACATGTGGCCAAGCTACATCAGATGGCAAAAGTGATAAATGAGGAAGAACACACAAGCTAGGAGAGGGTGCAGTAGTTAGCTTTTCCCAGAGCCTACCGGGAGAGGCAAGATTCTGCCCGCTTCTCTCCTCTTCCTCTACTGAGTCTATTAAGTGTAAACTATTTTTGTTCTTTGAATTCAGTTTTCAGCAATTGCAGTAAGCTGAAGAACAAGAGAGAATGTAAGGGGGGGAGACAAACTGGAACATTTTAAATGCAGCTGAAAAGTGGGATGACAGAGGATTAATCAGGGCTATCCCTGCCAAATTGGTACAGTTGGAGGGTATGTTTGGGTGGCTGACTGGCCCAAGTACCCAGACAGGCTGGCATTCCGAGCAGACCTGGCAGGATGAACAGAGCCATCTTATTACCTATTACCTTCCTCAAAGGCCCCTGACATAGTATCACTGCAGGGCATTGTGGGAGATTAAAATGGTAGCTACACTCAGCCTACTGGCTGTTTGCAGCACTGCTCACGGTGGGGTTACCTCCTGATGGGAAATGAGTGTGAGCGGGTTTACTGACAGATCACTGTATAGTTCAGGGTTGTTGTTTTTAAAGTGTGCAGTTGTAATAAAGGCTGGCATTCTATTGGTTTGTCCCTGCTAGAGTAGATCCGTTCAATCAGTTGTTGAATGGTGAATCAACACATAGATAAATCTAATGGATTCACATACAACTCCAGCTGAGACCACTCAGATGTATCATCAATGAACTACAACAGATTCTGGACAATAATGCTGCTTTCTCAAGGACTCTTGGTGGCAGGCCTTTACTTGCTTACAGACAGCTTCTCAGACTCAAACAGTTACTTCCATAGAAAAAGACACACAACACAGATGGTGAAGACACTTGGTGGCAGGCCTTTACTTACCTACCGAGGGACACACAACACAGATGGGGAGGCAGATATGAGACTTTGCCATAAACCCAGATGCCAAGTGTGCCCACACATCCACTCAGGAAATGTTATCACAGGACCTAATCACATCGCCTGCAATATTAGAGGTACTTTTACTTGCTCCTCCTGAAATGTCATATACGCTGTTCTCTGTCTGCAATGCCCTTCAACATTCTACATTGGGGAAACAGTGCAGTCTCTGTGGCAGAGGATAAGTGGAGGTAGACATTAAGAATGGGCATACACAAAAACCAGTTGCAGAACACTTCACTCTTCCTGGGGATTCCATCTTGGACCTCCAAACAGCAACAAAAACAAAATTAGAAAGGAAGACTGGAAAGAGAAACAGCAGAACTGGAATATATTCACAAACACCAATCCATTGACAGTGAGTTGAATACAGACAATGATTTCTGGGCACACTGCACATATTGTAACAGCAGTTAAAACTCCAACCTCACAAGGGCTCTCTTGCTCAGTTTATCACATCTTCTTCTGGTTCCCAGCCAGCATCACACTACATTCCAATAGCTCCTTCCACCATTCATATGCTTATCCACTCAACTTGGCTTTAGGGAACATCTTTGGTTCTGTTTCAGAAACTCCTGCAAATAGTGGAATTCATAAATTCTCATTTATACGGATGTTATGCTTCACATGAGCTGGAAATTGGAAACATGGAGGTTGTGGGTAAGGAGGGATCACTGTACAGACTGTTCAAAAGGTCTGTTCCTGGGCACTTCACTCTATGCATTTGATGAAGTTGATTTAAGTCTATGAAAGCTTATGCTACCAACTTTTCTCTCAGTCTCAAAGGTACTACAAGATCCCTTTTGCATATTAATACATTCAATGAATCTATCTAGTCAGGACTAAGAAAAGGATATAGGTCATAATGTATAATTAGAAAAAAAACAGTCCAGCTCTGAAAAGGCAGCAGGAATAGCTGTTGTACTCATATAAGTGCCACTCAGTTTGGATTCACATTGGCCCATTGGATTTTCTTGTCAGTTAATGAACTGATTAATAAATAAATTTATTAATAAATTTAATTAATAAATTAATAAATAAACAGATTAATAAATAAATTGTTGATGTATATCAGCAATACAGTAGATAAGAACTGCCAAAAACTGCCACTAATGTGGGATAGAAGCAGGTAGGAATGCAGGCTCAGTGTTATTTCCAGTTGCATAAGGACGTGGGAGCGGTGGGGGCAATTCATCCCAGGTGGCAACGTTTTGGGGTTGTCTTGGCCCATAGCCATGCTCTCGCATGCCTGGGCCATGCCCCCACACTTCCTGGCCACACCCCCATGCACCGCAGCCACACCCCCAAGCACGGTGGCCATGCCCCCCATGCCGTAGCCCCACCTCCTCCACACACTCCAAGGTCCACCTTGGAGTTTCACCCAAGGTTTCACCCTCTTTTTTTAGTGTGAAAGAATTTGTACAGTTAGAATAACTGCTTTAGGAAAATAAAAACCTGATATAGCTTCTAGAACTGGCATCCATTTTACTTATCTTCTTTTTTCAGTTTTCTTTCTTTCAAGAATTATACAGTTGTGTCTCCACATTTGACTTTCACAGATTTGACTATTTGCTAGTTTCTCCAGCCCCTACTCCTCACCTCAGGCACTTCTTTTCCTTCTTCTCCATGGCTCTGATCAGGCTGTTCAGCCCTTTAAAAATCTACTTCTGGTCCTCTTCCTCCTCCATTACCAGTAGCTTCCTGGCCAGCTAAGGATGGCTGGTGGCCCAATTTCTACGCATCACAGAACCTCTGCCAATGCCCCCCACTCCCAAGGAAGGGGATGGGTGTGAGAGAGGAAGTATAGGGCCACCATGCCAACCTACACCCTTCCTCTGATCTGGTTTGGACCCTGGGTCCCTGTTCTTACCACCATACCTTGGCCCCCCTTCCCACAGACACACACACATTTTGATATTTGTGATTTTTCCACTTTTGGGGGGTCCTGAGCCCCTAACCCTAGTGAATGTGGAGCTCAGACTGTAGATATTAAATTGCTCTCTTATTTTTTCTTAATAAAACTTCATTGCTAGAGAAGCTCTAGATCCATCTCTGTTGCCTTTACCTAAACTAGGTGTGGACAACTTCAGAGGTTCCAACAGGCTGATTTTGCCCTCTGGCAATTAGTGTGGGCCACATACCACAGAGGTTTGTTATCAGGGGTCTATTCACACTACACTATTAAAGGGCTATTATTCCACATCAACTGACATGGTGGGATCTTTTGGAATCCTAGGTGCAGGGTGAGGGGGTGTGTAATTTGGTCAGAAGCATGAGAAAAGCTCCTTGGCTGAGGATTCTTAAATGCTTCTCCCTCAACTGCCAATCTCAAGATTTCACAGGACTCAGGCCATTTCTGCACGGGGTGAGGGAATCGCCCTGTGCTGGTACTTACCGGACTTCTTGGCTCCACGCTTGGGTCCAGGCTGGTCCAGAGCAGTGCGTGGCTGCCGCTTTGCACTGCTCCGGGGATGAAAATGGCGGCTTCCGGTTGGTAGAGGCTCTCCAGCAACTGCTGAAGCTCACCAGCCTAAAGCCAGCCCCCAGCAGATCACAGGCTCGCACTGGTGTGAGCCTGCAAATCTGCACCAGAGCTCGGGCATGGACTGGTACGCTCCATGCTTTTGAAAGACCTGTTTCAAGCGGTCTTTCAAAAGCATGCTGAACAACCACTTCGGGTTGTTCCGGAGCAGGCTGAGGCGCGGAACTACACTAAGTAGGTCCAACCCAGTCCGCTGCCAGGCGAGGACACTCTGCTCCGTTTCTTTAAGCCTGTGCGGAAATGGCCTCAGTCATGGCAGTTAAAATGGAATAAACAGTGCTATAATTCTGAGTTAACAGTCTGCAGGGTGTTGAGTGGCTTTAAAAATTAATGCTTGTTTTAAAGAAGTTTTCTCAATTTGCTGCTTGCATTTGGGCAGCAACAAGGAAATCCCTTTTAAAGCAAGCATTTTTCTGCTTTTTTTAAAGGCTTTGACATATCTGTTGCTGAAAGTTGGCAGCCCAGTTTTGGCAGAGTGATGGAATTGGTGTAAAATTGGATTCGGAGACCACACGTAGCCCATACACCACGTGTTGCTCACTCTTGGCCCAGAAAAATTATCCTAAGTTGCACAGAGGCATGCTAGATTATGTGCAGTTGTACCAGAGATGCAACAACCTACCTTTCAGCAAAACAGAGCAAGGGTTGTAGTCAGAAATGCTCCCACTAGTACAGCTAATCTGGATCCCTCCCACTTCCATATCCTCCAACATTTTCCAGATGAAAACCCAGACACATGTGGCCCACCAACATCAGAGTGTGGTCAAGATGGCAAAAGTTACAAATGAAGAAGGATATGCAAGCTAAGATAGCAGCAATTTGCTTTTGCCTGAGCCTCTTGGGGAGGGCCAGATTCTGAGCTCTTCTCTTCCTCCTGCTGAGTTAATTGAGTGCAAACTACTTTCACATTTTGGATTCAGTTTGCAGCAACTGAAATGATTTAAGGACAGAGCAGGGGGGAATGGGAGGTAGAGAGAGAAACTGGGACATTTTTAAAGCAACTGAAAAAATGGGATGACAAAGGATTCATTGGGACTGCACCTGCCAAAATGGGATAGTTGGAAGGTATGTACTCATCTTCCATAAAGGCCAAATCTTAGGACATGAAGAAGTAATCTGAAGGCTTGTACAGAGAGACATGAGTCCCAAGCAAGCATAGTAATAGAGAATGATGCTGTTTGCCTGAAGAGGGTGTGGGAAGGCAGAGAAGGAAAGAGGAACCTGGCACTACAGGCAGCCCTCTAGTTGCTGGTTTGTTTGACTTTTGGAAAACAGCGGTACAGCAACATGGTCTTTAGGGCTATCACTGTGTTGGAAGAACAAAGGGAATATAGCTCCAGGTCAGTAAATGTTTGGCTTTCTATTTTGGAACTTCCTTCTCTTTGAAGAGCAGATGGCATAACTGTTTGGGCTTGTATCAGGGGTTTGGGTGGCTTACAATGAAAAGCAAATATAACAGCAACTATCCAATATGTCCATAAAGACTAGCCCATTCTTGATGTCTTTTTAAAAGTGCAGTCTCTCATAGCATCTTCATGAGACATGTCATTCTAATATACTACAGTCATCCCTCCATATTTGCTAGGGTTAGGAGCACAAGACCCCGGTGAAAGTGAAAAAAAATGTGAATAACTCTAGGCCCTCCCAAACCATCTTTAACACACAAAAAAGTATGATCACGATATTCAACCCTCTGTGGATTCCTTTGAGGCATCAGGGCTCCTTCGCAAGGCAGACGTGGGGGGCTGGTGGGGCTTAGTGCCACCTCCATTGCTGCCCCACACCATTTTTAATAGTTACAAGCCTTATTCACAGTTTCTCAGTCTCATGAGGCTTGCAGTCCCTATTAAAAATGGCCTAAGGAGGCAGCAGAGGTGACTGCAAATAATCCGTGAATAATCAAATCCTCAAAAGCGAAACCTGCAAATGTGGAGGGTTGACTGTATTTCTTATTTACGTATTTATTTGTTGTCGATGTTGCTGCTGGTGTTGTTGTTGTGTGCCTTGAAATAATTTCCAATTTATGGTGATCCTACAGTGAACATATAATGGGGTTTTCTGGAGCTGAGGAGTGTGTGACTTGCCCAAGGTCACCCAGTGGATTTCCATGGTCAAGAGGGGAATCAAACCTTGGTTTCTAGGGTCATAATCCAACACAAACCACTACACCATGCTGTCTCTATTTATCTGTTGGGTATATTTATACCTCTCCAGTGAACTCATGGTGGTGCACCTGGCTCTCCCCTTCCCCACTTTATCCTCACAATAATCCTGTGAGGTAGGACAGGCTGAGAGGGGATGACTGAGTCAGACAAGATCATCCCTTGCACTCTATGGCTAGGTGGAAACCTGAATCTGGATCTCTCCAGGGGTGTGCCTACAGGGAGAGGCGAATGAAGGCATTCCCCTCCAATGCCAATCAGAATTCTGTCACCCCTATGAAATTGCGGAGAGTCATTTGCACTTATATATCATATTTGCTGAGTCCGCATTCCTTTGGAACTTTGCTTTCCTTTTTTATTTGGATGCCTAAATTGTATTTATAAATGTTCAGTGGAAATTCTAAGTTACTGCAATGCTAGAAATTGCACTAGTGGTTAAGTCTACCAGTCAAACCACTACAGCACACTGGTTGTCTCCTATCCACATAGAGGAGCTCATACCCAGATTGGAAGCACGTGTGAGGTTCATTAATCGATCAGGGCTGAACATGCAGCCCTGAAGAGATGCTGAAATTCAAAGTAGTGCAGGTCCAGGTTATTTGAAGGACCATATTTTCCCCTGTGAACCAGTACAGGCTTTGAGATTGGCTGGAGAGGCCCTTCTCTCTGTCCCACCACTCTCACAGGCACATCTGGTGGGAATGCGGGAGCGGGCCTTCTCAGTGGCTGCCCCCGCAGGCTCTGGAACTCCCTTCCCAGAAAAATCAGGCTGGTGTCCTCCCTCCTATCCTTCCATAATCAGGTAAAGATGTTTTTACTCAGACAGACATTCAATGTGTAATTATGTTGCCCTGTGAATTGGGGGTCCCGGGAGGGGCGCCCAAATAACCAAACAAAACCTAGCAAGATGGGGAAAATTAGCTGGAGCACTCTCTTGGCTAACGAGAGGCAGGACAACGCAGCAGGATCTTTCACCCTATGTCTACAGCGTCAGGTCAGTGAGGAGGCAAATAGTTCAAACAGCAATTAAGATTTATTAAACAGTTATTAAAGAAAAGCACAAACACACTCCTAACTAGAAAAGGAAAATAGAGTTCAAGGGGGAATGGGTGATACGCCACCTGTCCTGCAGTCCTGGAGAAGCCAATTGTAGAAGAGGAAACCTGGCGAATCTGCTGAACCGAGCGGCAGAAAGGCAGAGTAGAAGTCCAAGCGATCTGGCGAGAGTCCCAAAGAGCTCTCAGAGCGGGGGATATTTATTCGAGAAAGAACGACTGCAAGCTAGTCTGGTCTCGGGTGAAAACAATAACTTTTGGGTTGGAGACAAAGCCTCTGAAAGGTCAGAATTTGCATGATTGAGTTAAAGTCCGAGTTGACAATGGTATGGCCAGTATGTAGATGCGGCTAGCTCGGCGGTTAAGTACCTAGCTCACCAGGGTGTCCTCTCAGGGCAGAGGATCTCTTTGTGGTAGCGTGCATTTGTAATGAAGGTGTTTGTTTCGGGAGGTCCCTTAAAGCAGATCTGGCAATATCTGGCTTGGTTTGGTGGGAGCAGCAAGTAGTAGCCACGCCTAACTTCGCACCTGTTCGGCGGGCCTCAGAAACACTTGGCTGGTGGCAGAGAAGGGCTGGATTGCGATATCAAAATGATATCTTTGGTTCACCAAAGGCCAGGCCAGGGCACTGTGGTAACAATTATATCTGGCATGTCTAGCAGAATGTGCTGTATATTGTGTTCCTGATGACTGTCTGAGTTTTAATTATGTATTTTAACTTTTGTATTCTATGGGTTTTAATTATGTCTTTTTAATTGGAAGCCTCTTTGAATTCTAACTTGGGTAAAAAGAGGGGTATAAATAAAGATGATGATTAAGATGTGTCTTCCCTTCTGAAATCAGTTATTGGTAGGTCACAGCTGAAAGATTAATTGTGCTAAACATTCTGTTGGAACTGTTAACAAACACCATTGTACAAAATGGAACATTTGTTGCCAGTGCAGCTAGTTCTCTGGAGTGGGCCATTTTGTTTAAATAAGTGTAATCGGAACATATGCTTAACTTCCATCATCTATCACTTTAGTTATGCCTTGCCTTTTTCCAGGCTCAAAAGCAGCCAAGATTTTTGTACTGGTAAATGAACAAAGAGTCTTGTGACACCTTAAAGATTGTAGTATGAGCTTTTGTGTTAATAATGTAATTATCATCATCAGTATTCTTTAAATGTAAGTTCCCTTTGACCTCACTATCTATAATCATACTCCTAACCATGCATGCGGCATGAATACCTGAAATTCCACATAATACTCCATATATTTGATGTAGTAGGCTACCAACCACAACCAGTTGTGCTATAAAAAAATTGTTTAATCTTTGAAGAGTCACAGGATTCTCTTGTACAGTAGGCCTTCTCCTTTTGTAGCGGTTAAGGGAGCAACCCCCTCCCCGCAAAAGTGGAAAAACATGAATGCAAATAAAAATTGTGGATGCTTTTTTTTTTTTTTTAACTTGAGAGAACACTTTTCTAGGAATGTCTAGGTCAGTGGTTCTCAACCTGTGGGTCCCCAGATGTTCGTGGACTTCAGCTCCCAGAAGCCCCAGCCACTATGGTCAATGCTCAGGGCTTCTGGGAGCTGAAGTTCACAAACATCTGGGGACCCACAGGTTGAGAACCACTGGTCTAGGTCCTCCAGTGCAACTCTGTGGTCAGCATCTGGCTATGGACTATAGGATCACACTACAGCCGTGGTTCTTAACCTGTGGTCCATAGACCCCCTCCCCAGGGTCTGTAATGTCCTCACAGGGAGTCTGTGAAGGCTTGAAGTAATGTTATGAGCTTTTACAAGTAAACTGGAAAGAAAGAATGAATGAATGAAGGGAAGAAAGATAGACTGGGGGACAGACAGACAGATGGTCCTCAAAGAGCAGGCGTCCTTTGCCAGTGTTAAACATCATTTGTGCAAAGATTCATGACAACATCTCAAACCATTCTAAAGTTACAAAAATAACTGCTTGATTGCAAAAAATGTACTCAGCACTTGCTACTTCTCCATGAGATGAGAACATGCAAGTGAATTATGCTGAGTGGCTGAGGGGAAGCACATGACATTTCTTGCTACCTCACATATAGCCAGAAGCCACCTTTATCACTGCACCAAACTCTACTGTTGTCCATTAGAGTTCACAATAAAAATATTGTAATAGGAGTGTGTGCATTTATTTGTGAAAAAATATTTGATGCACTTTGGGTTTTAAATCTTAAGTATTGGTGGTGTGTGGCAACAAAAGATAAATTTAAAGGAATTCTGTGGTAAAGAACTGCTGTGCTAGAGGATCTAGAGATTCCTAGACAGAACGTTGTTTTTTCCTGTGGCAATGGCAAATAAACTAAGAATTTTTTTATATAAATAAAATAAATACTTGTGAATAATCAAATCCACAAATTCTTAAGTCACAAAAGTGGGGAGCCAACTGTAATCCTTGCACTGTGAACTAAACATAAACATTAAAAAGTAATGATCTGCTTGCTCTTTTTTTTTAAAACATTTTTAAACATTTTTAAACATTTCAGTTCCTGCTTATCCCTGATTATGTTCTGTACCCACTCACTCAGCCACTGACTCAGCCAGCTACCCAAGCGTGGGTAGAATAATCTGCCAACTGAGACAATGCTCTTTGCATCTGATGAAGTGGGCACCACTTCACTGATAGTCTATGCCAACGAAAACTTCTTAGCCTTTCAGTTGCCATAAGGTAACATTGTCCTTTCTGCTGCAACTGACTGAGAGTGCTTGCCCTTTGGAAGGTACAAAAGAGCATGCTACCTGGGGCTAATTTCCATTTCTCAACACAGATTTCCCCTTATCTCTCTTTGGGTTGGGTGACTCTTTAGCAAACAGCCCCTGGCTTGTATCTGAAGATAAGCCAGCAACAAGGGTTTTTTGTTTATATATGCATCTCCCATGGCAACTGGGTTAACTGATCTTTTTGGCTGGAGGTTATCTAAGGGGTGGTTTTTGTTGTCTTTTGCTGTCACACATAAAACACAGGGCAATCACTCTTCTGTCCTCCTGGAACTTCTCTCTTTACCTTGGACTTTGGGGCACCGATCCCCTCTTTGGCAAGAGTCTCCCTCAGCTTTGCAAAATTTGCTGCAACAGATCTTATGTCAACATGAATATTTCTCTAGAAATAATCTTGCATCCCACATGACATGCATGCCTACAGTCTGAGTTCCAACAGAGATTAGACCAAAGTTCACACTGATTCAGGAGGAAAAAAGACAAATGAACCAACCCTGAATTCCATATAGTCAAGTCATGAAAAAAAAGTTGCTGTCCCTGAGGCTGCTGACCCACAGGTAAGTCTGGAGGTGGATTATTAACAACTAAAGAATTTGTTCCCATGAAATGATTCAGGCTTCACTGTTGGAAAACCAGTGGCCTGCAAGTTGGAGAGCTATTCACCTTTTCCTGAGAATCCATTATGAAACTGGAGAAGTTCCAGTAAAGCCAGGATTCTTAGGGTCAGAAATTAGGGCATGGATAGGAATCATGTAGCCTTCCAGATGTTGCTGGACTAGAGCTCCCAGCAAACCAATGATGAGTAATGCTAGCAGCTTTAATTCCCAACCCTGGTTTAGGGAAGTTCCAAAGTCCATATTGTGATAACATCTTTATTAGGCCAATTAACAGACCTTCTGATATAATCTGCCAATGCCTTCAGGCTTCCCTGTCCCTTTACAGTAACAGGAGGAGAGAGGATTAATTTTCCCATCAACAATATGTTTGGATCATTGCATTGCTGTAATGCAAAGTATTTGTGAATAGTGTAGAATTCTTGAATGGGCAATTGAAAATGAAGACCCATTGCTTTACAAAGGACCTGTACCTCCTTATAACTTGCAAGTATTTTCAGAAACTAAATATTATTTAGAAAAATGGAGGGGGCTTATCTCCTTCTAAATTTTTAATGAAAAGGATGCAAATTCCAGTTAAAGGGGGAGTGTTTGGCCTTCCAGATTTTCTCACATACCGTCTGGTGTACTTGTTATCTTGCATTTACTTCTGGACCTGTCCATTTCAAATGAGTAATCTACCATGATTAGCCCTGGAATCTGCCCTTTTGATACCTTTATTTAAATAGAGCGCTTGGCTTTATAAAAGAGTGCTTTATAAAAAAGAACAGTATTTTGTTAACAATTTCAGGTACCAGAACTGTGGGCCAAATATTGTCTCATCAATTACAATTTGATCCATATGCTCACATGAAATTGACCCAACAGAGGAATCTAGATTTGAAGACTGGTAAGAAAACATTTTTTTTATGAAGGCATGGGCAGATAATGACATTGTTACCTTGTATCAAACACTTTGTGTCGCTGATGAGTTTCTGCCCCTCTCAGTTCTGCAAGAGCAGTTTAATTTGCCTATATTGGCTAAATAACAGAATTAACAGTAGAAGCATTTGTTGTAATCTAGGGCCCTCCACCGTTATATGCTATACTTTTCGCCCTACACTGTTATAGTGCTATTAGTCCACTTTTAACATCCTGTGGAATTCTGGGGTTTGCAGTTTACTGAAGTCCAAGAGCTGTCTGGCTGAGAATTCTGAAAGCCCCTCCCTAAACTGGAAGCCCCAGGTGTTGAAAGTGGAATAATAACACTATAACAGTGTAGTGTGGAAATGGCCAAGATTTGGACCTACAGGTCTAAATGATCTGAAGTCCCTCCAATATTAGAAACACGAACTGAGGCCGACCAAGTGTCTAAACCAAGGATTTATTTGTATATATTTTTGTTATCTACGAGTAAATATGGCAAGCAAGGTTTACAACCGGAACAGAACAGCAAATTGGAATGCCTACTTCTGGCTAATCAGTGGCCAGTTGTTTTAACATCTATGACAAATATGGTGATAGATCTCCAACTACACCTTATACAGCCAAAATTGCTGTTTCAGGCATATTGGTCACCACAACATCTTTTTTAAAGAAAGTGTTATATAACTCTGCAAATTGTTGAGGATGTAATGCTGCTAGTGTTTTCTTAACACATATGTTTTGGAGCTGCCCTTTAGTTGCCTCATTCTTAGTGGAAATAATTAGGTGGATAAGCTTGGTACTGGAAAGTTCTTTGATATTTAGAAATGTGCACGTTCTTTTGAATTATCTACTTATATGCTTCAAGTTAACAAAGGACCAATGGAAATGGATCCTACATATGTCTTTGATTGCCAAAAGACTGATACATCAATATTAGCAAGATAATTTTCCTTCACCTGCAATCCAGTAGACAGAAGACTTAACAACACATGCAATATTTGAAAGAATGACATATAGATAAAAGCTACAAATAGACTTATATTTGATACCTGGTCAGGTTTTATAGAAACCTGTCACTAATGTGGTTGTCTTTCTCTTCCTGTGTTTTCATTTTTCTGATTTTGTTACACTGGATTATCATGATATGTCACTAAGAAATTTTTGTGTACTTCTATCATGCTTAAATTTAATAAAATTTACTTTTTAAAAAAGACCTAGAACCATAGAGTTGAAAGAGGCCACAAGGGCCATCTAGCCCAACCTTCCTACATGTAGCAATACACAGTCAAAGTATTCCTGACAGGTGGCCTTCCAGCCTCTGTTTAAAAACCTTCAAAGAATATGCCACTACACTCCAAGGCAGTGTATTCCCCTGTCAAACTCTCAGAAAGTTATTCCTAATGTTTAGGCAGAACATCTTTTCCTGTATTTTGCATCTGCTGCTCCATGTCCTCATCATTGGAGCAGCAGTAAGCAAGTTTGCTCCATCTTCAGTGTGACATCCCTTCAAATATTTAAACATGGCTATTATGTGGCTTCTTAACTGATTCTTCTCCAGGCTAAACATATCCAGCTCCCAAAGCTGCTTCTCATAGGGCATGGTTTTTAGGCCTTTTCCCGTTTTGGTCAACCTCTTCTGGTCGCATTCCATCTTGTCAATGTCCTTCTTGAATGGTGAACTGCATGCAGCACTCCAGGTGGGGTCTGACCAAAGCAGAATAGAGTGGTACTATTAGTTCCCTTGGCCTAGATGCCATATTCCTATTGATGCAGCCCAGAGTCAGGACTCTACTGGTACTTCCAAATACAAGTTGGCAGTCCTAGTTTCACATACTCTTCTCTCTCCTGGTTTCTCTCCCTCCTGGAGTCTCTAATGGACCAGATTCCAATCATCTACAAGATAGATTCTTATTCAGTCAGAAAACCTGGCTGCTGGCTTAAGGAGAGTTTGATGGATCATATCAATTTCTCATCCGCTTCCAATCAGCTTTCCTGAATTCTCACTAATGTGGTTCACTGGAATCTTGTATGACCATTACATGCTAAATGGCATCCTAACTACAGTGCTATGTAGTGGATTTCAGCCAGACACCCCCCTCCAAGACCTGATATACTGGTAAGCAGCCCCTTTTCAGGATCAACAAGGGGACCATTTAAGAAGTGGCTGGCTGAAGTTCCCACCACTTCCCATAAGCAATATCCAGTGTAACAGGCAGAAAAAGGTCCCCTCTTGCAAATCCCTCTCAGGCCAGAGAACATGTGGGTTGTGGTGGACATCAGGCAACTGCTTCTCTATCAACAGGGGAACAAACCCCCATCAATCCCAGTGGCTGCTTACCAAAAAGTAGGGTTTGAGGGACTTACATGATCCCTATGTAACCCCTAAACCAGAAGCTGCATAGGGATTGTGAATACATAGCAATTACAAATACAGTCAACTGTCCACATTTGCAGGTTTCACTTTTGCGGATTTGCTTATTCATGGATTATTTGTAGTTGACTGACCTCTACTGCTTCCCTGTGCCATTTTTAATAGGGACTGCAAGCCTCATGAGACTGAGAAACTGCGAATGAGGGTTATAAGTCCCTCTTAAAAATGGTGTGGGGCAGCAGTGGAGGTGGCACTAAGCCCTATCAGCCACCCACTTCTGCTTTGTGAAGGAACCCTGATCCCTCAAAGGAATCCACGCTGTGTTTTTGTGTGTTAAATATGATTTGGAGGGTCTAGAGTTATTTACTGTTTTTTCACTTTCACAGGGGTCCTGTGCCCCTAATCCCAGCAAATGTGGAAGGATGACGGTACTTAACTGTAGGTTATGTACTCATAACTGCCCAGCAGGATTCTGGCCAATATCTTTTTCAAGAACGGTCTTGCTGGGCCTTCTAGTAGAAAAGATGCATTACTGTAAACTCGAACTAATTTTATCAAACCTGCTCAAAATTTAAACTTTCTCTTGGATCCACTGTATCAAGTCTATATTCATATCCATTCCTTTTGCCAATGGACATTACATACCAGCTTGCCTTTAACATAGTACATGCAATACATTTAGCTCCTGGAGGTAAATGGCGTATAACTAGTTAAGACGAATATACTTGGAAAATACATGATTGTCATAAAGAAATCCACAGCTTAGAGTGGCTACAGCTACAGTCCTGTAAACATTTAGTTAGGTGAAAGATTTATACGCTCTGAAGAAAAATCAGAGTATACACTTAGGATGTAAACATGTAAACATTTAGCTAGGAAACATTTAGCATTTAAACATTTAAACATTTAGCTAGGAACAAATACTGCTGCACTCATTGGAACTTATTTCTGAGTACCTATGTATATGATTGCACTGTTAATGAAATCAGAATATTCTTCAATAGAACAAATCTCTTGCTCGAAGTCAATAGATAGCAAAATCTGTTTCAATATCTGATATTTGCATGTTACAGTTTCTTTCCTGTGTAACTGTTTAGTCCTGGCAAACACAGAGACTTTACTAAATCAAAAAGAATAAGGTGGAGGGAGGAAAACTAGTAAAACTCAACCTTAAAAGTATAAGGTTTATGCAGTTCTCAAAAACAAAAATCAGTCCTGAAGGGGAAAAAAGGAAAAACAAAATAAAATTGGGAATACTGATTCAATATTGATCCTATTTTAGGGATACTGGAAGTGCCATGAGGGAGGGAATCCATGAGTCTGTGAGAAAGAGTGAGAGAGCACCTGGTGCCCACTTCCAGGGGTGCTGTAATTCAAAGGCAATCTCCTCCAGGAAAGCCCCTGTTAATGAGCAGGGCTCTCTCTTTCTTTCGCTTTTCACAACATGTGTTTATTCCTTTTCGTTACCTCAAGAAGCAGATGTTTTGTTGCAAAGTTAGGAGATGCTGCAGCAGTTTACTTTTGCCTGAATCTACTGGGAAGGACAAGACTTCAAATACCTCCTCTCCTTCTTCCTGCTGAGTAATTGAGTGGAAACTACTTTTGCAACTTTGAACTCAGTTTGCAGAGACTGAAGTAAGCTACGGATAAAGAGGGAAAGTGGGAGGAAGATAGAGAACCCAGCACAGTTTAAAAACAGCTGAGAAGTTGGAACAGCAGCGGTTTAACTGAGGTGTCCCTGCCAAACGGAAATAGTTGGAGGCTATGTGTCTAAAACACCACCCCACCACCTCTTCCTAGAACCGCCTCTCTTCACTTCAAAACTTACATGCTAACTGTGAAGCAACAGGATTTCTTTTCATGTTTACCCCCCATACAGTCTCTCTATTCACTTTTTCTGCTAAAACCATTCCACAATGGGTAAGAGCATCATGGAGAAGGATTGTGGGTAAGGCAAACTTCTACTTGCCTGGTTGTGGCAAGAGGCATGGGCAGCCTCAAAGGCAATTCAAGGTAGTGGCTTGGCAGCTTAGTTGCCCAATATTTTATGACCAGATTATTCATCTTGGAATAGCTCTGACTCTTCCAGGCCCTCTCCTAGCAAACAAATATTTGAATGGGTGTGTTTTGTTCCTGGTAATTCAACTGGTATTCCATTCATCAGAGAGCCCAGCCTGCCTAACTGAGGGCAATAGGTTATCTTAGGACTTAAGAGCTCTGTTTTAATTACTCTGTTGGGTCAGAATGCATTCAAGAAAATGCCTGGAAAGCCTCACGCTTCACCAAAGTTCTGAGATTTCTCTCCTTTGCCTGGTAAGCATGTGCCACTGAAACAGACACACAGAGATTCCTGTTTTTATTTCTCCTGCATACATCTCTAGCTCCTACCTACATCATTGCCCCTGTCCTAAATTGGTTTGTTCTTTGGAGGCGGGACCCACACACACAATATCAATCAATCAATCGATTGCTCAGTCAGCAGAAAACATTATGAGCAGAATGCATCCATATTTTCCATTTTTTCCTCAGAAACCTTTGCTTCCTAACTCTGCAGTCTCACTACTTTGTTTGATCAAGACTCCTGGAAGCGTTAATCTCTGTGTAAACAAGGCATGCTTGGCTTACGTGACTTATTTTCAAGACGAAATGGCAGTCTTTAAAATAGCATCTTCTGCAGCATCAGCAACAATAGAGTGGAGGACACCCTTGTGGAGCAGCTGTGGGGTGTTTGCAGTCCCCAGAAAGTATAGGGGGGCAGTATACCCCTCATCCTTGGAAGTTGCCTACAGAGATACTAGAGTACAGACCAAGATTCTACATTCTACCTACTGTCTTCTCCTATGATCCTAAATCACACTGTATCTCCAGGCTTCTCTGTAGGCTAGGGCCTTTTGCATCTTTATTTTTTTAAAAAAAAAAAAATCTACAGTGCGAACTGCATGAACCCAGTCTGCAGACTGCTGAACACATAGTTTACTTTGTTCATGCTTCAGGCCATGAATCCAGAAAAGCTGTGCCAGAGTTCCAGTTCAGATCCATGTCACAAATCTCCACTGTTGTTGTCAACGGATATCAAGTTGACTTTGGCCATTTCTGCACTACACTCTTACAGTGCGATTATTGCACTTTCAACATCCTATGGAATCCTGGGGTTTGCAGTTTAGGGAGGGGCCAGGTGGCCCCTCCCTAAACTGCAAACCCCAGGATTCCATAGGATGTTGAAAGTGCAATAATCGCACTGTAAGAGTGTAGTGCAGAAATGGCCTTTGACTTATGGTGACCCCATGCATGAGAGATCTCCCTGTCATCTTGTCAACAACCCTTCTCAGGCCTTGCAAACTCAGGGCTGTGGCTTCACTGAATGAGTCTTTCCATTTGTACTGCAGTCTTCCTCTTTTCCTATGGCCCTCTACCTTGCCAGGTATTACTGTCTTTCCTAGTGAGTCATGCCTTCTCATGATATGCCTGAAGTACGACAGTCTCAGTTTAGTCATCTTGACTTCTAGGGAGATTCCAGGCTTGATTTGCTCTAGGACCCTTTTGTTTGTCCTTTTAGCAGTCTATCCAGCACCACGTTCCAAATGAGTTGATTTTCTTCCTATCAGATTTCTTCCCTGTCCAGTTTCACAACCATACATAGAAACTGGAAAGATGATGACATGGACAATTTTAACTTTAGTATTCAATGATATATCTTGAACAATTATAAATCTCTGGCCTTTCCACACTACACTGTTATAGTGCTGTTGTTTTACCTTCATCATCCTATGAAATCCTGGGGTTTGCTGTTTAGGAAGGGGCGCTTAGAATTCTCAGCCAGGGAGTTCTTTGGCCTCAGAATTCCACGGGATGTTGAAAGTGGAATAATAGCACTATAGCAGTGTAGTGCGGAAAGGCCCTCTATTGCCAAACACTGTATTAATAATAATATATTGTGTAATGAAATAGCCAACATAGTGTAGTGGTTTGAGCACTAAACTATGACTCTGGAGACCAGGGTTCAAATTTCTGTTCAGCCGTAAAAACTCACTGGGTGACCTTGGACTGGTCACACACTCTCAGCCTCAGAGGCAAGAAAAGGCAACCCTCCTATGAGGAAACCTTGCCAAGGAAACCCTGTAATGGGTGTGCTTTACGGTTGCCATAAGTTGGAAACAATTTGAAAGCACACAGCAGCAGCAGCAGCAGCAACAACAACATTTGTGTAATAATGCTATAGTAACACAATATGCCTGCTAAAACAAAACTTTGCCAACTAAATTCTTACTAGATCATGCAACAGTTACATCTGTCCCTCACTGAAGTCTGTGTGTGTCATCTGGTCTAAATCAATACTTTTCATCCTGTTGATTGAAGTTGTTCTCTTACTGCAGGAGTTCCTTTATCGTAAAGCAAGGAATCTTTCAGATTATTCACTAGTATAACTAGATAGCCCTCTATATACTACTGCGCTCACATAATCTTTGCCCATGGCTTTAAGTTTTGATTGGAATTTCAGCCGACTCTTTCATCCATAGGCTCAGGCCTTCATTCTCCCATAGGCCAATTAAGTGCCCCAGGCAGGAGTCTTTACTGTCTTTGCCATTGTAATTCTGCCTTAACGATGGATGATGTGTGTGACACTGAAGAAAGGAATCCTTTGTGATGCAGCGCTGAGATAAAGCTGAGAGGTTGTGGTACAAAAATGCCGAAACTGGTTTTGATCCCCAGGGCATGTGGGAGATATTCAAGCCCACCCTCTGGTCACATTCCTAGGGCAGATTTTCTTTTAAGTATCTTACTAGAGTGTGGTCCCTTCACTTCCCACCTTAACCAGTTCTCCAGGTTTGTTTACTTGTTGAGGAAAAGACCTCCAGGGTCATCAAGTCCGGCTCCCTAGCAACGGCAGAAATCCTACTGAAAAACATATTTGCGAGGGAAGCAGATAACCTTCTTTCTATCTATCGTTTGCTATCTGTGATGCCCACAATTAGTACAGAATCAGCAGAAAAGGAAGAGACTAGGCTCCATGTGCTTATAGATGGACCAAATGTTATTCTTCTAAAAAAACCTAACACTTTGGCCTGTTTATAAATTGCTTGGCCTTCTTCAGGGGCATAAATCCAACAGAAACTTCTAGAGTTGCTGCTGCACTCTTCTCTTGCGTATCAGTCCAGTTGTTAAGGAGGATGCAGCCAGAACTCCAGAAATTTCTGTTAGATTTATGCCCCTGAAGAAGGCCAAGCAATTTATAAACAGGCTGAAATGCACTGGGCATTTTTAAAAGAATAAAATTTGGCTCAACTATAAGCCTGTGGAGCCTAGGCTATTTCTGCACCGTACTGTTACAGCACTATTATTCCACTCTTAATATCCTATGGAATCCTGGGGTTTGCAGGCCTTAGGCCCTCCCTAAACTCCAAGCCCCAGGATTCCGTAGGATGTTGACAGTGGAATAATAGCGCTGTAACAGTTTAGTGTGGAGATGACCCTAGCCTCCTTCTTTTCTGCTGATTCATTATCCATGGTTTCCAGTATTTATTCTTGCTTCCACAATTACTACGGGATTTGGCTGCTGAAACCCATCCAGCAGTGGTAGTTGGTGACTTCAATTTCAATAGGAGAGTGAATCTGCCTTAGAATTTTATCCAAAATTTTAAAAAAACTCCCCAAGGTGCAAAAATCATTTTGCATATAGGGTTCAGCACCTTGGATAGCTTCTTTAAATTTTGGATCACAAGGAGAACAGATTTGCCACCACATAGACATGGAAGATTACCAGTCACTTCTGCCATTCATCCTCTTGCCTTAAGGATCAACTGCATCTCATCTAGGCAAATGCTTGTTCCCATGGATTTTAGAAGATTTTCCTTGATCTGAAAATATCTGCACTGACAAACTTTCCTTCATGCCAACAGGCAAACACTTTTCACAATGCTCCAGAGAAGGAGGGGGGAACTTTGGCCATCTGTATGGCCTACAGTTCCTACCCTCTTTCACCATTAGCCATGGCTTCTAGAAGACAGAGTGCAAAACACCTAGAGAGCACAAATTTTCTCCACCCTCTTTTTCTCTCTCCAAGATTTCAGGCAGATATCTCTCTTAGACAGACCTACATAGAATGTGCAGAACTTAACAGGGGTCCTCGTTCCATGCTCTACCAGTGAACTACAACCCCACAACTACAACTACAACCCATGAGAGCTCTAAAGAGACCTGTGCTACCTTTAAAAAAAAACCCAGCACATTTATTCTGTCCATGAGCTTTTGTGGTCTGTAAGTCGTTATAAGAGAACCAGCATTGTGTAGTGGTTTGAGCATTGGGCTATGACTCTGGAGACCACGGCTGGAATTTCTGCTCAGTCATGGAAACCCACTGAGTGACTTTGGGCAAATCACACTCTCTCAGCCTCAGAGGAAGGCAGAGACAAACCCTCTCTGCACAAATCTTGCCAAGTAAACTCATAAGTCTCCATAAGTCAGACGATCCTATGTGAGGGTTTTCTTGGCAAGATTGTTTTCAGAAGTAATTGACTTCTTTTAGGATTAGACCGTGTGGCTTGCCCAGAGTCACCCACTAGGTTCTTATGTGGCTGTTACTGATCACACATTCCTAGGCAGACTATGAGCTGAAGCACCCAGTTCCTTAATTCTTAGTTGTTCTATCTCTGCCTTTGCAAGTGAAAAATGAGACTCTCAGGAAGGTGAATTACTGGCACAAAATACACATCTTCAAGCCAGTGTGGTATAGTGGTTGGATTGCTGGGCTAGGGTTCCAGGAGACAAGGGTTCAAATCCCCATTTGGCCTTGGCAACTTACTGGGTGATGCTGGGCAAGTCATTCTCTCTCAGACCAAGAAGAAGGCAATGCAAAATCTCTTCTGAATTAATCTTGCCAAGCAAACCCTGCAATAGGATCATCGTAAGTCAGAAATCACTTGAAAGCACACAAGATGCATGCTGCCATTTTTTCCCCATGCGCTTACAAAATCATGGCAAACACACATCCTTAAGCCTTTGCTTGTCTGATCTGCTCACCTGTGCCTTCATTTGGCACCTGACACTGATTGGTTGATCTTGGGGTTGTAGTCAGTGGCAGCTAGTGGGTCTGATGTTGGTGCAGTGGTGAATCAACTCCAGGCTTTAGTCCTAGATTTAAAGGAGCTGCACAATGTGCTGAACTCTGTCCCTCAAACAGTTTTTAGTAACCTAGATAGCTCCTTTGAAAGTTGGATTAAATCTCAAAGCAGATTCACTGGCCCCTGACACCCACCACTGGCTTGCCTGCGTTCTTGGAAAAGAACCAACTATATTGCACAAGCCTTGCTTTGACCAACTTATTTAGGGCATTGTTTCCCCTTCTTTGAATAATATTTTGTTTAACTGTTATTGGTCTTTGAGTTATTGGCTTTATTACTTTCTCTCTGTGTCTATGATCCGTGTCATCCTGAAAACTTTAGCTACAGGGCAACTTGTGCACTGAATCATTCTTTGCCCAGCCCTTCCCTTTTCCTATCTCATTCATTCATTACCTGCCAGAGTTCATGTTTGTTCTGTTTAGCTTTCTTTAAGGGTGGAAAGAAGACATGGATGGAGAGGGAGGAAATGGATTGCCCATAGCACTGGTAGCCCTTCAGATCTTATTGGACTGTAATATCCACCATACCTAGTCAACACAGCGTATGGGTAACAAATGCTGGGAAGTGCAATCTACCCACATGGGGGTGTATGTCACAGATCCCTTGAGCTATAGTTTTACCCTCCCTGCCTCATGCAGGACTTGTGTCCCTGGTGGTTTCTCTTGAGAGCCTTGGTGAGTGGTGTGTGAGGAAGATGAACAAGACCAGTGCAAGCCAAGTGGCACAAGAGGAAACATCATCCAAGCTTTATCATCACTCTTTTCTCCTTGTGGGCTTCCTGTAGCCATCTAATCGGCTGTGGAGCAGGATGCTGGACTAGACAGACCAAGGATGGGGATTGCTTCAGTTCTCCAGGGGCTGGACTAATTATCTTATTATATCTCACCTGTTGGCTGGGAACAGTCCAACAACAACTGGAGGTTCCCCATTCCTGAGAAAGGCCTTTGGCGTCAGCCAGGAGGGCTTTTCATATGTTCCATCTCCCATGAAACTCTCACTTCCAGCCCCATTCACAACTAAGAACACATGAGCAGCCCAGCGTCAGCAGAGCAAATGACACAGGCTCTCCCCTGGCATGTTGTTTCCAGAACAGATTCTTCAATGGGAAGATCAGTAATAAGAGTTTCTGAAAGAAAAGCTCACTCATACTTATCATCTCCCCCACATTTGTACGCTGCACAAGGACAGTGTGTTTTAAAGACACTCTTCTAGCAGACCACCTTCTCCTATGTGTGTTTAATCAACCCATAATATCCTCAGTGGAGGTCTTATTGGTTATTCCATGGCCAACAGGATGCATTTGGGTAACATAACAATGAGGAGGGGAGAATATTCTCAGTATTGGCATCCATCTGGAACTCTCTCCCTGGGAAAATTCATGAGGCATAAACAGTCAAGTTTTAAATGCTTGTCAAAAATATATTTGTCTGAAGTTGGAAGCTTTAGTTATGGTCCAAGTCATTAGTGGTAATTACTATTTTAACCTTTTTATTGTTTATACAGACCTTTCCCATAATGCTTACAGGCACATAATGATTATAACTGCTCTATTATTGTATTAACCGGTAGAGTGATTTTAATTATCCATAAGTTATTTTAGATCTGTAATTAAAATTTTAAAACTGCTTGAGGTTGTTCTCATATGGTATTACATTTTAACATCAACGACTTGAGGATTTTACTATATTAAGCAGTGTATGACCTAAATCCAACTGTTAGCCTAAACTAAAGTAGAACTAGTGGAACTTGCATAAATGATAGCTTACCAAGCTCCTGTTCATTCAACCAGTCTACTTACTGGGGCTAACATTTAGGCCTATAAGTACTTCAAACAAAATAAATGAAGTCTAACAAGCTTAGGAAGTGCAAACTTTGAATGTGGTCCATATTTCACTGCAGTACCCAGGGACACAGTAAGTATATTCTGTGAAACGAAAGACAGTTTGAGGAAATCACAGAATGGACATTCTGAATACACAATTATTTTTAGCAATGTTTTTATTGACTTGTGTTATGACCAACCCCAGTCCCGTTCCCAGTCTTTCCTTCAGCTCTGGCACAAAATCTTTCATCTCAGATTCACTGGGAGGTGCTTTCTGCCACACAGGCTGCACTCATTTCTTCAGGACTTTGCTTTCACTGGTCTCTGACACCACTTTGCCATCCACGATCTTGGTGGTGCTGATTTTCTGAGTGGTTTGCATGGTGCTTTCCAGTAAAGCGTCTTTCAGGCTGAAGTGACAGAAACAAGAGAAATTTTCATCACTGTCACATTAAAGAAGGCGGACATTCTTAGTGGTGTAGATCTCTTTATGAATTCTAGACATAATGGAATGATTCCCCAGCACTACCAAACTAAATTACTTTGGTCTCTCTGAGTCAAGCCTGGCTTGTGTTGCAGTCGATCTTGTTGTTGTTGTGTGCCTTCAAGTCTTTTCTGACTTATGACAACCCTATCATGGGGCTGTCTGGGGGCTGAGAGTGTGTGACATGCCCAAGGTCACCCAATGTGTTTTTATGGCTGAACGTGGACTCAAACCCTGGTCTCCAGGGTTGTAATTGAATACCCAAACCACTACACGATGCTGGGTCTCTCCAATCAATTTTAGACCAGGGTAAAAACCTCATTGGTCAGAATACATTCACCTGAAGGGGATCTCAGCCTCTTGTCCACACACTACATGGTAAATAGAGACTGAAGATTCTTGTATCTCAAAAGACACATCTGTTACACTGATTGCATAGGTAGGAAACTGCTCCCTGAGACACTTGGTCAAGGTAATCAGTAATACAAGAGGAGCTCAGAGAAGAACACGAACATATTAGATAAGCTCCCCTTCAAGAATATGACCTTTCATTCCTCCCTCCAGCCAGTGCCTCCCATGTCCACTCCAGGTTTTGGCTAGCTTTAAAGGAGCTCTCCAAGGTTCAGCTGGATTAAAGCCTGGATTAAAACCTGGAGTGGAATTCACCACCCGTCTGACATGGCTGCCACTGCCTCCAGCACCCTTTTTCCATTTTGCACACCTTGTGCTTTGTCTTGTAGCTAAACTGCACTTTGAGGTGGGTGCAGGAAACAACTCAGCTTGAAAACAAGGCTCAAGCTGCCCAAACAACTTTTTAAAAGACATATGGAGAAGGAGATATTGCTTCCATTTCAGCAAATCTGGCACCAAGATGAGGGGGGAGATGGCAGTGCCTTGAAAAATTATAAGTGGAGAAGCAACACTTTGAAGTGGGATAGCTACTCAACCTTGTCTGGTATAAATGAGAGTCATGCCTCCGATTTTATTTCCGATGAAAAATTCAGTTCTTTTTTACCACAAACTTGGTCCACGGCTGAAAAGAGGAAAGACCCTACTTTTCACCACATCCTTGAGTGAATGATATTTAGAACCTGCGGAATATAGAATAAGAGCCACCATTTCTCAATTTCTTCTGCTGGGCAAAGGATACATAAGTGGGATGGTGCTCACCTCAATTCCTCCCCTCCCTCCAGCAGGTATCTGTAGGTTGCAATCTCTGCTTCCAGCTTGTCTTTGATGTTCAGCAGAGCCTGATACTCCTCTGCCTGGCGCTGGACATCGTTCCGCAATTGCGCCAGTTCAGCCTCAGTCCGCAGTATCAGCCCATTGAGGTGCTCCATCTGCACGCCGTAGCGTGTTTCTACTTCATGTAGGTTGGCCTCCAGCCCGGCTTTCTGTAGAGAGAGAGACCAAAAGAAGAAATCAAGATCATCCTGTTCTAAGCTAGCCTCCTCATTTTTCTTGCATGGCATTTCCAGACTATACTATTGCACCATCCTTTGCTTCCATCTCAGGGACCTTAGTTTTATTCCTAGGTCCTCCTTGTCAGCACATCTGAGTATCCTCTGCTCTCTTGTGCAACAACTGGATGCCCTTCTGCTACACCCAAAGTTTTATCAATTTTTGAAATCAGAATCCATCCCACTGATGTTACAATGATGGGCCTTCTACTAAGAATATAGGAAACTGCCTTTTTTATGTATTATTCCCAGTCAGCACAGCTTCTGTTCATGGTGGCTGAAGGATTCTGGCAGTTACAGACACTCCTCAAAAGTTTTTTTTTTCAGGATCAGGTTCACTGAGCCCTATTTTATTTGCTCCAGGCTTCCTTAACTCAAAGTCCTCTAGATGAACTGGCCAACAACTTCCATCAACCCCAAACAGTCTAGCTAAAGGGTGAGCAACAGGATTCAAATCCAACTCATCCAGAGGGCACCAATTGTTATGTAGAATCTGACAGGAAGGGGTGTTTCACATCACTCATCCTTTTAATTATGGTAGACCTGGGATGTAACAGTAGACCTTCTGCATATAAATCACAAGCTCTACAAGTAGATCATAGCTTCTCCTTCATTTTCTTGGAAGAATTTCCATTCCCTGGCACAAAAGAACTACCGCAACCCTAAATAAAACAATCATTTTCTTACAGCAGTTGCAGTCATAAAGGGGAAGGATAAAATTCCCAGCTTTACTCACATCAGCCCAAGTTTACAATGGGGGTCAATTTCAACTTATAAAATCCCTTATAAAATCACCATGATTCAATTCTGAAAACTGTTTTCAGAACCTGAGAATCAAAATAATTACTCTTTTAATATAAGAAGGAAGTATCTTTTAAAAGCAAGAATGGAGAAGCTGTGATCCCAAGATGGTACTGTACAATGATTCTCATCATTCTTAATACTGCTGTAGATATCTGGACTAATGGGAACTGGAGTCCACCTTGAGATGGAGGAATTCAAGTTTCTCATCTGTACTTTTAATCCTGCAGAGTGCATTAGAGAGCTTGGATTGCCATTTACAGACACATTTACTTAGGAGCTATACTTCTCAGCAGACAGGTACAGACTGTATGGATGAAGCACCACTGTTAACTTGTAGCTATCTCTATATGTTTCCAAGACTGGTTTCTAATGAAACTGTGAAGGAGAGAGTACCCCTCTACCCCCAGTTGGGATCATACCAGGTTGCGCACAGACTCCAGCTCAATTTCAAGTGTTTGGACAGTGCGACGCAGGTCAGTGACGGTGCCACGAGCTGTCTCAATTTCCTTGGTATTCTGCGTGATGATGACTGTGCTCTCAGAGATCTAAGGAAAAGATGTTAAGACAGATACAGAATAGTAGGTTTTACTTCCTGGAGATCTTAGAATCTTTGGCAAACCCATCTGCCCAGCAATTCCAAAGAATGATGGAAAACATTAGTGTAATCACTGTGAATTACTCATTTGGCCCCATGGGTGCGGAAACCCTAATGAAGTGGCTGTGATTTACTACTGGAGATCAGAAGGGGAGAGAGAGCTAGAGTTGACAGGACTAAGGAGTAGACCCTGAATAATATAGTGGTATTTCCAGTTATGTATTTAGGAGGGAACAAAAGAGTAAATTCTTTGTAGCGGAATTTCTATACTGCAATTGTGTCGTCGTCGTCATCATCGTCATCATCTAGGGTTTTAAGACTGCATCCAAATATTGCAATTCTACTGAGCATGACAGATGAGACAATCAAGGCCTATACTGGTATCTCATTGGATGCATGGAACTTTTGGGACAGTGCATGTGTATAAAATTTAACAGACAGTCAGCCCTCCACATTTGTGGGGTTTAATTTCACAGCTTTGATTATTTGTGCGTTTCTTCAACCTCTACCATCCCCCCAGCACTTTTTTCCCTGGGGGTACCTTTCTTCTCAGTGGCTACGATCAGGCTGTGCAACCATTTAAAAACCTGCCTCTGGTCTTCCTCCTCTTCCATCAGCTACTGCCTGACTAGCTAAGGACAGCTCACAGCCTGATTTCTCAGCACCACAACCTCTCTCCCAATGTTCCCACACAAACACCCAAAGAATGAGATGGGTGAGAGCGGGGAAGCATAGGGCTACCATGCTGAAACCCCCTTCTCTCTCCTTTCCCTGACTTGGTTTGGATCTCAGGTGCCTGATTTCTCTGCCATACCTCAGCCCCTTTCCCTCAGATACACATACACATTTTGATATTTGTAATTCTTCCACTTTTGCAAAGGTCTTGTGCCACTAACCTAGCTAATATGGAGGGGCAACTGTATAATTTGCTGCACTGTTACTAAAAATATATTGTGACTTAAAACTGTGATTGAGTTTGCAATATTCAATTATAGCTGGACCCACAGAACCCAGAAAGTAGTACACTAGGAAAAGTCACAAAAGCTGTCAGAATACCTGCTGGCCCCAGTACTTGTCCAAATCCTCAAGATTCTTCTGAGCCAGGGCGTCATACTGTGCCCGAACCTCAGCCATGATCTTGGCCAGATCCTGTGTCTTGGGAGCGTCAACTTCGACCGTTAGCCCAGAATTGGCAATCTGGGCCTGCAAGTTCTTGACCTCCTAAATGAGAAAAGAGAGGCAGAAAGAGACATATAATGAATCAACACTAACTATGAAGCTGAGGAGTAGCTGCTGAAGGAGCAGAAGTCTTCTGCACCAGTCACAACAGCCTGTTGCCCTTCTGCTCCAGGTGGCTGGCTTGCTTCCCACTCAAACCCCTGTCCTTGTTGCCTTTGTGCTTCTTTTCCCAGAGCCAACAAGGACTTACCTCTTCGTGGTTCTTCTTCATAAACACCAGCTCTTCCTTGAGGGTCTCAATCTCTGTCTCCAGCTGCAGGCGAGTCATGTTGGTGTCATCAATGACTTTGCGGAGGCCATTAATGTCATTCTCCACTGACTGACGGATGGCCAGTTCAGCCTCGAATCTAGGTGGATAAGGGAGAAAGGAGGAGTGAGGTCTTTACAGCAAGCCATTTGGAGCACAAAACAGGTTCCCTTTTTTGCAGTATTGTGTATGTTGATTACCCTGGGTTATAGAAAGAAAGAAGCAGGACTGTGTATATGCTATGATCCTATCCTAGGGCAGAAGAGCCATAGTTAAGTGCAGAATTTGGCTTTCTGGTTATTTAATTTTAAAAAAACCAAACATTTGCAGCCCACACAACTGTAGAGACATTTTTGAAGCTGTGTGCATAAAGCCTGCTGAGATCTCACAAATAAGAAATGTAGGTAACTAACATTTCCAACAGTTTCAAGTTAGTTTTCAGTGCCCTTTTAATACCTTTCATTGCTCCTTGTTTCTCTTTGATTATTAGCAAAGTCAGAATAAAATCAAGCATGAAAAATGCTGTATGGCAGAATGAGGCAGAATCAAGAGAAATCCAGCATATTTGCTCAGCTTGTGTAATTTATATTGACTGCAGGATTTGTCTTTTATAGGGGAAGAAATTGGATATTCAATTTAATTTGTAGCCTTGAAACCATCAGGTATAGAGACTTCTCTGCTTGCATTCTTCCTGTGCATGATTTTTTTTCAAAATCTGACTGTACAACAAAAACCAGCCTGTCTTCACACCAGGGAATTGGTCACATGAGATCACCAGCAAAACAATGTTTCTCATATGGACAAATGCATGGGTAACTACTGGATACCCGCCCCACTCCTCACTTATTTCCATCTGTCATGACTGTAACTATTAGAACATGATGGTCTTCCCAACCTTTGGTCCTCCAGATATACTGGACTGCTCAGCATCCCCAGCCAGCACAGCCATTGCCAGGGAGGCTGGGAATGAAGGGAATTGTTGTCCAGCAGACCAGGAGGGCACCAGGCTTGGGGGAAGACTGGAATAGGTTATGTGTAGTTGTCTACAACAGCTTACTTTTCAGATGAATACACATCCCTGAGGGTTGGAGCCCATTACCTCCAACATTTCACAGATGAAAATTGGGGCACACATAGGCAAGCAACATCAGAGTGTCAGCAAGATGCCAAAAGTTATGAATGAGTTAAAACTGACAAGCCAGGAGAGGCTGCAGCAATCTGCTTTAGCCTGATCCTTATGGGGAGGGCAAGATTCCACCTCCTCCTTTCCTCTCCCTGCTTGAGTTCATTGACGGCAAAGGACTTCTGCACTTTGAACTTAGTTTGCAACAATTGAAGTAGGCTGAAAACAAATGGGGAAAGTGGGAAGAGAAGAAAGAAACTGGGACATTTTAAAAGCAACTGAAAAGGTCAAACTAATTGCAAATGCCATTGCCCAAATAGGGCAGTTGGAAAGTATGGGACCCATTGCCCCATTCTTACTCCGCTCTATGCTCTTGATAGTTGTAGGGAAAGGAATAAACAAAAAGGGCTCTACAGGGTGAGTCTTCTTTGCCTGGCAATGGCTGCTTTCAACTGGAAACAGAGACTGCCAATCAAAACTGTCTACAGAAATAGGGTTCCTTAAGACTAAGAGATGTTCTTGAAGTGAAATATAGCATCACAACTGATGGGCCTCTCCCCTCAACTTCAGATCTTTTCTTTCTGATAGGCATTCAGTCCATGGTTTTTCCCATAAAGAGAACTGGTACATTCTGCTCTACCTGTAGGTTTCCAGGCAGATCATAGTGGTCAAACAAGGAGAAAAACACTCACTTGACACGGAAGTCATCAGCAGCCAGCCGGGCATTATCGATCTGCAGGACAATGCGAGAGTTGTCTACTGTCTGGTCAAAGATCTGAGGACAGAAAAGGAAGCACAAGGGGGATCTGTGAACACGGTGTATGAAAGCAGTATGCTAGCCCCACAAACACAGGGTTGCCCACTGATCAGGAAAAACAGCTCAGCCTGGCACTGTGTCTTTAACAGCAGCTTGCACTGAAGGAAAAGATTTTCTGACCACAGAGATATAATTGACCTACCAATTGTAGTTCCTGTTGTGTCCCTTCAAGTCATTTCTGACACATGGCAACCCTAAGGTGAATCTATCATAGGGTTTTCTGGGGCTGAGAGTGTCTGGTGCACCCAAGGTCACTCAGTGGGTTTCCATGGCCAAGCCGGGAATCAAGCCCTGGTCTCCATGGCTGTAGTCCAACGCTCTAACCAATAAGCCATGACCAACTAATATCTGCAGATTAATATGTGCTGAAATACAGGGGCTAATATAAAATATGGCAACCCTTATCTTCACACCAATTGACCTTGGACTGGCTTTAAATCAGCCATCCCAGTTCCAGAAATTACTTTCCCAGGCTTATACTGCCTAACTTCCTCTTACTTTCTTATTTGGAGAAGGCTCTTGCAATTTGAACCTACTGGTTTCCTGCCAGCCTACACAGTTCCCATTGTTTGCCTAAGCCAGCACAGGTGCAATTCACCTCTCCAGTTCCCCAGGCAACCGGGAGGCCCAGAAAGAGACCAAGATTCTTAAAGGGACACCTCCTGCTTAGGAAAAGTGGGTTTGCTGCAGTTGCCATCAGCTTCATAAGGTGCCCTTTTCTTACTTTGCTACCAACATGAATCCCATCCTGTTTTAACCCTAACTGTTATCCAGGCCAGCTTTACATCCAGAAACCCCAAATTAGCACTGGGGAATGTGTAGCTCTCCAGAGATCGTTGGATTGCAACTCTCAGCCAGGGCTACTGGTAAATTTGGAAGTACAGATTCTAGACCAGCTCCCCGCAAGGGGAGTCTAAAAATGTAGACAGCCATATTGATCTACTGTCATGATTCGGCAATGATAGTCCCAATTAATCCTGTTATTCCACTTTTCAGCAACTTTTAAAATCTTCCAGTTTCTCTTTCATCCTGCCACCTTCTCTTTTTGTCCTCAGCCTACTTCCTTGCTGAAAAATGTGATCAATGTGCAAAAGTAGTTTGCACTCAATTAATTCAGCAGAGGGAAAGGAGGGGCAGAGTCTTGCCCTTCCCAGTAGGCTCAGGCAAAAAAAAAAAAGCCTTCTGCAGCTTCTCTTAGCTTGTCTGTTCTTCATCTTTAGTAACTTTTGCCATCTTGACTGCACTGTGATGTTGTTTGCCCACATGTCCCAGTTTTCATCTGTGAAATATGAAGGTATGATATAGGAAATAAATATTTCTAGCAGTGACTGGTAGAGCTAATGGATCTTGCCTGCTTAAAACCAGGTCACCACAAAATACTCTGCTGCTGGAAAATCCATTTCTTCTTCAGGACTTATGCAGATTGAAGCTAAACTCAAAGAGATCACAGGATCCATGGAGGCAGCAAATGGAGGTCTGCATGATTCTCAAACTTATCCTAGGCAATGGTTAATTCCACCTGGAGAAGATGCACCAAATAATCTGAAGTTACATACATCCTGACTTGCCAAGAGCCCACTAATTCAATGTGAGTCCTCCCTAGTTGGGATTAACAACTGGATTTTACTTGATACCTTAATCCAAAACTAGGGAACCTTTGATCCTCTGGGTATTTTAGCCTACAATACTTTATTACTGACCATGTTGTGTGGGGCTTATGGAAGTTTTAGGCCAATATCTCCAGTGGCTCAAGAATTCCCATCCCTATCCTATTCTTTCTGTCTCAGCAGTAAAAGTTATGGAGAGCAATGTCAATATGTTGTGGCATGGTTAAGTGAAAGGGAGCCAGAAATTCTTCCTTGCGACCTGTAGATCCAGGTTGCCCTTCTGCCCACCCCAATTTAAGACACAGATGGAGCCTTCTGCCAGAAGGATAAAAAGAAGGGTGTGAGATGGCACTGTTCCTCCTGCTTAGAGAACTTGTATCCTTAAAAAGCCCTTTGTTTGTAGCAGGAAGAGAGACCAGGAAGCTGTTGTGTCAAGATGTTCTCTGGAGCATAGGTCTCCTCCAGGCAACTGTGCCTTGGGGAATAAACTATCATGAACTGAATTAAGCTCTCTTTCTGTGTGTGCAGCTAGTGAGAGACATGGAATGGCTTCAAGAAGCATATTGTGGCCCATGCAAACCCTGAAATTGGCCCTCCCTGGCTTAGAGAAGCCTGGGATGTTAACTTTTTCTTGTTATTGATCAATGAAAACTTCAAGGGGAGGGTTGTTAAACTACTTCCCCATCACTACCATATGTGTATAGAACCCGAAAGGCATTTTCACAGGGCTCTTTTCATCTTCTGCAGCCGGCACCACACCCTCTAACCCATCCTCTTTGCCTTTGTCCTGCACACCTGGCCATTCCAACTGCAACAGCCGTTTTCCACCATTATCTTTTTCCTTTTTTTTTGTTTGCTAAATGATTATATGCATATATATGACTCATGAGAACAAACATCCTTTAGTTTAGTCCCCTCTCTCTCCTAGGAAGGATTGTTCACTGAACTCTATTCTACGCAACAATTTTATAGTGTCTGGTGGGGCAGAGTTCTTCCCCCTGAAAAGCTTTAACTCATTGCTGCATTGTATGCTGAGTAATTCATTCAGTTAGTGTCCTGTAGTGGGTGGAGTATTGGATTGCCGACTTGGGAGATCCAAATTCTAGCTCCCATTCAGCCTTGAAATTTTCTGGTTGACCTTGGGCCCGTCATTCACACTTTCTCAGCCCAATCACCTCAAGGGGTTGTTGTGAGGATAAAATGGGGACTGGGGATGGGTAAGCTGAAAGAAAGGCAGGATATAAATAAAATGAATCAATGAACAATGTAGTGTGACATTTCTCCCTATCTCACACCAGTGCAAAAGGCAGAGAGGAACATTTTCTTGGCTTGGCCTAAGCTGGAGTGGGGTCTTCACTAAATGAGCTTCCTCCTCTGATGCTGTGTATCTGGTCTAGCTATTTTTGAGATTTCCCACAAGGCATCAGAGTGAGGTTAAAAGGGTGGCCACATCCAACCAGCCAGCATTGCCAAAGAGTACTATGGGAAGAAAGCCACCTGCAGATTTTTCCTGAATGCCAATTCCCATCAGCCCTAGTCAGTATAACCAGTGGTGAGGCTTGATGGGATTAGTAGTTTAGCAACATTGGGAAGAATGGTCTGCAAACCTGGCTTACTGTGCTCATTTTATGCTTTCTGCCATCATTAAACATGGCTGATGTTTCCTTGTAATAACTTGTGGCTACAGAGAATGAAACTGAATAGATGTATGTGAATAATAAAAGACAAATGTGCCTTTCCCCAACTAAACCAGCTCTCACTCTGGTACCCATTCCCCTCCACACACTCACATGCCCCTGGCAAGGCTCTTCTGCCTTTCAGTGTTCCACATGTGCCAGAACTGTGGAACATACACGCAAATCACTGCTTGTCTACAGTAGAAAACTTTTTGGAGAGACAGGCAGCTGATGACATCTAGCCCCATTCACTAGGACAGGAAATCAGGTTTTTATAGATGAATTTTATGCAGGCAGACTGAATTCCTGGAATCTTCTATTTCAGAAAGGAAGTACTGAAAGGAAGCATTTCAAAGACAAAGTTTCCTGCAACTGCCATGCGGTGTCTTCCATGCTGTGTAACAAAGAGCAATCCATCCCTTCAGTTAATCTCCTGGTTAATCATTAAGCTGTGTGCATCTGAATACAGCTAATGGACTTTGGATAGCCAAGAAAAAGAGTTGGCAAGAAAGAATGGGGGGGATTTATGCCCGGGGCCTACGGAGCAGCATTTAGGAAGTCACTCCTCCCTTTTTGCATTATTTGGTACCTAATCCCCATCACAAGAGCCAGCTAAACAGGGGAAGCTGTTGAGGAAGATGTTCAAACTACTAGCCAAGGCTTTTTAAAAGTTGGTAATGGTAATGCTGGAGGTGTAGTAGGGATATTCCTCAGATACTTTACAAAACAATGAGCAATGCTTTTCAGTGGTGAATTCCTGCAGTGCAAAGTTAACTCCAAGATATGGTGCTCTTTGTGTTTAAAGCCCTAGGAAAAATGTCTCTATACTTACTAAGCTGGCTTGATGAAGAGAAGAAATCACTTGCCCAAAGGCATCTTCTTTCACATTATGATAACCTGTTCTCAAGCCACTTAGACAATGCAAGCAGAAAAATCCCATTTGTTCCCAAGACATCCCATACCACTGCATGGCATACAGTTTCCTTCTACCATTATATGCATTAAATCTTTTTGATACCAAGACCATTTCTGCCCAACAGTGTTATCGTCTATTATTCTACTTTTAACCTCCTGTGGAATTCTGGGGTTTGTAGTTTATTGAGGCCCAAGAGCTCTCTGGCTGAGAACTCTAAATGCCTCTCCCTAAACTGCAAACCCCAGGATGCCCCATAGGATGGTGAAAGTCAAATAATAGCCCTATAACAGTGTAGTGAGGAAATGGACCAAGTATACTTAACTGCAAGAACAAAAAATAAAAGTTAAGTGTAGGAGTGGGGCAGGATAAAACAACAGCTAGTTACTGAGTAAGCAGGAAAGAAATCTTTCAGTGGGCGCTCATATGTGGAGTGAGATTCTGAGTAAAGTTGCTCTCCCCAAGGACAGAAGTGAAAAAAAAGGGGGGCAGTAGGCATGCCCAACTGCTAAACCCAGAGGAACAAAAAATGATAGTGTTATGAATGCACAACCTGGTTATTCTTGCCTATGTACAATTAACTGGTGCCAGTGCTTTGGTTGAGCAGTCTGGGTGGGTATGTGTGTATGTATATCTGTATGTGTGTGTGTACACACACACACACACAAATGTTTCCCTTTGCACAGGAATAGAGAAGGTGTGAGCCCTCCAGAAGGTGTTGCACTGCAGTTCCCATCATCCTTGGCCCTACTGGCAGGGGCTTATGGCAACTGGAGTCCAAGTCATCTGGAGAGCCATACATCCCCCAGTTCTGTCTTAAGTACAGACAGGCAAGGGGATGAAGCAGGAGGGGAGAGTCTGCAAGCCTAGCTTGCGGCCTGCAAGTCAGCTTAGAATCTCAGTGCCTCACCCATTTGAGAAAGCGATGGTTCTTCTGATTTAGGCTGGAGGGAGGGTGGGATCTCAAATGCCTGGCCCATGGGGGGTGTTTCTCACCTGATTCCTCAGGTCCTCAATGATGTCAAAGTAGTGGCTCCAGTCCCGGGTGATGGGGCCTTTCTTCTCCATGTACTCTCGGATCTGGATCTCCAGCTTCCGATTGTCGGCCTCCAGGCTACGGACCTTGTCCAGGTAGCTGGCCAGGCGGTCGTTGAGGTCTTGCATGGTCTCCTTCTCGTTCTGGACCACCCCGGAGCCCGAGAGGGAGAAGCTGCTGCTGTAGCCGCCATAGCCGCCCCCAAAGCCTCCGCCAAACGGGCTGGAGCCCAGGCCGGTGGATCGGGAGACCGAGATCCGGGAGCCCGAGCCCCCCGCCCCAGCGTAGACGCTGGCCGCGCTGGCCACGGGGCCAAACTTCACCGAGGTCCCCACGGGCCTGTAGGAGCTGGAGTAGACGGTGGACCTGGTGAAACTCATGGTGACGAGACCGGGCACGAGAAGGGACCAGCGAAAGGGCGACTAGCTCCGCAAGAGGCTGGCAGGAGTAAACCCTGAACCTGCCTTCGCGGAATTTATAGCCAGGAGGAGAAGCAGGAGAGGGAGAGGGAGGGGGGAGAGTGTAGAAGGGGAGGGCTTGGCTGCTAGCTCTCCTGTGCCCCACCTTTCTCTCCCTCCCGGCTCTGCTGTGGGGAAGAAGGGCCGGAGAGCATAATCTCCCTGGCTTGTGCTTTGTTTTAGAAAGGGCTGGGCGCTGGAATCACTTCCCAAAAGGGCCGAGCAAAGCGAATGGCAAGGGCCAGAGCCCAGGCAATCTGGGACTCTACAGCCAGAAAAAGACTTTTCAGTCCACAAACTGGTGGGGTTATGAAGGGCTTCTTCCTAAAATGATAGCCATGTTTAAATATTTGAAGGGATGTCATGTCGAGGAGGGAGTGGGCTTGTTTTCTCCTGCTCCTGAGACCAGGACAAGGAGCCATGGATACAAGCTGCAGAAGGGGAGATTCCACCTGAACCTCAGGAAGAATTTCCTGACGATCCGGGCTGTCCGGCAGTGGAATGTGCTGCCACGGAGTGTGGTGGAGTCTCCTTTTTTGGAGGTTTTTAAGCTGAGGCTGGATGGCCACTTGTCGGGAGTGTTTTGAGGGTTTTCCTGCATGGCGGGGGGTTGGACTGGATGGCCCTTGTGGTCTCTTCCAACTCTATGATTCTATGATGGAAGTCACTCCAACTCTCTTTTCTCTCTCAAAAGTTGACTGTCCCACTCTTTGGAGTACCGACCCACCGTCGCAATTTCTGATGGCGTCAATGTGTTGTGCAGCATCAATTAGGTCCTTATGTTTCCTCTTTAAACTTTTTATATATCGATTTATTTTCCAGGGGAGGGAGGTATTGCTTTGTTGCTGCAGAAACAACAGGATTTTGTGGCTGTTGTTTTTAAGTCTAAATCCAATCCAATTGTTGTTGTTTTTTTCTACAGTATATTTTTGTTATAATTTCTACCGTAAAAAAAAGTCACTAACAAATGAAATAGACAAAAAGGTCACATCAGACAAATGAAATAGAAAAAGAACATGATGAAATGAAGAAGAAACAATGAGAAAAATAAAATTATCAGTACACATAAGCACAATAGGTAATGAATGAACACGTTACAACTTGACATTAATGACAGTTGACTTCCCCCTCTGATGGAGCTTCAGATTGAATGTATCATTTCTTGTGTAGCTATCCCTTTTTCACTATTTAAAGCCTAAATCCAACTATTGATCCCAAGCAGAGCCAAACACTGAAAGAATGGAATTTATATAAGTGTTGATTTACCAAATTTCACAGGTCTATTCTAATTGAGAATAAAAACCAGATTGAGGCTATTTTCTTCTTGTTGTTCTTATGTTCTTATTGTTAGGTTCCTAAGTGCACTAACACTAATAAACTGTGCACTAACACTAATAAACTGACAAAAGTTTCGGTAACTTTTGCAGAGATACCTTGCAATACACTGATTCAGACCCCCACAATGGCAGATATTCCACTACTTTCTGACTCATGGACCCTCCTGACTCTCACTGTAAGTTGACTAAGGAAAATAAAAGACGCAGAAAATAAAAGAGCATTAAAGAGATGGTGAACTATGCGTGTGGTTTCTAGAGACATTTGTGATGCAGCTGATCTCTTTGGAAAAACAATCAGAGTTAGTAATTTCACCCTGAATATTGCAGAACTTAAATCCGTGGAGCATGGCCACGAGAAAAGTCATTGCTCTGGATTGCAAGGGTGTGTCATCTCTTGTTGCAGCATTATCAGAGCTTCAGTGAACATAACCCTTATACCATATTGGACTTTGTAAGTTTTAAGGTGTGTCTGCTCAGCACCATCCTGTTTTTGTTGATTTTGGACACAGAAAGCATTTTCTGAGACTGGAGATGGCCCATTGGACTCTTGGAATCCTTCAGGGGCCATATGGCTGCTTCCAGAGTGGCCATGGAAATTTGTTGGCAGCTCTCTGCATTATAGGAAGGTGCCAGTTTCCTCCTGTACCATAGAGACCTGTGGAACTGCAGAGCAGAGAGTTTCACTGCAATTGGAGAAGCCAGTTTGATGACACCTGGGGCAGTACTGGGGCCTGGCAAGAAAGGGGTGAAAGGTGCATGAGTAGTCCCTGGACTACATGTTGCCCACTTCTACTTTAGCATTAAACCAGTGGTTCTTAATCTGGGGTCTTGGGACCCCCGGGGATCTGTGGAGCTCTCACAGGGGGTCCACGAAGCCCTGCTACTGGACACCAGTAGCAGCAGCAGTAACAACAAAAGTGTGACAGTAGGAGTGTTGCAGATGCTGAAACTGCTCTCTTGTTTGCAAATAAGCAATTTGGGCATGTGCACACATACCTCCACTGCCTCATCCCTGACAACAGGGACACAGCAGCAGGCATGTGCTCATGCCAAACTATGACTCTGGAGACCAGAGTTTGAATTCCCGCTTGGTGATGGAAACTCGCTGGGTGACCACAGACAAGTTTCATTCTCTTAGCCTCAGAGAAAAGCCAAAACAACAAATCTTGCCAGGAAAACCCTCATGATAGGTGCATCCTAGGTTTGCCATAAGTCAGTTGTCAAAGGGGGAGAGACATGATGGCTAGAGAGAACCCTCTGTTGGCGGCACTTAAAAGTGAACCTATCATAGGACTTTTTTTGGCAAGATTTGTTCAGAGGGGGGTTGCCTTTGCCTTCCCCTGAGGCTGAAAGAATGTGCCTTGCCCAAGGGCACCAGTGTCTGAGTGGGGATTTGAATTCTAGCCTCCAGGAGCCTAATAAATAAACATAAAACTATTTAAATAAATATTTGAATATTTAAATCTATATTTAAATATTTAAATCTTGAGTTAACTTTTGGAGTCTCTGGTAACAAATTATATTTACAGGGAGTCCCTGGTAAAGAAGTTTAAGAACCACAGCATTGAACTAAGAAGAAACAGCCTTGCTCAGCACAAGGGCTCTCCAGATGTGTTGGGCTACCTGACCCATCAGACCATGGCTGGTGATGATGTGCATTGTCATCCAACATATCTGGAGGTGGCTAGGATGAGGAAAAGGCCAGTTAGTAGAACTTTCATAATAATATCCCCAACATAAAACAATGTTCTTTTCTTTTGCGATCACCACAAAACTAGCTGGGAAGTCTTAGTATACAACTGCCCCCTTGAGCACACATAGAGTGCCTTTCTCAGGGATGGCTCCAAGACCCTTGTCTGGGATACTGTGAGTCTGCCACTCCTTACCCAATATTTCAAATATTTACTTTCAATATTTACTTTCGCCCTCCTTACCCAATATTTCAAAGTCTGTGAAAAAAAAATTAAACCAAGAGCTGTACTATAGCAAGCCCAGCTATCCTACAAAACAAGGCATACTGCCCCTGTCTAGCTTGTTTTGGACAAACATGAGGGTGTTTTTTTTTTTTTTTACAAAAAGAAACTGACCTTAAGTTACTTGAAGTTTCAATTTTTACTGATTTTTGATGCTAACAGGGGAAGGGGGCATAGCTCATGGTGAATTTTGGGGACAGAAGCTGGCTCCCTCGCCAGACACAGCTGCCCACCCCTGCTCTATTTAATGTTGTCATTTCCAACTTTATTTTTTTTTGTATAATTTTTACTAAAAGTTTGTCTCGAAAATAAAAAAATAACCCTCATACTTCCATGCTTAAATCTTCCAGTTGAAATTGCTTATTTCCATTCCATTACAAACATAATTTCCATCTTACAGAGAGAAGAACAGTTACGTTATTTCTTCTTTGATTTCTTATACATTTATATCCTTATTCAATCCAGTACTCTTTTCCATTTTTTCTCAAAGTTCTGGATAGATTTATTTTTCAAAGAAAATGCTAACTTTTCCATCTCTATCATATCCAGAACTTTTAACTTCCATTCTTCTATATCAATATGCTTCTTTTCTTTCCAGTCCTGCGCATATGTTAACCTTGCCGCAGTTATTAAATATAATAATATCTTCTGATGACTTCTTATTTCACTTTCTTGCCCTAGCATATTTAACAAATAAATAATGTTGTCATTTCCAACTTATCGTGCCCTTAAGGTGAACATATTGTGGGGTTTTCTGAGGGCTGAGATTATGAGGGGTGCCCTAATTCACTCAGTGGGTTTCCATGGCCAAACAGGGAATTAAACCCTGATCTCCAGGGTTACAACAATATAATCAACAATCAACAATGGTAAACAATGTAGTCCAATGTAATGTCAGGAGAGGCTGCACAGAAAGTTTAGGGTTGCCAGGTCACAAGGAGGGGATCTTGGCTGTCTCTTTAAGAGCTATGGAGCAATGACAGAGGATGCAGGTGTTGTTCTCCCAGTTCTCAAGCCCACTTCTCTCCTGCCTTCTGGGATCTAGGACTGGGGAGAAGGAAATTCATTTTTCCTCCAAGTGGGATGGAAGGGTAGTGAATGGGAAGGTGAAAGACTACAGAAGGAGAGGACATGCCACTATATTGTTACCTGTCATTGCTGACTCAAGAGTGGCTCACAAACGAAAAGTAAGACTTCTGGGTTGCAGTTTAACTGCTCTATTGAGTCAGCACGGTGTAGCTGGTAGAGAGCTCTGGACCCCTATACTACCCCAGACCAAGAACATTTCCTCACGACACTCTTATAGCGCGACGATTCCACTTTCAACCTCCTATAGAATCCTGGGGTTTGCAGTTCTGTGAGGGGCCACCTGGTCCCTCCCGAAACTGCAAACCGCAGGATTCCATAGGAGGTTGAAAGTGGAATCATCACGCTATAAGAGTGTTGTGCGGAAATGCTGTAGGTTGAGCTTGTGTAGTTTTGATAGCCTGGCCAGCTCAGGCCTTTTTAGCATGTGGATGGGAGATTCCAGGGATCTTCGGTAAAACTAGGAAAGAATCTTGCCTGAAATTCTGGAGAGGCATTGCTCCTAGTTACAATTGGCAATACAGATCTCAGTCCAACTGAGTAAAAACCAACTTCCTATGTTCCCATGATTTGAACTTAGGAGATCTGGGTACAAGTTGCCTCTGAGCTCTGTAACTGGGAGACTTTGAGCCTGGAAATTTTTCTCGCATAGTTGTCATGAGGATACAAATGGGTAGGACAACCAAAAACCTGATGGAACTTAATGAACTGCTTTGAGCTTACTGGACAAAACTGATAAACAATAAGCTAATGGCTAATAAATAAATAAATTAATAAATAACAGCACTAGTTTTCTAGAAATGCTTTCAGAATGTACCCTAAATGGCCCACCAGCAAAGATTTTTCCTGCCTTTTTTTTTTTTTTGGTGTGGAGGGAGAAACAAGCCTAACTTTTCCTCTTGAAAAATAATTATTAAATAAAAGCACACAGTCATAAGAACTGCCTGTCACACTAGCAGTTTAGATTTTCTCTTCATTTTTTTTTAAAACTCCTTTGAATATGCTTTGTGGAATTGCATTATTGGCTCTTTCATAGTGACACGTCAACTAGTAACCTGAATGGGCAGTTTCTGTGCCTGGAAACCTAACCTGCCCGCCGGATGCAAATTCCACAGAAGACAGAATCTGCGGAACCTGCGGGCTGAGAGAGAGAGTCCTTAATAGCTGCTTTTCAGATTATGAGGGCTCAAGAACCACACATTTCTGTGCAGCAGAGTTGGTGACTTGCCTGGCTCTGTCAATCAAATAAACTTGGTTATATGCATTGTAGCTAATCCATTCTTTTTCTTACACTAACAGACCTATTTTAATGCTTCTGGCTTTGATGTGCTGATGTTACCTGGCACATCATTTTGCATATTAAGTATCCCAACTTACAGAGAATTTTATTGACTATACATGCAAAAATCTGGTCTTGTCTCCTAACTCCCACTGCCGTGTGTTGGTGTACCAACAATTAGAAACCAACTAATGTTGCTGGAGAGCTAATTTGAAAATGAGATTGCCAGCTTTTTGAACTGGCGATTGCTCCTACGCCTTTAGTGGCTTAATTTCTAGACCTCATCTGTGCTGTGAAAAGCTTTACCTGGTGAATTCTGCAGGTCAGTTGGCTGTTAAAGGCTGGAGAAGGCCAATCAATTAGGGTAGCCCTGTTTAAGATTATGAATGTTGGGATACCAATCCCATTTTTGTCCAAATGGCCTGCTGCCAAGTCCTGTTACCATGAAAGGTAACATCATATCCCTCCTTTGCTTCTGTAGGATTATAATGACTAGTCAGTGTATCTATGGGCCAGATTTGGTCCATGGATCTGCCTTGCTGATCCCCAACCTAATGAAGACATCATCATTCTTCTTGGGGCATCCTAACAATTTCAACAAAATAAGTTTCTGTAGAGCTAGCCTGAGATTATTTGCTTTCTGAGGCCAAGAAACAAATTGTGCTTTCTCTTCCTCATCAAAAAAAGAAGCATGAGGCCCAAAGCCAGTCAAATTAATTTGATCTCTATGGCAGAAAATCCCATCCAACCCTAACTTGTTCCTCCACCCCTTAAGGATAAAATACAATCATAATACATGTGCAGACTAAACATTTGATGCCTTTCCATGGCTGCTTGAAGTCTGCCTAATGGTAGGGTTCTGAGAACTCTGTGGTTCTCTATTCTCTGGTGCAGTGGTTCTCAACCTGTGGGTCCCCAGATGTTCGTGGACTTCAGCTCCCAGAAGCCCTGAGCATTGGCCATAGTGGCTGGGACTTCTGGGAGCTGAAGTCCACGAACATCTGGGGACCCACAGGTTGAGAACCACTGCTCTGGTGGAAGATAAAAGTCTTGATATGCACAGCATGCTGACAGAACATGTGTTTGGGCATATGGAAAGTTCCAGGGTTGATCTCCAGTTAAAAGGAGCCCAAGTAACAAATCTAGAGAAGTCTCCTGTCTAAGAGTTTGGAGAATCATTGCAAGACCACACAACACTGGGTGAGTTGGATCAATGCCCTGACTCCACAAACAACATCATATGTGTAAATGCCATTTTACTATATGTCTGTCTGTTCCCAAGCATTTGATAGGAGGTAGTGAGTCAGTTTTAAATTGCCAGTTTTAGGACAACTGCTAATCCCTGTAATTTCTGCTTGGGAGGAGGTGTTGCTCTGTATTATACATTGGTTTGTTTGTTTGTTTGTTTGTTTGTTTATTTATTTAACTTTAGTATATTTTATCTGCAAGGCACCTTGGCTGGAATCCTGTTGGGACATGAGGCTGGAATAATTCCTTTTTACACCAGTCATTGTATTGTTTACACATCTGTGAAGAAAGTATCTAATATTTCAGTACTCAAGAAGGTTCACATTTGCCCTCAGCTTAAAAGGGGTGGTGCATGGGAACAGCTGCAACCCTCCCCACCTGCCATAACCAGCAACCCTTTCACATTACACAATTAAAGCTATATGATTCCATTTCAGTTGCTACCTCCTGTGGTTTGGAGTTTGGTGAGGCACCACAGGAGCCATTTGAATGAGAATTCTAAAGATCCTTCCTTAAACCACAAATCCCAGGATTCCATTGAATGTTGTCATGGCCACTAAAGCAGAATCATCGTGCTCTAATTGTAATGTGAAAGGGTCCCAGAATAGCCAATGGAATATAATCACTGCCATCCTCTTTCCAGCAGAGTTCCACCAGTGTTGAATGGGATTCCAGTCCCAGAATCTTCCACATCCAAAAAAAATTGAAATAAGAAGGGGAAAGGTGATGACAATGATTTTGCTGTTGTTCTTGTGTGCCTTCAAGTTGTTTCTAAGTTATGGCAACCCTAAGGACCCTATCACAAGGTTATCTTGGAAAGATTTGTTCAGAGGGAGTTTGCCTTTGCCCTCCTCTGAGCCTGAGAAAGTGTGACTTGCCTAAGGTCACCTAGTGGGTTTCCACAGCCAAGTGGGGATTCAAACCCCAGTCTCCAGAGTCATGGTCTAATGTCCAAGCCACTACACCATGCTGGTGTAATGTATGTGTCTTCTCATGAATTTAGGCTATGTTATGAATGACCTGTTGTAGAAGGAGCCAACTTGAAATAAACATAGTACTGGCCGAGTCATTGACTGCACATCTCTAGTAATTTTAATTAAAATATATTATATTTATAATTTATATACTTATATACTTATATAAATTTAAATTAATATATAATTTACATAACTCTATGTATATGCATGTTTATGAATTTATATATTTTATATATATATATAATATATTGTATTAATAATATTAATTAATAATATTAATTTAAAATATTAATTTATAATGTTAATAATATATTTATTACCTATGCTTATATCCCACCTTCCCCCAATGAACTCAAGGTGGCATACATCAGTGGTACTCAAAATGGTGGGCCACAGACCATTGCTGGTCCACAAGCCATCATAAGTTTCCAGGAAACCATGTGAATATGATAACAATATAGTAGAAATATGGTATTTGGCGCATTGGAGGGAAAATGGCCAGATCACCACATAAGGCAGCTTGAGCAGCCTGGTATTTGTGATTCCGATTCTCCTCTACCTCCTCCCAACAATTCTGGTCAAGGTGGGGATGGGGGAATTAACTAGCCCAAGGTCAGCCCACGAGCCTAGCAGACATTAGAAGCTGGATCTTCCAGTCCCAAATTCTAATCAGAGGCAACCACTGGATCAGAGCTGTGTTCTTGGTTTTATGGCTGTTCCTCCCACAACTGCTTGTGGTTGTACAGAAGCTCTCCTGGCACCAAACCTTTGTCAGGGATACCATCCAGCATCTGGATGACTCCTCATCAACTCAAAACAGCTATGAGAGGAATGTTCATAAACTGAGAGTAGATCTGCTGCCCCAAGAACTCACCAGCTGACTCAGAAGTAACTACTGTACTACACTGGTTATCAGGCTGTACCATACTTTTCTTTCATTGCCCTTTGTGTGAACATGTGCCTTCATGTTGCCTGTCAAGTTATGGTAACCCCATGAATTTCACTGAGTTTTCTTAGGTAATGAATACTCTGATGTAGTTTTGCCAGATCCTTCTTCTGAAATATAGCCTACAACACCTGGTATTCGTTGGAAGTTTCCCATCCAAGTACTAAACTTGGCTTGATGCTGCTTAGCTTCCAAGATCAGATGGAATCTGGGTGCTTTAGAGTATTTAGGCCATCTCATTGCTATTTATTGGTTGTTGTTTTTGCTGCTGTGTGCCTTCAAGTCATTTCTGATATATGGTTACTCTAAGGCAAACCTATCACACAGTTTTCTTGGCACGATTTGTTCAGAGGAGGTTTGTGTTTGCCTTCCTCTGAGGCTGAGAGAGTGTGATGTGCTGAAGGTCACCCAATGGGTTTCCATAGCTGAGTGGAGATTTGAATCTGATTACCCAAAGTTCTATTCGAACACTTAAACTGCACCATGGTGGCTCTCTCACTGCTCTTTACCTCCAACCAAAAAAAGATAGCCTTGAAACACAACGAGACACAGTTCTGCATGTCTCTCCTCATCAGGAACATACTTCAAATGCTATCTTTCCTCCCTCTTATATCATTTCCCTGGTGGGCAGTGAAAAAAATCATAATAGAAAAGAAGATGTGAAGAAAGCTTGAAAGTTAGAAACCCCACTGCCCTTCTGGAATACAGAAAAGCTACAGAGAGGATGAATCCAGTGATGTTACAAACACAATAATGGGACTTAATGTTATCTTTAAAGACTGACAAACAGTCCTTAAATTTCTTGCAAGGCATCGCCTTGGGCATCAGGTTTACAGATAAGATTGTCATTTCTGTGTTGCTCTTGGGCACAATCCAGACAAATCTCTTTTAAACTCAGTGGTTTGGCTCCAGGATGGAAAGAAGTATTTGCCCATATGCTTGAAAGTACTGATCAGTGCAGGAGATTCATTAATACAAGAATAAATAAGATGTGATGTGTGTATGCTGGGGTTTGGTGAGGATTCCACTTTTTTTTTCTCATTCCCAGCTAAACAGTGTATGCTGCTGATAACATTGTTGTAAACAGTTGATTTCAGCACTTTTAAGAGGATTTCCCAAACAATGGTGAACTCATCTGCATTCTTTAACTTCAGGAAATGCTGCATTTCATTAATTGGTGTTCAAACAGCACCTGCATAGTGGCCATCTCAGGACTGATTTCACAGATAAATCAGTCTGTTAACTATTCCATTGATTAACATTGGAGAAGTTAATCAGTGACGGCAGTGTAAAGACCAGGGGCTCCTGCCTGGCTCCTCAAGGCTTCTCTTGCAGAATTACTGGTGCATGCCTGCGTTGGGTGTCACAAGGCAATAGCACTTGCTTTGTAAAGCAGAAAGGCCTTGATGGGCTAGGTATAGACTTCAGGCAATCCTCATTACTAGGTTCTAGGAACTGTTGCTAGAATAATGTAGCAGCAACAGCAATCACATGGGATTCAGCTATGTGTTTTGCAACAATAGCATCTGGTAGTTCCCTCTCAGAAGAGCACTAAATCTGTTCCAGGCTCTAATCTAAATTTTAAAGGAGCCGTCCAAGGTACTGGACATATGTGGGAATAGGATTTAGTACCCTGGATAGCTTCTGGGGTGGGCTTACTGCCCCACTGACATGGAACCTGCCATCAACCACTGCTTTGCAGGATGTGCACTTTTTACATTTGATAGGAAAAATGTGTCCAAATTGACAAGTATTACACCTAGTCCCATCTGCTTCACATAGGCATCTTCCTTTCTACCACTGGCCTTCTTCCCCTCCAAGGCCATTCCCAAATTGGAATTTGGCTCAAGCATGGTTCCCCCCCACACACCTCTGTCTTGTATAATAAGTCAACAACCCTTAGTGAGCAGAAAGTGCAAGGAGAGCCATTTGCTGCTATTGAGCTTAAACCACAGTTCCTTGTGAGCAGCAGTGTGTGTGCATCCTGAATGTGTTACTGGGGTTGCCCTCCTCAGTGGGAGTTTCAACCCAACAACGGCTAGTCTTCAGCAACAGAGGCCTTACTGCTATCATAGAGTGAGCAGATTCCAGTTCCCCCTCCCACTAAAATGTCTTAAAAGTCTTCCATAAGCTAGTAGGCAGCCATTGAAGGGAAGACCAAGGGAGATGACATGGAATACTGCCTTGGACTGATCATAACAGCATACAAGTGCCATTCCACCACCCCCTCCCTGTTCCTGAATTTGACTTTATTATGGGACTATCTTGGAAGGGTATGTTGTTCCTTGAGGCCATAAAGATAGAAATATGCATTCTAAAATAATGGCAATATTGATATCATCATCATCATCATCACCACCACTACTGATACCAGTTTTTTAAAAGCCAGTAAACTGATGGAGAGGCAAGAAGGGCATTCCTCTCTGAATTTGGTCCAGAGCTGGCACTGTTGGGCACTTGCCAAAGTCCACACCAGTCCAAGGGGCCCACTGTGGGATTCTGTTCTCTTTAGAATTTGGAAATTCCTGGTTCAGTTTCTCCTCCTGTTTTGTGTCACTGCTTTCCTTCTCCAAACTTAAAAACAGTGGCAAGAGTGAGGAGTGGGCACAGCATCTTCCATTGGCTTAGTGTTCTTGTGCCTCTAGAAAGATGTACAAATTGGACCAGAAGGGAGAGAATGGACCATAGAATCATATAATTGTAGAGTTGGAAGAAACCACAAGGGCCATCAACTCTAACCTTCTGCTGTGCAGGAATACACCACCAAAGCATTCCTGACAGATTTAAAGTTTCTGTTTAAAAACCTCCAAGGAAGGAGACCCCATCACACTCCAAGGCAGCATATTCCACTGTCAAATTGCTTTGGCTATCAGTATTTTCTTCCTAATGCTTAGAGGAAATCTCTTTTCCTGAAGTTTGAAGTCATTGCTCCATGTCGTAGTCTCTGGAGCAGCAGAAAACAGGCTTGCTCCATCCTCCATGTGACATCCCTTCAAATATTTAGACCTAGGTATCATGTCTCCTCTTAACCTTCTGTTCTCGAGGCTAAACATACCCAATTCCCTAAGCTGCTCCTCACAAGGCATGGTTTCCAGGCTTTCTACTGGTTTGGTCACCCTCCTTTGAACATGTCGTAGCTTGTCAATATCCTTCCTGAACTGTGGTGCCCATGAGTCCCAGGGCAACAGAGACTGGTAAGGAGGAGATGTGGGGGTGGGATCTGAGGGCACTTGGCTTAAGAGGTCCACAAAACCTGGAACTGGCACTGCCTCAGTCTCACACCTAGGGAAACGATCAGGCCAGTCCTATATTTGTGTAGTGTGCGGTAACCTTGTCACATGGCAGATGGTAGGGGACAATGGTGGCAGTATCCTAGCCTATTTCTCATTAAGTCTCTAGATGTGTCCTTTGTTGAGCTTGGGGGAAAGGGTGTTTGCTTGCTTGTTTGTTTGTTTGCGTATGGCTGCAACTCTGAGAATTCCCCTGCCAGGATAGCCAATAACTACAGGATTTTATGGGCTGTATTTCAAAATAATGAAACTTTTCTGAGCTTTGAGCTGGAGCTATGTACGTCACAAAACCTGTCCAAGACCCTCTAAATAGACTGCTAACATACATTCCAAGATTTCATATATGAAAATCAGGAAAACTGTGGCAACATCAGAGTGTGTTCAAGATGGTAAAAGATATTAATGTGGAAGAACAGACAAACTTAGGAGAGGCCACAGCAGCTTGCTTTTGCCTGGGAAGGGCAACATTCTGCCTCTTCCACTCCCCTCTGCTGAATTAATTGAGTGCAAACAACTAGTTTAAAGCAATTGAAGTAAGCTGAGAACAAAGCTTACTGTGCGAGAAAGAGAAAAAGAAAGTGGAACATTTTAAAAGAGGCTGAAAAAGTGGAACAACAGAGGATTAATTAGACTGTTCCTTCCAGATTGGAACAGTTGGAAGGTATGTACTAAATCAGATGCACTGGATTCAAATGCCAGTCCAGTCAGCTGGAGAAAGGATGCCATTTTGCTTAACATCTGAGGCAACAAACTGTCTTGGGAGGGCCCAACAAGGGATCAGAACCTTTGAAGTTAGAGTTCTTGATGTTAGGTGAAGATAGACAACAGCAGCAAATGCACTTGACCAGCCCAGAGTTGTATGGGCTCAGACAAAGGTACCAAAGATGACTTAAAAAATTATAACCAGCTTGACCCCAGCTCATCTACGAGAGCATCTCAATATCCATGTTCAATCATTACTTTTAAGGCTTTATACTATATTTTTAATGTCCCCTGAAGCACATCTGTATGCTATTTCAGCAAAGGATTCTTAGTGGCTGCCTCACAATTTTGAATTTCTTCCATTGTCAACAAAAAGAAGTGGCTGAAACAAGCTTTATGGGACAGAGGACTAGGAGCATTGTTCCTCTTCTCAACCCCAATCCTGGCCACTTGCCAACAAGATCATGCTGAGTTTTTAGTGTTTCCTCTAGGCCAGTCAACACAAAGTGGAGGTCTGTGGGACAACTGCTTGTTTGCAAACTCTGAGCTGCCAGTCTTCTTTAAGTTTCTAGGAAAGACAAAAAACCCAGTAGTTTCAGTCAATGACCAAAGATATGACACTGGTCCCTAGCATATCAGAAGGAAAAAATTGCCGGTCTTCTTACGTCAGATAACCTGATAAGCACTGCTCTTGTACTACATATGCATGTTTCCCTTCTGTTCAGAAATATCAAAACCTATTTGTTTTCTTTGTAGACTTTTAGTTGACCAATTGCTCATTTCTTATGGTGGCAGAAGCTGTATGCTTCCTAAATTGAGTTCCATATGCTGTGCATGAACAGACATCCACAACAGTGGCTTTGGCACATGTTTGGCGATCCTGTGGGCCTTCTAGAGTCCAGTGGACAACAATTAGTGGACTACCTCAGCTGCAGAATGAAGGCAAATCTGGAAGAGGAAAAGGTGTATTCTCCAAGGGTGGAAAAAATTCCAAAGCCCATCAAGGTAGCATATTATTGTTCATGATAATGTTGAATGACCTGGTATAGAGAAAGACAAGGGATGATAACAAAAACAATATACTGCTACTGCAACCGCTAACTTATAATTTCACTTACTATGGCAGTGGTGAATCATTCAATGCACTACTTCCTGTGAATTAACAAGCCTAAATACAACGTAGTCCGAATCATCCATGCCATAATATTTCCAGTTTCTATGTGTGTATAGGAAGAAATTCAACTCATTTGAAATGTGAATGAAGAGTTCTGTGGAGAACATGGACCACCACCAAAGAGACCAGTCAATGGATACAAGAATAAAATCCATCCTGAACTCACACTAGAAGCCAAAATGACTAACTGAGGCTGTCATACTTTGGACAAACCATTACAACAGTGGGTTCCCAAACTTTGATCCTTCATGTGTTTTGGACTTCAGCTCCCAGAATTCCTGACTGTTGCCCAAGCTGGTTGGAGCTTGTGGGAGCTGAAATCCAAAACACTTGGAGGACCAAGGTTTGGGAACAACTGTATTAGAATACGTGACTCAGTGGAAAAGATGATAAGGTTGGACAAAGTGAAAGGCAGTCGGAAAATAGGAAGACCACGATACAGGTGGATTGATTCAGACAAGGAAGCCACAGCCCTGAGTCTGGACGATGTCAGCTGATGAAAGGATGTTTTGATGTCTGTCATTCATAGGGCCACTATAAGTCAAAGTCAACTTGATTGCAAATAACAACAACAGATCTTTAGTTCTTCCCATTTTTTTTCTTTTCAATTTTGACTTTTCTGTCTGTATTGGGTAAGTTAGAAAAAGAGAATGGAGAATTTTTTTTTATTATTAAGTAAAACCCCCCCAACACAAAACAAACATTCAAAACAAACAACAACAAAAAATACATCCATACAAGCATCAACAGAGATCTCAATCTACACATATCTAAAACAAATGCTAACAAAACATAACTAAAATTGATTGTACAGAGAGATACAGTCTTTCAGATTGTCTAGATCCAAGCACTACAGGGTTTTAAAGGTCTTAACTAGGACTTCAAATTGTGTCCATAAATGGACCATTAGCCCAGGAAGCTATTTCACCAAGGGAGTTATATGCTTCCTGTAATTAGCTTTTAAATGGAGAAGCGAATCATAAATACCATCTGTTAAATCTACTGTATAAGTGTTTGTGTGTCTAACGTACCTCCAAGACTGTGAAACTTAAAAACCTGAAACATAATGTGGATGGTTAAGTGAACTCTGAAGAGTAAATCTCTCAATGTCTGAATTATTTTCTTTTTAACATTGATTAGTTTCAGTTAATTAAAATCAACTTGCAGTTTGCAATAACATCTTCAGTCACCAGGTCCCAGACCCTTTCTAACCAGGTGTAACAAATTCAGAAGCAGCCTGTGAGTGTTTTCCCCAGGAACTCTCTGGTAGTTTCATGGTAGTGCTTCCCTTGGCAGGGCTTCCAAATTCTTCAAACAGATAGGAGAATGGGGAAGCAGTTGTCCTCCTTGGTAAGCGAGGAAGAGGAGAAGGAACAGAGAGAAATGCTGAAAGGGCTGAGGAAAGGGGAAAAAATGGACAAGGGAGAGCAGAGAGGGTACCAGAGTTAGGGGAGAAAATGATCACCTGTGTGGCTGGGTGGGTAAGGAGATGAGAACAGTATAAGAGAGTTCTGGTGTAAGTGGAAAGAGAGAGAAGAAGCCTGCCTGGGTTGCTGGATGGATAAATGAGAAAAGAGAAAGAGCATCTATGTGGATGGAAGAAAATCTCTGTAGTGAAGTAGGACTGGGGCCCTTTGACTCATGGAGACTCTTTGATTTAGGGGTGTGTAAGCCACTGCTTGTCATGTCTGAGGAAGATGAATTCCATTTTTCTCTATGGGGAAAAATGCACAAAATTTAGTAATTATGCTTTGCTTGACTTAACATCTGTTTTAAAGGGGAGGAGAGAGAGGCATCTGATTAATCACATTGAGTGCCTCATGTGTCTAAATACTTTCTGAGCCAGTATGGTTCATACTGGTTTGAGCACTGGACTACGACCCTGGAGAGAGTCCAATTCCTCACTCGATTATGGAAGCTCACTGGTGCATCACACACTCTCAACTCCCAGAAAACTCTGTGATAGGTTTGCCTTAGGGTCACCATAAGTCAGAAACAACTTGAAGGCACATAACAGCAATACTACCCTAAAGGTAACAGATCCTGTCTGATCCTGGAAACTATGCAGGATTGGCTCTGGTTAGTACTTGGGCCACCAACCAATATCAGACTGTATTTCAAAGATGGAACTGGCAAAACCACCTCTGAAGCCATTTCCACAGGAGGTCAATACTTTGTAGTCACCTTGAATTCTTAGCCATCAGTCTGCATGTTGTAGCGTCGTAGTTTTAATCATGCTTCTTCATGTTTTCAGCTCCTAGTATGGTTCACTGCAACAAGAAACCACCATATCTGAAAATCAGAAAAACTTCAATGTAAATTTCCCAAACTGGTTCTACTTTGTTTTTTGCCTACATGCAGAAGCATTAACATCAATTCACAGAACAGAAGTGGCCAGCTATGGGTGTTCCCAGACTGTCCCTTCCGTCATTTTTGCTCTCTCTCTCTCCGCCCATCAAAGGACATGCTGCTGCCATTATTGTCTACATGTGTTAAATGGGCAGCGGGAAGAGAGTGGATCTGGTAATGGACTGTTAAGACGTGGGTTTTTTATGTGTCAACAAACATACATATGTACACGCAAATGTAGCAATGCAGAAATGTGTTTAATTTTTTTTTATAAAACAGATGAATCAGCAATGGTGGGGTGGAGTGAGGGAGGGGAATGGGAGTGGCCAGGGACTTGCTGTTGCGGATGCAGCAACCACTGTTCTCTGCTGTAGTATGATGTAACTGGGTGTGTGTGTGTGTGTGTGTGTGCGCGCGTGTGTGCACAGACAGTACAGTTTCTGAATCAGGGTAGACAGACACAGCTCTTCACATGCAGTGAACTGCTCCTCCCATCTTGTGCGGAAATGGCCTGAGTGTTCCTTGCCTAAGAAAACCCTATGAAATTCATGAAGTCATCATAAGGCAACAGGTGACTTCAAGACACATATTGTTGTAGTGTGCCTTCAAGTAGTTTCTGACAACCTAAGGCAACCCTATCATGGGGTTTTCTGGGGCTGTGTGATGTGCCCAAGGTCACCTAGAGGGTTTCCATAGCTGAACAGGGAACTGAACCCTGGTTGCCAGAGTTGTAGTCCAATGCTCAAACCACTGCATCATGCAGGCTCCCATACATAGGCACATGTACACAGAGATAATAAAACAAAATAATAAATGACAGTGATAGGAATTCTCTATGTTCTGAGAATATAGCAACAGGCAAGACAGGAGAATCCCAGCCAAATGTGAAAACTGACTCCTTTTAAAAGTTTTGAATTTGTGTTGGCATTGGGTCTTATGAAAGATCTAGCTGCAGCAGTTAACCCATGATGCCTCATTTATAAATACAAAATGGTCACTTGTTCAGTAGCTAACAGGCTATGAGAGTAGATGTCCAAAACAGCTTTATTGATCTGTCCTAACATATAGAGTTTGCATGAGAAATGTTTTTACTTTTATTTTGAAAATATGTTCCAAAGGAGAAATCTCACCATTTTTTTCCCGCCTAGAAAAGAAATCTCACAGACTGGTGAAAGAACCAAATGGAATTGGCAGGAGAGTCAGATGACAGGATATTTTTGGTGTGTTGAATGTTGCTGAGACTGGCATGTCACAGAGAAGAGATCATTCCTCATTCCTCTTTAGAATACCTATGTACTCTCCTGCACTAAGAATGGGGCTGGACGAAATGCCCCCCAGTGTTCCTTTCAGCTTTGAAATCCTGGTATTTCTAGCATTCACAGGGCATTGAACTATATGTTCCACAACATCTCTGTGCATCAGGAACAGCTATAGTTTTGCCTTCTTCTGTCAGTGAGAGAGAGAGGGCCAATATCCTCATACAAAGGGAAATATACTTTTATGAACTTATCTGCTTGGCGTGGATTTTTCACTTCTGTGGGTGGTTGTTGGTCCACTCTGTCTGTGGAATGTAGCAGAATGGGAGGCCTGCCCTCAGCCCTGACCCTTGGAGCAACATGCAAGGAGTGCAGGAGGCCATGCTGAGTACAAGCACAATCCTGCTGGTCTGGGATTGAGCAAGGAGACTCTAATACAGCTCAGGGGGAAAGAGCAACATTCTTATCTGCTGGGAGAGCCCCACCGCATTCCTGTTTTATCATAGCAACAGAGGGAGCGGCATGTGCTGCACCAACAACTAACATTTCCTCTCTTTCAAAACTCCAATTAGGAAGACATAGCTCCATTCCATTCTCAGGCATGGCTCCTTTTGTAGGGCAATACCAACAATGGTTCCCAGAGTATAAAAGGTCACAGGCCAAAACAACCAATTACCTGGGGCCTGGTACAGGTTTGACCCACTCAGGCCTAGTCTTCAGGTTTGGTGATTTTAGAAGGTACATCTGGGCTCCTTGTTCATTCCAGCTGATTCCTGACCCACTGGAAAACTCTCTTCTTATTGCCTTCGCTAATTTGCCCCTGATTTATCATTTCTTGAACTCTCTAGTGGAGGAGTATCAGGGCTATGAATTAGCAACATGATGTGGAAATTAAACCCTCAAGGTTCTAGGGCATTATTTATTATATTGTTTCTTCAAGCAACATAAGTTTTGTGGCTTCAGCTGACCAGTAAGCAGTGAAACTGTGCTCAGACAAGGGTGAGGTTTCTGCATCATTGCAGGACTGGCCCTACCATTAGGCAGAGTGAGGTGCCCATTTCAAGGCACAAATGCTGGGTAGAGGATGCCAATGTGGTATAGTTGTTTGAGTGCTAGACTATGACCCTAGAAATCTGGGTTCAATTCCTTGCTTGGCCATGGAAACCAGGCCCAGAAAACTCCATGATAGGTTTGCCTTAGGTTTGCCATAAGTTGGGAATGACTTGAAGGCACAAAACAACAAGAGGAAGAGGATGGGATGATACTGGAGGGCAGAGCTATATATACTATGCAGCCTGTCAGGAATGTAGTTAGTGGACCAAAATGAGGGCCTTGCCCCTCCAAATACATATTTTGCCCTCCAATGAAATTTCTCTTCAGTCCCCAATGCTGAGAATGAGTTATTGAAAATCATTCACACCTAGAACTGTTATATTCTGTTATCACATTTCCTTGGTCACTTTCTCTGTCCCTTTTCTTTGGCTGTCTGAACTTTAGTAGTAAAAGTACAAATGAACTTTTAAGTTTCTGCAGTGCTAGAAATTTAGAGAGTAAGAAAAATTTCAGTGGGAGGAGGCAGAACTCTTATGGGGGGGCAGTGCTCTCATTTGCCCCCACTATAACTACAGTCCTATAGCCTGCGTTGTGCTCCTTAAGCTAGCCTGCTGTCCTTTTGTATCATGTAGGCTGCTGTCCTGTAGTTAAGACTAAAGTCTGACTTGGCTGCTAGACTGGTCAGTTTCTGTTTGTGGAATTTACCAGGGCTGAGAAGGATACCATCCTGTCTCTATTTGAGGCAGTTAAACATCTTGGGCTGGCCATGGCAAGAAGTAGGGTAAAGAAGAGTTAATGTGCATACTGCTGTTCCTTCATTATTAAGTTGTCAGCAGATTTCTTCACACAGTGGGTATGGACACATAAGGCTTTTATTCTTTAGACATCTCCAGGTTCTCCAGTATCTCTCAATATTTTAAAAGCACTAAAACTTTTTTTAAAAAATCATAGGCATCGACAGAGTATGAACTGTATCTTATTGTGGCCTCGGGTCTGTTGGCTGGTGTAAACACGTTGGTGTGGCCAGCAGCAGTGGGACAGACACAGCAGGAGCAAAATGGCCACGTGTGATGCAAAATGGCTGGTGGATGGAATGGATGATAGTAAAAGCCTCTTTTGGACTTAAACAGATTGCTTCAAAGTATTGAGAATTTCTTATTCTTTTTGTTTTGCTTCTACCTACATATTCAGCTGTTTGGACCTAGTCATCTCTTGATATATGCTGGGTTTCCTTCCTCCCTCTCTCCCTCCCTTCTATCATTCTTCTTCCTTCTCTCAATTATCACATGTCACATCCAGTCTCATGCAACATTTCAGAAGCTGATTTTCACTAATTTCCACTGAGCCATTAACAACAATAACAACAATAATAATAATTTTATTTAGCAGTTACAATCAACGTGCTAAAGTGCTATAGCAGTATCATACTACTTAATGTTTAGGATCATTTTGTTTTAGCTATAGCATTCCCCTCCTGGCTGGCTGTAGACATTACAAGTATAGCTGAAGCCATCCACCCAGTGCTTTCCTATTATTGCCAGGATCGCAACAGGATGACACAGGATTGCAGCATAGGGCCTGAGATGACATAAACACATATATTTAATTTGGTAAAGTACTGGGTTAATTTAAAGTGAGCTGGGGGGTGGGAATAAAAAAAATCACTGATAACGTAGTGAGCTCCCAGAAAATACTCCAGAAGGAAGAAAATGTCATGTGGATCTCTAAAATGGTTGGTACAGAAATAAAACTTAATGTTTCCTGAGACTCCCTCCGCCCCCGATCTAGAGGCTGTCTTTGTCACAAGGCAAAACTGCACTGCAGGTTCCCAAGCTCTTTAGGGCAGCTTTCTCTGTCATGCCTCTGCTGGTGGTGGTGCATACTGCTCCAAATGGGTCTTTACACCTGTGTAACAGACCATTATGTTGGTGTAAGTCATCAACAGGATTTCAGCCACAATCTGCTCATTTTTACTAGAAACTTGTGACTTTCATTATTTAAAGTTGCACTACTCAAAGTGGTGGTCCATGAACCAATGCCGGTCCATGGAGCTATTGATTGCTGGTTTAGGGCAAGTTTCCAGGACAGAAATAGTTGTAATCCATGAGCACAAATGTGATCTTGTTCCTTGGCACATGGATGGGGGGACCTTCTGCCTCTCCTCTCGGATAGTTTAAGTGGCATTGACTTAAAGGATTAAAATGAAGGGGGAAAAATAAACCCTCAGCTAACCAATAAACAATTACATGGAGGGGAGATGATGACAATGATAATACCAGTGGAAAGAAAGGAGAAGAAACCATTAACAACTTGAAAATGACAAAGCCAGTGAATCTGAAGAAAGCATCAAACAATTACGTGGAAAGCACACTTTGTGTGCCCACTACATTCCATCTAAAAACTCTAACAGAAGGCAAGAGTCAAAGCTCCGGAGAGGAGGAATTCCAGAATCTTGGCATCATTTCCCACAGTTCCTAAGACAAAAGAACTCACAAGCTCTCCTGAAGTTTCAGATATCTCAGAGACTCGAGATAAAACAGGAGTTTCTTCTCTGACCCACTTTTCAATTAAGAAAGGGCAATCTTTAAGAAGAGAAAATGATCTCCCCAAAGTCTCTATGTGTTAGATTTGGAATTCCTGCAGGCTGGGTTAGGTCTACACATTGAAGGCTCCTGTATTCCAGTTATACAGGGAGAGTCCGTATATAAAACAGTCAGATATCCTGGACTCAAGCAGCTTAGGAATTTAAAAGATGAAAAACCACTAGCATATATTCTCCAACATTTCACAGATGAAAACTGTGATGGGTGTGGCCAAGCAACATGAGGGCTGTAGTCAACATGGCAAATGCTTTTAATGAGGAAGAACAGACATGTTAGAAGAACCTGCACCACTTTGCTTTTGCCTAAGTATACTAGGAAGGGTAAGATTCTGCCCCACTTCTCCTTTCCCTCCTGCTCAGTTGAATGGAAACTATTTTTGTTCTTTGAACTTCAATTTGCAGCAACTCAAATAAGCTGAGGACAAAAGGGTAAAGTGGGAGTTGGAGACAGAAACTGAAACATTTTAAAAAATAGCTGAAAAACTGAAACAGAGAGGGGATTAATCAGGACTTTGTTGTTGTGCGCCATTTCCAGCTTATGGCAACCCTAAGGTGAAACTATCATGGGGCTTTCTGGAGGCTAAGAGTGTATGATGCACCCAGTTTCACCCAGTGGGTTTCCGTCACTGAGTGGAGAATCAAACTCTGGTCTCCAGGGTTGTAGTCCAGCACTCAAACCACTATAACACACTGGACTATTCCTGTTAAATTGGGGCAGTTGGAGGTTCTGTTAGACTGAACTGGTCCTACAAACTGCTCTCAGGAGACTGAATTGTCTTTGATGAAAACAGAAGGTATCTACATGAACAGTAGAGTTGTCTCTAAGGTAGTCAGTGCCTATGGCAAAATGTTCCCCCTTTGGCCCAAGACAGGCATTCTTTTCCCACAGCCCAAGGGACTTACCTGCTGTTGATGCTGCTGGTCACAGGTAGCGCAACAGTCACAGATTTGTGCTTGGCTAAAAGCTTTCCACCACTTTAACTACCCACAGTGCCCCCCAGGTAGCATCACTGCAAAGAATTGTGGGAGAATTTAAAGGAGGGGCACCATTTTAATTTCCCAGTGTTGCAGAGCAAGATTGTCTCGGGGGCATTGTGGATAACCAAAATAGTGTAGCTTACAAATTCATCTGCCTCATGTAAAGGGCCCAGGACCAATGCTATAATAGGTCCAACTTGGGCTCTGGGACCTCAGCAGCCATCTGAGGATGCTCATGTGGGTAGGTCTCGCTCTTTCTATATATATGTATATGTATATATTGGTAGAACAGAGACTGGAACAGGTATGTGTGCATATTTAAATCCAGTGAGATCAAAAGATCAAGCAAGAGATAACAAAGGGTGTGTCAGGCTTCCATGTAGAGCACAAAGAAGTGCAGTGTCCATCCAGTAAGATTAGATAGAGGCCAAAAGGCAGGGGTGTCACCCACTAAGCTCAACAAGATCAGTAATGTGCACAATCCCATTCTGAAGGACAATTGCTTTCTGTAGGAGATGGCTACTCCCAGGATTTGTTGAGATCCAAGTTCTCAGGGTCAAATCAGCTAATATATTGCAGTGTAATACCTTTTGGGGGAAGTTAGAGTGGAACAATTTTAAACTCCTGTTTTTTCCCCACTCCCCACACTATTAGTTTCTGAATTCTCCTGTTTTTAATGTCCAATTTGTATCTCCTTCGCCTCTTGTACAAAGATTGTTCTGCTCAGTGCCTATCAGTGGTTCCAAAATGAAGTCCTGCAGATGTTTCATGACCTCACCTCCCATAAGCTCTAGCTAGGGGTTTGGGATTCTGGAAGTTGTAGACCAACAACATTTGGGGATCTATCAGTTGGCAACCATTTAAAAATGGGGGAAGGGTGTTATTGTGGCGCATATATTCCATTAGAAGATGTTTAGTGAGAAAAACTTTAGTGGCATGGAAGATGTAGTCTCACCTTACTAGATTTCAACCCTAGGCTCAGTTGCAGGAATTTATTCTTAAAGCTGAGTCTCAGTACAGTGGCTCAATATTGCTTCTACTGAACACCTGGAGAGGCTCTATGTAAGAACAGGGCTACTGCCCTGCTTCTATACCAGGGATGGAAATCATGTGGCTTTCCAAATCTTAAGACTGCAGCTCTCAGCATTCCTTACCTTTCACTGTGCTAGCCAGGGTCGCTGGGAGTTGAAGCCCAACAACAACTGGAGGACTCTGAGATTCCCAACATAGGTCTATTCTCTTAGATAACAAGGCGTTTGACAGAGTGTGATCTAGTTTGTAGATCAACCTTCTTTCATCTGGTGCCTTCCAGATCTGCTGGACTGCATCACACCATCCTCAGCCATTATAGCTTAACAAAGGACAATCACTGTTAAATAGAGAACATGGTGTTTTTTTTAATGGTGGACATTTGTATTGTGGAGTTTTCTCCTTAAGGAAATACTTTGGCTGCACTGGAAATTTTGTAGTGATCAGTAAATAACTACTTCTTCTCCTAGATCTTTTTGTTTTAATGTGTTTGGGGAACCACAAATAAATGTTGGTTTTGATTTTTTCTCCATCTTTATGATTTTTAAACGATTTTGGTGAATATACTTTTATAATAACTGTCAAGGGCTTTATACTGAGAAGACGAACGATGTATTTTAATACCAAGACACACACACCCTTTTTAAATTGGGCTTGGCTTAATCAGAAGCTCATTCTGTCCATTCTTAGTTCTAAGATTTCTGAATAACAAAGAGGTTCCTGCTAACAATCAGAACTTGGGAAGTTACTTTTAAAGTAACTCATTACAATTATAGTTGAAGCCACTCATCTAGTACTTACCTATCATTGTTACCACAATTTTAAAAAACAACTCTTATTATTTCTTGAAAGCAACTACAGAAGTTACTTTTATTTATTTGGGTTTGGGGCAGAACCCTTTCAATACTAGAAGCCATTGGCCTGGTGTATAAAAGACACTTTCTTTTTGTCATTGTCATTGTCAACTCAGTTCCCACAATACAGCTTTATACACAATAGAACCCTGCAATTGTGATAGTATAACTCCTCTATTTAGCGAGACCACACCTTTATTACTGTACATGCATCTAAAGGATAACTAAAATGTACGTTTACATTGTAAAAGAGTAATCTCTTGTCAGGTTACCACTACAATGTAACTTAGTTCTGCCTTTTTTATTAGGGGAAATAATTGATTAGTTAGCTCATTACTTGAAACCAGTTACTTCTAAACTCCACTAGCAATGCAAGTAGTTAAAAAGTAACTCATCATGGGCTTAAATTGTTATGCATTGGAAGGCTCTCTCCTTCGCCAATATTTACACATTTACTTACTGGCTATGAGAAATGTTTTTTTTTTTAAATTAACCAGGATGAGATTTTTCACTCCGTTTGTGAACAGAAAGACCAACCAGCACATTTTGTCAGCAACAGCAGTAGCAAAAACACAGTTTCTTGGGCAAAAAGTGCTATGTTTGAACAAAATTATGCCAAATATATATTTTCCATACAACCATTTTTTGCACATGCACTAAACAACTGTTATGAAATTTTGAAACAAAAAAGGTCCTGATATTCAAACCAATCAAAAAGGGCACAAAACCACTCAAAAGACTTTCCTGGTGGGGAGCAAATGTTTGAAATGTTTCATGCTCATGCGGGACCACAAAATAAGCAACAATTGCCCCCCTCACTCCTTTGTGGGAACAGGTATGCTTTTGCTCTCCTCTGCTAAATTTCACACTCTCCTCTCAGCTTTCCTTTTTAATCACCCTCCTCACCCATCATCGTGACTAATCACTCTCCTCTCCTGATGTTTATACTGCAAATATTTGTAAGCTCCTGTCATCTACTCCCCTTTCTCTTCCTACTCTCTCTATCATCTTCCAGATAGATTTGTTTCTTGATCTTCTCAGCCCCTGAGCATGAAAAAAAAAGTTTTAAGCAATTTTATTTTCTCCTTTGTGTCCTCTCTCTCTGTCCCAGATCCCCTACAGGTTTTGCAGGTCAGGGGTTGTTCAGAATAATGAATAGTGTTTCAGGGTGTGGTCTCAGCAATGCTAAAAATGGAGAGTGACCTCTCACTGCTGGACAATACAAACAGTGGAAAGTGCCCAGAACTAGTTTTGTCGTATTTCTTCTTTACACAAATCATCATTATCACCCTGCTGGATGATCATACCAAAGCCCATCAAGTCAAGCCTTGTGTTTGCAGCAATAACCAGAGATGAGTGGGTCCATCTAGTTTGTTCTCATGGACTTCCTCCTTTTCCTGTCTCCACATCTGTCCCTGGCTAGTTCCATGCAGACTATGTTTGTTAATGGAACAAAAAACTATCTTTGCACACATTTTTTCACATGAATGCACTGTTAACGTGTTCATGCACAGTCTGGAAATCGTGCATTGTTTTAGTGGGCATGTTTCAAATGTGCACGTGTTGCTGAACACAGCTTTCCCATTTCACAGAACACACTATAAATACAACATATATTTCAAATACATACTCTATTTGTAACCATAAATGATGCCTGTATCTGTTGTTAGTTTAGGGCATACAGATTATATAAATCCATTTTAAATCATAGAATCATAGAGTTGGAAGAGACCACAGAGGCCATCCAGTCCAACCCCTGCCAAACAGAAACACACATCAAAGCATTCCGAAAAGATGGCCATCCAACCTCTGTTTAAATGCCTCCAAAGAAGAAGACTCCACCACACTCCGAGGCAGCATATTCCACTGTCGGACAGCTCTGACCGTCAGGAAGTTCTTCCGGAGGTTCAGGTGGAATCTCCTTTCCTGCAGCTTGAATCCATTGCTCCTTGTCCTAATCTCTGGAATGGCAGAAAACAAGCCCGCTCCCTCCTCAACATGACTTCCCTTCAAATATTTAAACGTGGCTATCATGTCCCCTCTTAACCTTCTCTTCTACAGACTAAACATATCGAGCTCCCTAAGCCGTTCTTCATAGGGTGTGGCTACCAGTCCCTTCACCATTTTGGTCGCCCTCCTCTGGACACGTTCCAGCTTGTCAGTATCCTTCTTAATTGAGGTGCCCAGAACTGGACACAGTATTCCAAATGAGGCCTAACCAATGCAGAATGGAGTGGTACCATTACCTCTCTTGATCTAGGCACCATAGTCCTATTGATGCCATCAAGAATCGCGTTGGCTTTCTTGGCTGCCACACTGCTGACTCATGTTCAGCTTGTGATCTACCAAGACTCCTAGATCCCATTCACATGTACTGCTATCCAGCCACACATCCAAGGAACAATCCAAGGAACAATTTTCTCACTCATCTGTATCAACAGTGGTCCAGTTAGGTCAAGATGTCCCTGAAAATGCATACAAGCAGCTCACAGCTTAAAAAGCTAGCTTTTAGACTACAGCTTCCAGAATTCTCCAACCAGCCTGGCCATGCTTGCTGGAGGATTCTGGGAGGTATAGTCTAAAAAGTAACATTTTCAAGTTCTGGTGCAGCAATAGTATATTTTCACTGGCCATGCTTCAAGTTGTTGTTACTGTTGTTGTGTGCCTTCAAATTGTTCCTGACACATGGTGACCCTATCACAGTTTTTTGTGGGACTGACAATGTGTGACATGTCCAACGTCACTCACTGGGTTTCCATGGCCAAGTGGGAAATTGAGCCCCGGTCTCCAGGGTCGTAGTGCAATGCTCGAACTATCACACCATGTAGTCCTCAAAAATAAAATTTCCAAGCTCTGCTCCAGGCCTAGGGCTCATTCATACCACACAGCTACAGCACTGTGATTCCATTTTAGCAGCCATAGCAATAACCTCTGGGCTCTTGGAGTTGGTAGCCTGAGGAGGTACTAAAGGACTCTGCCAAAGAATTCTACATGCCCCTCCATCAGCTGCCAGTCTGAGGATTCCATAGGATGGAACCATGACAGTTAATGTAGAATACTACTACTATTATTGTGTAGTGTGAATGGGTCTCTGGTATAATGTATATATAGCAGGATAGTAGTCCTTCAGAAGTTTTGGATGGCAATTGCCATCAGTCATAGCCGAGCATACCCAAGTTCCCCACTGACTACTGTAAAAGATTGTTCCATTAATGGCTTTTAGGTGCCAAATAAAAGTATTCTTTTTTTTCCTTTGCAAATTTTCTGTCTCCAGGTATTTATTCTCCTTTCACTTGATAGTATCAATATCGTTGCTGTTATAATTGTTCTGTGATGTATTGGTGTTTAAATGGACGGAATCAATGAATGATTAAAAGGAGGGATATAAATAGTTATATTAAATCTACTATATAAAAGTCAAAGTTTGTCCGTTTGTGAGTTTGTCTGTGTCAGGCAGGCAAAAACCTCATGTGATTGGCTGGCTGTGAAGATTCTATGGAATCCTGGGGTTGGCAGTTCACAGAGGGGCCTTTAGAATTCTTAGCTCAGGTCGGTTGCTATGGAGGTGAGACCTAGCAGCAAGAAGGAGAGGAGTGTATTCCCTCAGGAACCCAACCTCTGCATGTTAACAACTCTGAATACAGATTGGATTGGGCAACATGGGGAAAAGTTACATGTACTGGACACACAAGATCTCAAATCTGTGTATTTCAACCACATCTAATTCCTAAGGCAAGGTAATTCCTAAGGTATTTCTAACAAGTATTACCTATGAGTAAATAAAATCCTGGGCAACTCCGGGTATATAGGCTAGTTCACTTTGCGGCCTTTCGGCTAAGATCAAGTGTACTGTAGTGCAATATAATACAATATCAGTAAGATGCATTTTGAAAGCTTGCAGAAACTGTCTAATGTGATGCCATGTGCCTAGAGTTGCTATCTCTTCACAGCTCATCAGGCTGAGTTTCTGCAGGCCCTAGGTTAGGTTTATGGGACTGTATGGGGCTGCTTGGTGAGCTGATAAAGAAACTATGTGTGTGTGTCTGCTCTCTTGCCCTCTCTCTGGAATGTTTCATGACTTCATCCTGGAAAGGAAGAGTGAGAAGTTCCAGGTTCCATAAATCAGCCCATAAATCAGGTAGATATACAGCAGCTGATTTGCTGAGAGGAAGGAAAAGTCAAGCGTAAGCCTCAAAGGCAGATTCTGTCTATGGATTTCTATGGTGAAGAATGTGATTGAAAAACCCTTCATGCATGAAGGCCAACATTCTTAGGCACACGCACATTAACCACATTAATGCGTATGTTTATTTTTGATCACTCCAGAGGTTGCCATTCACTTCTCCACTCAGTTACCAAAGACCACCCCACTTTCCTTTGCCCTGCTGAAGCCTTCCCACCTGTAGTCAAGCCATGCTCATTGGGGATGGGAGAGATTACAGCAGCATCTGGCTATGTCCCCATCAACAGATGCAACTAACTCAGCCGTTGAGGTAATCTCTTTGTGCCTGGCAGAGGGAGCATAAATACCTTAAAGGCATCAGATCCCACCTGGTCTTGGAAGCTAAGCAGGATCAGCTGTGGTTAGTACTTGGATGAGAGACTGCCAATGAATACCAGGTACTGTAGGCTATATTTCAAAGGAAGGGACTAGGAAAACCACCTCTGAATGTTCCTTGCCTAAGAAAACCCTATGAAAATTCATGGGGTTGCCATAAGTTGACAGGTAACTTGAAGGTACATATATCCTCCACGCATGGGAGTATAGTCAGATGCTTCTGCAATCCCTCCCACTCGCCACCAGCCATGGATTGGCCATGGGGGAGGCTTCAGCACAGCTACAGTAGGTCTGTGGCTTGTGGTAAATGGCTAAGAGTAGTGATAGTTCTACATGCAGAATTATACGCTATGCTGAGCTATGTTGGATTGATTGATTGACTGACTGATTGATCGTACTTATATGCCACCTTTCTTCGAGAGTGGGACCCCAGGCAGCTTCCAGAAAAGTTAAAAATACATACAATGTAGTTTAAAACAATTAAAATAGCCATATAAAAACAGTGTAAAATAATTATAAAACCCAGAAAAGTTTTTAAAAATAAAGGATCTCAATAAAACAAAAAGCTCACCTGCTCACACATTAAAAGCCTGCTTGAATAGGAACATTTTTGCCTACCAGTGAAAGGTAAGCAAGGAGGAGGCCAGCCTAGCCTCCCATGGAAGGGAGGTTCAGAGAGCGGGAGCAACCACTGAGAAGGCTTGAGGCTAAAGGGCTGAAGCTGAAATGTATTTAGATGCTGTCTACAAAGCAAATACTATGATGGAAGTCAGTGACCAGTTCCTTACCTCCCCAGGTGATGGACTGGGGATTGGTGGGTGGGAGGAATAGCCTGCCTAAGACATTTTGCATCTGAAGAGAAGTAGCAAATGGTGGCCCCCTTTGCTGCTCCTGGAAATGCACAAAATGCAAAATAGTGTTATTTTGGCACTCGAGGCAGAAAAAACTTCAAAGGCCTTACCCCCCCCCCACCTCTGCATGCTATCTTGGTGGGACCAGTGTGTCCATAGGCCAGGAGAGAGAGGAAAATATAGAAACTAGTGGGAAAATATAGGAACAATGGGAAAACCGAAAATGCTGAAGGTGACCCTGAAAACACAGCCACAGCCCTCCAATCAGAGATGGTACTTAGTGAGGATACGCCTGTGTGTGGAGCCAACTAAGGCCCTTTCCACAGTACCCTCCCACCCCACCATGGGGGCAGGAGAAGAAGGACACTGTGAGGATGCATCTGCATGACATCATCATGGTCCCACTCCTCTCCCTTCGCCATGTTACCCTGTTTACTGGGGGTCCCGTGAGGGACACCTAAATGTGCTCAACCATAGGTGGGGAAAATTAGCTCAGAGCACTGCTTTGGCATTACGAGAGGCAGGGTAACTTAGCAGGATCTTTAACCCAATGTCCACGGGGTCAGGCCAGTCAAGGAGCAAACCGTTTTGAAAGGACAAATGAGATCTTTTATTAAAATACAGCCAGTGTATGCAACTCACTCACGCAGATAACTATAGAAAATAAAGGTGGGAGTGGGATAGAGGGATTTTTCAGAGGGACAGTTGATTTGGGTGATACGAAACCTGTCCTGAAGCCCGGAAGAATGGAGAGTGATGCTGGGGTTCGATGTGGCTCAGCATGTGGAGCTGAGGGGAGGCTCACCAAGCAAAGAGGCAGCAAGGCGGTCTGGAACTCGGGAGCAATCCAAGGAGGGTCTCGGAATCAGGGGTTTTTATAGGGAGAAGTGTGACTGCAGCCTATGCCTTACTTGGTGAGAACAATGGATTTCGGGCACGAGACAAAGCCTTGGAAAGGTCAAAATTTAACATGATTGAGTTAGGTCCGAATCAACAAAGGAGTAGCCAGTATGCAAATACACGATGCTGGACAGTTGATAATTCAGCTTAGTCAAATTACCTGCTCGGGGCAGGGAGTCCTTTGTAGGTGGTGTGCATACATAATAGGGTGTTTGCCGGGAGGTCTCCTGAAGCGGCGATCTGGCTATTTCTGGCTTGCCTGTATTGTTTAGGAATATTGCAGCAATCAGTCACCGAGCCTAGTTTTGTGCTTGTCCAGGGGCCTCACAAACACATGGAGAGAGGTGGTGGAAGAAAGCTGAATTATTGATATCAAAATGATATCTTTATGCTATCGCCAAGGCGGCCTAGAAGCTGCAGTAACAGCCAGGTGGCGCGATCATGGGTTAAATCATTGAAGGGTTTTCTTCATCAATGACCCGCAATCACACCACCACCCTGTACTTACCCATCCTGCGAAAGAGCAGGAAGCGCAATGGCTGCGCTTCTTGCCCCAGCCCAGCCTGGGAATGTACCTGGCTGCACTGCAGAAGGAAGCAGCGTGTCCATTGTGCCCCCTTCTGCAGGGACCCGGCCCTGTGCGGGAGTGCTGCTGTCATGGTCCCTTCCCAGCGGAGCCGCTGCTGGGGTCACCACCGGATGCCACCACAAGAAAGGAAGCTGTGGAAAGGGTCTAAGATTGGCTAGGATCTCTTCTTATAAGCAACGCTTTTTATTTGAAGGCCAGACAGCTTGTCGCTTATAGGGCTGGCAGATGTCACTCATTATAAGAGATGCCCCCTATTTGAGGGCTGGAAAGTTTTCCTTTATATATAAACCGAATGCCACAAAACTCCCCATATTCTGTAGTGTGGGCACTTCATAAAGACAGAAGTGTGTGTATCATGTAATTAATGAATGTAGATATAATGTATTAATTTTTACAGATAAACACATGGCTAAGTGAGCTGAACACTTTCATTTGGTACTGAGGTAAGTAGGACACATAGCTGTTAATAGTTACTTCCTGATTGTCAGCCCTACTGTTCCTTAATTTTGAAAACCTAGTCAACAAAATCATGAGATTTTCCAGCACAACGCTTTGCTGCATATTAGAAGAGTTCCACCAGTGTATCTGCCCACCCTATCAGTGGTGTGTTGCAAGTGCCATTGGTGTAGAGCGATTGCTGCCAGGTCCTGCAGCTTTTCAGCCAGTAGATTTTCAGTAGATTTGGAGCCTAGGAGGCAGAACAAAGAGGTTCCATGACTGAAATGGGTCTCTTTGGGGCAGCCACCCACATCATCTCTGAGGGTGAGGTTTCTCCCAGATGAACCTTTGATACAAAGAGCCACGTGCAGGGTCCAGAACCTAGAAACGTTGCTTTTTGGATTTGTTGTATGCATTCAAGTCATTTCTGACTTATGGTGACTCTTAGGTGAACCCATCGCAAAGTCTTCTTGGGCTGACAGTATGTGATATGCCCAAGCCCACCCAGTGGGTTTCCATGGCCAAGCAGGGAGTTGAACCCTAGCCTCCAGGGTCATAGTCCAATGCTCAAACTGGCTCTACAACTTCCATAATTCCAGCTCGAAAGTAATGTGCCACCCATTAGTGCATTGGTTGTCAAGTGAGTAAATAAAGGCACAGAGAGAGCATTGGAGGCATCTGTCATCAGACTCTTCATCTCCACATGCTGCTGCATCATTGGCACAGAAAATCTATGCATGCACATTTAGAATGCATTCCTCTGCTTGACTCCTTCCATGGATCATGTTTGGGAAACTTACTTATGAAGAATCAAACTTTATTGCCTTTCTCCTTTGCAGCCAGCTCAGGAGTGACTCTTCTTGAGTCCTAATACTATCAAATCATCTGATTAGCTCCATTTGTGAATTTTCATAAGCTTTCTCCCCATTACATCTCTAAACAGGGACATGCAGACATGACTTAAGACAGTGGTTCTCAACCTGTGGGTCCCCAGATGTTCGTGGACTTCAGCTCCCAGAAGCCCTGAGCATTGGCCATAGTGGCTGGGGTTTCTGGGAGCTGAAGTCCATGAACATCTGGGGACCCACAGGTTGAGAACCACTGACTTAAGATTAAGGGCCTTTCCACCCTACACTGTTATAGTGCTGTTATTCCACTTTCAACATCCTATGGAATCCTGGGGTTTGGAGTTTAGGGAGGGGCATTTAGAATTCTCAGCCAGGGAGCTCTTTGGCCTTAGGAAACTAGAAAGCCCAGAATTCACAGGATGTTGAAAGTGGAATAATAGCACTATAACAGTGTAGGGCGGAAAGGCCCTTAGTCTCCAATTCCTCTCTTCTCTATTATTTTGTATCACCTGGCCTCTTACACAAAATTTCTGCCTTTTGTACTGGTCTAGTAAAGGCATTGCCCCCAATTTTAGAAGATATCACTAAATAAGCCCAGTTATTAACATTTTGCCAGGATCAGAGCCATCAGTTATACTGCTGTCAAATCATCACAAAGAGCTTCATGCATTCAGCTCCCTCCTCCAAAAATAATTACATGGGTGTAAATTTGCACGGCTCTCTGCTTTGCATGCTCAAATTGCTCTCTGTGCATTGAGGAAAGAGGAGTGTGTCAGGTCTGGTGAAATGTGTAAATGCAAAAGATCATGGAAGAGTTACTCTTTTTTTGGACTATATTGACCAGAATTCCCAGCTTGCATGATCTGGCTGGGTGGGGTCTGGGAGATGCATTCTTAAAAAAAAAATCAAAAAAAAAATCACATATTTCACATATCCTGGAATGGAAGGTTATTTGACTATAAGCCTCAATGCTTTTGTTCCCAGAATCAGCACATAACAGCCAATGACTAATATTCTTTTTAGATATGATGGAGGATGCCAGATGGAATACTTGAATCCAGACCTGGAGTATGTTGTATTCTATCCTTATGGCCAGGAGACAGACCAACCACAAGTTATTGCCCCTTTTATCAGGCAAAGGGCAAGGGGTCAGGTTTCTGCAGGCCTGGCCAATCAATCTTGAGTCTTCACATTATCTGCTACTTGTAAATACCAGTGTTTCACAGGAGACTTGCCAGCTTTTGAACTGCTATCTATCTCTTGAACAGCAATTTTATTTACAGCAACCAGCCATAGCTTGTGTTCTGTGCCCTGCTGTGAAAACATCTTGCTGAGGATTTCTGCTCTTCCAACCTCTGCTAAAGGAACATAAGCAAATCAAACTTTTTTTTCCTTCCTCATCTCCTCAAGATGGGAATCCCATATATAAAATGTTTTCTTCTCCATTGGAAATGTGAAAATGCTCCTGGTTCAGAGTCCTATTGTCACATTTCGTGAAAGTCAGAATTCCCATGCTTTAAGACATTTGCAAAGCAGGAGGAATTTCAACAAGTACATTTTTCTTCCTTTCCATCTGGCTGCAATGAGAAGCATGGATAAGTTTTAAAATATTGGGAATATATCCCAAAATTGATATTGTAGTAATACTTTTATGAGGTAATACCTTCAACTCAGATTACAAAGTATTTTCAAGCTTTCAGGATCTGTAGATAACTTCATCAGGCAAAATGACAAATATGGCATCCTTACCTGACCAAAGAGTCTTCAGGAGTCATTTAGAGAAAGGAGTCCCCCATAATTTTAGTCATCTAAAATTATGTATGACACATACATTCTGAAACAAACGTCTTAGCAAGGACAGTAGAAAGTATCACTAAAAACAATGAAACCTTCTGAACTGGCCTTGGAGCTCCTTTGGCTGCAGAGTAAAGTGGCAGCTAATGGCTTCTAGGTCAGTGGAACAGGGAATCCACTCCTGGCTTTTGTCTAAATTTTAAAGGAGCTATCCAAGATGCTGGACCCCAACCCTTCCCAACAGGTTTATCATCTTGGATAACTCCTTTAAGGTTCAGACTAAAATCCAGAGCAGATTCAGAGCCATAGGCAATAAAAGCATTTCTTTCAGGTATGTTGCAAGAGTCGTGATGTAGACACATGCAGCAACCCTGAGTGTGGTTCCGCAGCAACTCTTGTAGGTGGTCTCTGTCTCCATCATGGTCTTTTCTTGTGCTTCTGTGAGGGACCAGCTGATGCTACACACACTGTGAATGAACATCTTTAGGACCCCTCCCTGCTCTCCCTTTTGTTTGTGAGGTACATAAGTGACTACCTTAAACTCAATCAGAGCTTCAGTTCCATAGCCTGGTGTTGTTAAGTCTGATTGGTGGGAATGCCTCTTCATGGTTTCAGGCAAGATTATTCCTAACACCATCTGGAGATCCCTGGAAGTATTTCCTGGTCACAACTTATCCAAGTACCAAGCAGATCTGATGCTCCTTAGATTCCAAAATCAATCAAAAGCGGGTGTTTTCAGAGTGGCATATTCATTATCCTTAGTGGGCATGATTTGGAGTACAGGATGCCTTTAAATCAGGGATGGGCAACTTCAGAGGGTCTGGAAACCAGTTTTCCAACTCCGCAGGACCCATGCCCACTCCCACTCTCTGCCAAACATAGATATGGCCAGGGATCCATTTCTGGTTTCAAACCCCCTCCCCTATAAACTTCTAAAACCAAAATAAAATTAGTAGTGATCATGCATCCAAGTTTAAACGATGACGTACTGGAGCACAATCCACACTGGTTTACATACTCTCCACTGTCCCTCCAGCTGTCCCAATCAAGTGCTGTTGCTTCATTTGTTCAGCTGCTTTTAAAATGTTGCATGTCCACTTTCCTCCCCTCACTTTGCCTCTTTGTCCTCAGCTTCCTTCAATTGCTTCAAACTGAGTTCAAACTGCTTCCCCACCCCAGTTAACTCAGCAGAGGAGAGAGGAGAGGAGGAGGCAGAACTGTGCCTTTCTGAAAATCTGGCTCAGGCAAAAACAAAGTGCTCTAGCGTCTCCTAGCTTGTCTGTTCCTCCTTATTAATAACTTTTGCCACTCTGACCACACTCTGATGTTGCCTAGTTACACATAATCCTACTTGGCAGGGACAGTCCTAATTACTCTTCTGTTATCCTATGTTTTTTTCCAACGGCTTTTTAAATGTCCCAGTTTCTCTCTCTTCCTCCCACTTTCCCCTTTTGTTTCCAGTTTACTTCAGTTGCTGCAAATTGAGTTCACAGTCCAAGCATAGTTTCTCTTAACAGGAGAAGAGACAAGGGGCAGAATTTTGCCCTTCCCAGCTGAAACAGGCAAAAGCAAACTACTGCAGCCTTTCTTAGCTTATGTGTTTTGCATTTGTTCTGCATTAATAATTATTGCCCCCTTGGCCACACCCTGACATTGCTTGGCTGCAGGTGTCCCTGTATTCAGCTGTGAAATGTTGGAGGGTATGGTTTTAGTCAATATGAATAACAACAATTTTAAAGTTTGGCTGCAATCAAGAGAGGGATATGGGTACCCCTATGGACCATGGGCCCTTTCTACACGTGGGAAAGGAACCGCCAAAAAACGCTACTCACCGGACTTCTTCAGTGTCCAGTTGAGTCCGTTGAGACAAGGAGGAGTGCGAGCTCGTCGCTCTCCACTGCTCCAGAGACCAAAATGGCGGCTTCCGGTTGGTGGAAGCTCTCCACCAACTGGAGAAGCTCGCCAGCCTAAAGCCCACCCCCGGCAGATCTGCAGGCACGCACTTGTGCGCGCCTGCAAATCTGCACCAGAGCGCGGCGACGGAGCAACACGGAGTTGCGCGCACCATGCTTTTTAAAAACCTCTAAAAAGAGGTTTTTAAAAAGCATGCTGTGCGACCAGTTCCGGTTGCTCCGAACCAGACTGAGGTGCGGAACTACAAAAAGTGGTCCGCCCCAGTCCACTCTACGGTGCAGAAGACCTCCGTTGGAGGTCACTCTGCACCGTTTTAATAGCCCGGTGCAGAAAGGGCCATGGATTCCCACCCTTGCTTAAAATAAGGAACTATCCTTGTTAAAGAATGATACATGGCCACCCCAGGGAAACAAAGCTGCATTATATCTTGCTTTTCTGGTAACTGGCTTGTAAACCAAAACAAACTAGCCAGGCCAGTGGGGGAGGGAGGAAAGGAAAGGAGATTGTAGCTCTGATACTATGGGCTTTCTTACATTTATATGTGTTGTGAAGCTGATCTTCTTCTCAGCTTCAGTTTGAAACTAACTACTCGGGACCCTGTAGCTCATTCCTTCCTGAAATTCACACGCACATCATGGGGGCATGGAGAGAGAGAAAAAATGGTTTCTTTATGATTTTGGAAAGTCAGAACATGCTGCCTATGGTGTGGTGGGCCTAATGTAGATCAGGGCTCAATTTGCTTATCAGATAGGATCATCTATACACTGTATATTAGACCCCCAGCCTTTATTTCTTTGTAATTAGAATGTTTTAGCACCTTGTTTTGAATACAGCTTTTTAGTAGCTCAAAGATACTTTATACCAGTGGTTCTCAACCTGTGGGTCCCCAGATGTGTTTGGACTTCAGCTCCCAGAAGCCCTGAGCATTGACCATAGTGGCTGGGGCTTCTGGGAGCTGAAGTCCACAAACATCTGGGGACCCACAGGTTGAGAACCACTGCTTTATACATTCACACATGTATCAATACATTGTTACCAGATTCTTGCTCCTAATTGCAAAACTGGCCAGTGGTGGAGCTTGGAGTGTGGGAGCGGGAGCGGGAGGCGGGCGGGGTGTGGTGTGGCCACTGTGGGGGGGGGACATGGCTGCGGTGTGTGGAGGTATGGCCAGGGTGTGCAGAGGTGTGGCTATGGGCTGGGACGTCCCAAAAACATTGCCATCCGGGGCGAACCGCTCCCCGACCCTTCTGTCCCTAATGCGACTGAAACTGGCATTGAATAAGACAATTTTTTTGTTCCCTCTGTTATAATTTTTGAACAAAGTACTTTCATTTTCCCTTCCAGCTTTCTCGAAGGGGAGCCAGGGTGATGCAACAGGTTTGGCCTTCCTCTGTTTTGTTAGGTTATTTCCACATTACACTGTTACAGTGCTATTATTCCACTTTCAACATCCTATGGAATTCTGGGGTTTGTAGTTTACTGAGGCCAAAGAGCTCTCTGGCTGAAAATTCTAAATGACCCTCCCTAAACTGCAAAGCCCAGGATTCCATAGATGTTGAAAGTGGAATAATAGCACTATAACAGTGTAGGGAGGAAATAGCCTTAGTCTCACAAGAACCTTGTTAGTCTGAGCAACAATGAATGATCACTCAGGGAGCTTCAGAGGTGAATGGTGCTTTCAACCTCACTGGTTGCTCCAGTCTTTCTACAGCACTTTCTGTTCAGTTGGTTTGCATCAGTTCTCAATGGTATCAGCATCTTTGCTATGTTTGCCAAGAAATCAAGTCTTTGTTTTGTACTGCCTCTTTCCCATCACCCTGTATGTTTAGCATCAACCATTTGTGGACTGCTAAAAAGACAAATAAATGGGCCCAAGAGCATGGTGCAATGCTTTGATTGTTGAACCACAACCCTGGCTTCAAATCCCTGTTTAGCCATGGAAACCCACTGGGTGATCTTGGGCAAGTCACACTCTCTCAGTCTCAGAGGAAGACAAAGGCAACCTCCCCTCCAAACAAATCTTGCTAAGAAACACCATGATAGGTTTGCCTTAGGGTTGCCATAAGTCAGAAATGACTTGAAGGCCCACAACATATGGGTCAAACACAAGACCCACAGGCCGAATCTGGCCCACCAAGTCATTTCATGTGTACCTTGCAACTCTCCTGCAGCTGTGGCACTACCCCCTGCCTGGTGAGCCCAATCCTCTCATTGCAGGCCCCCAGCTGCCAGTATACTGAAAAGGTGCCCGGCAGCCAACACTCGCAATCTACTTCTACTTCTGATTGCTCCTCTGTCCAAGTGTTGCCATCAGTGTCCACTCCATGCAGTCAGAAGTAGTAGTAGATTGTGAGTGCTGGCTGTAGGGCCCCTCTTCAGAATACCGGCAGCTAGGGGCCGGCAATGTGGAGATTGGGCTCATCAGATAGAGAAGGGCGGGGGGGGGCAGAAAGAGTCACAGGGAAAGGGGGAGCAAAAAGAGGCACAGGTAATATTTGTCTGATGATTAAAAAAACCTCTGGTTTCAAAACTCATTTTTCAATAAATTGTACAATAGTTGTACACTTGAATATCTGCTTGCCATTATTTTTCCTAGACTTCTAGTTTCAGATCTAGTTATTACTAAAACCAGTTATGATCGAATGGAGAGGCAATTATTTGATAAAAGGGTAGATACATTTATATATCTTACAGATACAACTGACCCTTTGAGGGCAACCCCATAATGCTGATGCGGCTGAAGATGAAATTGAGTTTGACACACCTGGCCCACAACAACAAAGAGCAAGTCAAGCTTGAACTAGAACCTAGATGACTAAACTGAGATTGAGACTTTGGATGTATCATGAGAAGACATGTCTCACTAGAAAGATAGTAATGCTTGATGAAGTAGAAGGCAGTAGGAAAAGAGGAAGACCACATTACAGATGGGTAGACTCAATCAAGGAAGCCATGGCCCTGAGTATGCAAGATCTGAGCAGGATATTTGATAGGGTGACCTGGCAGTCTCTTATTCATTGGGTTGCCATAAGTTGGAGTCGGCTTGATAGCAGTTAACCACAACACTTGTGGCCAAGCGATGTTACCCAGAAAAGCTTGATGGAGATACAGGATTTGTGTATTGGAGCCTATTTCTCTATTAACAAATAGAGATAATAAAAATAACAATGTAATAACTATGGCTGTAATTTGTGTGGAGAGGAAATAAGAGTTTGTCAATTGTCTGCCTTGGTATATGAAGCTGAGAAGCAAGCAGAGCTGCTCAGAGGTCAGATGGAACCCCTGGCAAGCCTCGGCGAAAGGTCATGGCAACCATCTCTGAGTATTCTTCGTGTAAGGGAACCCTACAGATTTCATATAGTTGCCATATGCCAACAAGCAGGTTGAAGGCACATACACTAACACATGCATATAATGTTGTTGTTCTGTGCCTTCAAGTCATTTCTGATTTATGGAGGCCCTAAGGCAGTGGTTCTCAACCTGTGGGCCCCCAGATGTTCGTGGACTTCAGCTCCCAGAAGCCCTGAGCATTGACCATAGTGGCTGGGGCTTCTGGGAGCTGAAGTCCATGAACATCTGGGGACCCACAGGTTGAGAACCACTGCCCTAAGGCAAAACTATTCCAAATAGGTTTTCTGGGGGCTGCGAATGTGTGACGCACCCAAGGTCATCCAGTGGGTTTCCATGGCTGAGCAGGGAATTGAACTCTGGTTGCCAGGATCCATAGTCCAAAGTTCAAACCACTACACCACACTGGCTCTCTCACTTAAACATATACACATAATTAAAAAGCAAACCAATAGCATCTCTCCCAAGTTTGCCCTGGATCCTAGAAGGACGTAGTTAAACACTGAGCAACCAGAGGCCAAGCATTTCAACATCACAGACACTCTGATTTCTCCCTCTTTGGTACTGAGGTGCCATTTTCTTCAGGCATTTTGGACAAAAGGGAGAATTTCTGGATTTGTAGATTTACGATCCTAACCCCACATGGCCTCAGCCTAAGGGATAATTCCATCATCCACTGAAGAACATTGAAAACAGAGTGATCATACAATCATAGAGTTCGAAGAAACCACAAGGACCATTGAGTCTAACCCCCTGCCATGCAGGAATGTACCATCAAAGCATTCCCCACAGATGGTCATCTACCCTCTGTTTAAAAACCTCCAAAGAAGGAGACTCCATCATACCCCCAGGCAGCGCATTCCACTGTCAAACTGCTCTTACTATCAGAAAGTTCTTCCTAATGTTTAGATGGAATCTTTTTTCCTGAGCTTCTTGATTTAAACTGCCACTTTGGATGCAGTTCTGTTTCACCTCTGGCAAATTAAGTTCTGCTTGTTAATCACTTCAGTCCATGCACACACACACGCACACGCACACATGCCACTTTCTGCCTGATAAAAAGCCAGCAAGGTAGCTTACAAGAAAACAAAACAAAATGCCCAACGGGTATGCAACTATTTTTCTTCTAAGAAAGAAGGCTGATAAACAGAATTACAAGACTGTCAGATGGCAATGATATGTCCAAGCCAAACTTCTACCCTTCCCTGCACAGCACAATGCTAAAGTGGGATGGGCCCTGACAAAAACAATGTGATGATGAAAGCCATTCCAAAATATGGTGATGAAAAGCAGGACTTTCTAGGTGCCAGTAAGCCTTGCAGACATGTGCTGAACCATGCAGAGATGTGCAAAAAGAGCACTGAAGGCAGCTGACAATCCAACAGCAATACAGTTGGGTCCAGACCAGTGCAACATGTCTTCATGCATGTATCTTCCTTGGTCTCAGATGGAGCAGTCAGGCAGCTGTTTCCAATAATACATTATTACCATACATTCATGAAGACTTACATTTAATAGTAGTAATTTTAATTTTCCACTTCCTTATCTTTTCCTAATACACTTAAGAAATAATCTTGTTCCTTTTTAAGGTTCATATTTCCAACTGCACAAAAACTGTTTCCTAATGTATGGTTTACTTTTCTACTGCACCAAAATGTGTCCACTTACACATTAGAACAATGCCTGTCCTCAGTCCATGTCAAGAGCATTGCCCCAAAACAAAATGAACCGCAGTAGTAGGTGCACGTGTGGATTTAGAATTTAAAATGTGCTGAAATGCATCAGTCTAGAGGAAAACACTGTGTTTAACAAAGGGGCTAAGCAGTAATTGACGGGAATTATCAGGGCTTATGCCAGGACAACCGAAATGTTGTTTGTATCACAAGAATAGAAGTGGTAACTTGCCAGGACATGACACATTTGACCAGACTGGATGAACCTGGAGATGTAAGGGCAAAAGAACAAAGGAGTGAAACCAATTTCCTTGCTAAATCCAGTGACATCTTAGGGGTACTCAATTAACCAGGTGGGAAGTGTAAAGGTCCAAACATTCTTGCATTTCTTCCCACCATGACTCAGATGAGGTTATGCTTTCTCTAATTAGAAAGCCTCTCATTAGCCTTGACGGTCTCACAACAAGAGATAGCACAGAGGCTTTCATCTTAGGCTGTGAGAAAGTGGAGTCCACAGGAAGATGCAAAGAAAGAACACGATTTCTTTACATTCTTTGGCTGAGATGCTTTATCACAGAATCATAAAACACAGAGTTGGAAGAGAGACCACAAGGGCCATCGAGTCCAACCCCCTGCTTGTCGTGTCTCAGGCAGGCAATTAGCAACCCAGCAGGGCAGAACTTTCCCACAGAGGTGAGAGTGGGAGTAGTCCAAACATGCTGGAAGGGACTCTCACCAGAGTACTTACAGGAACTGGGGAAAACCTCAGAGGAAGTGAGACTTCAGAAGCTGTCAACATAATGGCTGGTATCCTGTTGTGACATATGCAGGTCTTACAGGGGTGGGGGTTATATGTTCATATATTGCAGAAAGAGGTATCTAGAACCCTCTTTTGCAAGACCCCCACTCTAGTACATAATAATAGACAAGGAGCTCCAGACACAACAACCAGGTTGCAGTTCCTTTTTCTTGGCCAGGTTGCAGTTCCTTGGCTACATATGTGTGCCTGGACTTATTACTGCTGTTCTTGATCATGTAGGGAAGAAGGAAAGGTCTCTGCAGCCGGTATGAGGCTGCTCTTTCCACCATCAGTGCTCAAGAGCAGCCAGAATGAGTCCAGAAATATGCAGATGATGTCTGACCATGGAGAAGAAGTAGCCCCTGGCAGCTGCACAGTTCTTGTTGAATGCTAGGGTAGGGTCATTGTGGAAGGAGATACGTCTCTTTCTGCAAGGTACATAAAAATCCATAAATAGATATAACCCTTAATTACAACTGTACAAGGCTTAAGCCCCAACCTGGACAAACAATAGATAGTCATAACTGTGCTTTATACAAAGAAACCAAAATTAACCTGTCTTGTTTCCTAAACTAATGCTAACATGAACCAGAGTTCTCAATCCAGGCACAATGACTAACCATAGTTAAATGCCAACACTGCAAATGACTATCCACAGTTATGATTCAACACTTTCAACCTCTGCCTAATAGCTATACCAAAGGAGGCGAAGGGATGCGAGAGTACCTGCCCCCAGGGCTTGCCCAGCTGTAAATAATTATCTATGACTGTAAGGATTACAGCCAGAGCACTGTAGTGAGACTTTGGAGATCCTGACTCTGGTCCCACCAAGCCCTGAAACCCACTGGGTGGCCATGAGTCAGTCTTTCTCTCTCAGCTTCACCTACCCTCATAGATATGTGGAGAGTATAACCTGGAGAAGAGGAGGGTGATGTACTCTTTCTGGAGCTTGTTTGAAGAAAAGAGGGATATGAATGTAACAAACAAATACTTAACTGTGTAGTGTTAAAGTCAACATATAGCTGGTGACTCTTAGGGCTAGCGTTTGCTTTTCTGCAGAGGTTGGAATGTCAAATAGACAACATACAGACACTGCCCATGGTCTTCTATAGACAAAAAGTGGGGGGATGACATCCTTGGAGGTTGTGGGAATGTCCTAAGCAACAGATATACCTCCTGGAACAGACCTACTGAGGGGGAACTATTGCTTCCTTGGTTGCTGTTGTGGCTACTTTTGGTACACAGTTGACAACAGACCTGAGGAAATATGATCTACCTGATTCAACCTCTCCCTCCCCGGAATCTGAAAATATTCTCCAAACGTGTACTTCTTAAGTTACCTGATGTGGTGAACCAGCATTTTTTTTCAGTGTGCCAGGGAACCAGTACCACATTTGTACCATATTATTATTACAGTCACACAGTTTCCTGGAAACTCACTGTAGTCCAGCAGCTGATGGTTCACAGACGCCAAGGACCTCTTGGAGCAGCACTGCCGTAAACAAAGCTGTGATGAAGTTGCTTTGGGAGTCAGCTATTTGGAATACAAGTGAAACTTAATGGTGGGTTGTTAAGCAACAGGAGTAGTATCTTAAGAGTGAAACCTAGCACAGTTGTGTAGAGGGGGGAGGGGCTTATGGATGTGAAGAATTATATATAAGGCAGAAATTCCCTTTGAAATGAGAGCTTTCAGTGAGATCTTGGCCAGAGAGGATGTCAGGGTTGTGTTTAAGCAGCTGAGGAAAAAACACAGAGCACTGATGTCTAGGGCTGGGAGTGACTGGCATAGACCGTCAGAAGTTTGGATTGTTTAATATAACAACACTGTACTTTACATGAACATTGACAAGATACTTTTTAAAAATGTTATTAGAATAAAAGATATAGCTTCTTTTAGTTAACAAACTATATCTTTTATTCTACTACCAACTACAATGTTTGTCCCTTTTTTAAAAATAAAAATAATAATAATAATAATAAAAGGTATCAATGCTAACAAATACTTGTATGTAACATAAGGTTAAAAGTCAGTTTGATGGAACCAAATTAATATTCTGTACATAACGTGGTTGGTCAGACTTAAACCATACTGTATTAGAATGACTCAAATAAATGGAAGACCTAAAATATATCTCTATATAGTGTGTTTTATAACTACTGAGTGAGCCTCAATTGTCTATAAAGCACTGATAATAACAAAGAACACACTACCACAAATTAACTGTTTAGTTCTGAGGGAACACTGAAGACCCTAGCCCTTTCACACAAAGGTGGTGTTTAAAGGGGGGAGTTAGGGCTTAGTGTAAGTGTCAGGAAGTCTTATGAGGTTGGAACTGCAAAACCAACTTGAGGAGAAATAAGTGCCTGTCACACAAGCCTTCCCCGACATGGGTTCTCCAGATACTTTGGATTATAGCTCCTTGCAACCTTGACTGTGGGACTTGCTGGCTGGGGCAGATGGCAATTGTAGTAGAGGCACAGGGAGAGGCCTGGTTTAGAAAAGGCTGTCCGCAATATTAAGGAGTACGCATTAAAGACATTTCTACTTGGAAGCTATTGTTAGACCCCTGTTGATGCTCTGGGCTGGTGTGACTACAGTGGCCTGGACCAGTGGTTTTCAAACTCTAATCCTCCAATTGTTTTGCATTCCGATTCCCAGAAGTCCCAGACAGTATGGCCAATGCTCAGGGCTTCTGGGTGCTGAAGTCGCAAACATCTGGAAGACTAGAGTTTGAAAACCACTCGCCTGGATGGTGGCAATAGGAGGAAAAAGACTGTGGGTGCAGCAGCCATGAAAGAAGTCAAGACACTGAAAAAATAGGATGTTCAGAGCTGCAGCTTTTGTCTGCCTTCCCTTGTCACCAATACATAACCTTTAAAAAAGTACAACAAAATATGACTTACTAAGGATTCCAGCCTTAATGGCCTAGCTAGCAAAGGCTTGAGGCCCATCACAGAAAAAAGCCAACAACCTGCATCTCTGAATTATCTCCCTTTCAACCATAATTTTTGCAAATCTACAAATCTATTTGTTTTTCATTTGTATAAAGAAATGACAGTTATCATTCCATTATCTCCAACCCAAATAAGTAATTAAAAAAATACACAATAACATCCAAAAACAGCATCATCATTGTTAAAATGCCCCGCTGAAAGATTGACATTTTGGATTTTCTTGTAACAATTGTTTACCCTTCTTTAGCTAAAAGGCCATAGAAAAGGCCTAGAGGTAGTCATGAAAATGTGTTACCTTGGCTAAGCCAAATGTTGGCTGGGCGAGGCACGTAAGTAAACAGTCCTTGCCCAAGCTGGAGTTTTACCAGTCAACACGCACGTTCTGTGTCCCTTTTGCATTTGCTTTTGCTTAAACAAATGAGTGAGCTACTTATGGAAAACCAGCCAGCTGGTCAGGAAATGGGATGGTCACTTGGGTACCTGGATGTGTGACTAACCAACTGGTGTATACAATATTAGTAATACTACAGAAGAACAGAGAGTATTGATTGAGGAAATTCCAGGGATGATTGGGAGATTAAAAGCTGAAAGATTTTATGTTACTGGATCTGGATGGCATGCCATACTATCATGGATTCAATGGCTAGGAAGAAAGTGGGATTTAAAGAACAGAACAAAAAGATGGGGGTCTGTGCTGTTCAATTTCCATTAGTTCCGAAATGAACGAAATGGACCTGAGTGGAGACCATTGTACAGTAGCTACCTCAGATAGCAGAGTTTGGGTATCAAACAGTTAGCTATTTTTTGTTAATACCAGAGATGGGGAGAGATTCTTTTCTTCTTTCCCTACACCTTCACATGCCAGAACAATTTGGCTGGCTTGACTAATTTGTCGTTGTCCCTCAGGCAGCGAAATGACCCGGGCCATGTCTGGTGGTGACAACAGGAAGACCAGAACTCAAACCAGTTGCTGTCATTGAGATTATTGTTTTATTTTTCCCAGAATGCCCTGGCTCTCATTCCAGGGCCCTTTGTGGGAAGTGGCCATTGCAACAGAATCGGGACCTCTAACACCACCTCTAACATCTTTTCTTTTGCCAAAAATATTCTGAGACAATAAAATGGAGGCTGCCAGGAGCAACTGATGAAAGAACTTGTCTGCCATTAGGGCTACCCCAGGCATTCTAGGTAAAATTAAGCACAAGAAATAAGGATACAATCAAAAAGCACACAAACATGAGAGAATAAAAGCTTTTGAATGAAAGGATACCAAATCAATTTTCTTTTTTATGGGTACTTGATGAAATGAATAACATCTATAACAAAGACATGCAAAGCAAAAAGAAAGCAGTGAAGCCTATTCATGCCATAGACACTTAACAAAGGCCTTTAGAACAAGACTGAAGTCATAAGGTCCTCCAGATGTTGTTGGATTGTAGCTTCCATCAGCCTTAGCCAGCAGAGCCAATGGTGAGAGATAACGGGAGTTGTAGTCCAGTAACATTTGGAGAGCCATACATTCCCCGTCTTAGATGCACTAGATCAGAGCTTTCCAGACTGTGTTGCGATATGTTAATATGTTGGCTACACTGTGTAGATGCGTCACGTGAACCTAACGGGTGGAGGGGCTGCCTCTCTCACCACCACCACCACTGCTGTCTCCCCAGGAAGGAAGGAAGGAAGGAAGGAAGACCCTGCATGAGCGGTGGTGGCAGGCCTGGTCCAGGTGGAGGGGCTGCCTCTCCTGCTGCAGCTGCCCCAGGCCAAGGAAGACCCCAGTGAGGGCAGTGGCAGTGGGCTGGTCCGGGTGGAGGTGCTGCCTCTCTTGCCACCACCGCTGCTATCTCTGGCTGAGGGAGACCCCTGCAGGGGCAGCAAGGCTTACGTGGAGGGGCAGCCTCCACTTACTGAATTACTTACTGAGTTACTGTGTCACAAAATGATACATGTCTAAAAAGTGTGCCACCAACATGAAAAGTTTGGAAGGCTCTGCACTAAATGAAGACCAACAGAAAGCATACATAAGTAGAAGACATTGCTCACTACATTTTTGTTTGCTTGTTTATTTAAAACTTGTATACCTTGTGTTGCTTCAACAAATCCAAGGCCCCAAACACAGTAAGCTAAAACAATAGTACTATATAGCCCTAGGTGTTATAGTAGCTCTTTGTAAGAGGTCTCATGACACTCAGAAGTTTTCAGATTAGAACCTTGGCGGCCATCATGATAGGAAAGCATTTCAAAATTGGTTGATAGTTGTAATCTTTGTTGATTTAATCTCTTCTAAGGTGAGAAAGCATGCTTAGAGTTTTTCCTAAGAGACCTCAGGCATTAGCAAAGACACTATTCTTAACAAAAGTTAAGGAGTTTGAGTGATTTCAGCATGGTCAATCAGAAACCTTCATTGTGTTATTGAATAGGGTGACCACTTACACATCAAGAAAGAAGAGGAATAAAAGAGTTGCACAAATTTTGTTTACACTAAGTTTCACCATTAATTAATGTGTGTTGTAGTTTTTATTGTATATAACCAATGGCCTTTACAATGTTTAGAATAAAATGTGAATAAAATTGAATTAAAATAGATTAATACAGTTAAAACTGGCTTTGCTTCCCCTCCCCTTCCCTCCTCTGGAAAGGCGATGTAGGGTGGTGAAGGACACCTCAAGGGTTAGGTTGCTTTAAGCTTGTCACTGGGCTTTCTCTATAGTGGTACCTCAACTGTGGAACTCCCTCCCAAGGGAAATCAGGCTGACACCATCTCTTCTGAATTTCTGACAGGCAGCTAAGTATACATTCTTTTGCATGGCCTTTACTCCCTAAGACCAGGTGTGACTGCTCTGGCTGTTTTGCCTGTGGATTAAAAAACATTTTAAAGAGTAAACTGTTCTTAAAAGTTTTTGTGTATTTAACGTTTTACTTGCTGCCCAGATTGCTTTGGTTGAGTGGCAGTGGGACTATAGTCATTGTAAGTTTTGAGCTTTGGCCAAGGATGAGGCTATGAGCATGGAGAGTCAAACTGACATCTAGAAAAATGGAGCAGAACTGGAAATTATTATTCTTTTGGACTATACCTCCCTGAATTTCCCAGCTAGCATCAACAGTAGTCAAATTGATTTGGGGTTACTGGAAGTCATAGCATACCCACCAACTCTCCCAATTTGGCAGGAATAGTTCTGATTAATCCTCTTTTGCACCACCCTTTCAGCTGTTCTTAAAATGTCCAAGTTTCTCTTTTCTCCACCCACGTTCCCCCCTTTGTCCTTGGCTTCCTTCAGTTGCTACAAACTACATTCAAAGTGCAAAATTACTTTACACTCAGTTAAATCAGCAGAGAAGAGAGGAGAAAGGGAGCAGAGTATTGCCCTTTCCTGTAGACTCTCCTCTTAGCTTGTTTGTTCTTCATTAATAGCTTGTCCCATCCTGACCATACTCTGATGTTGCTTGGCCACATATGTCCCAATTTTGATCTGTGAAATGTTGGAAGGTATGCTGTAGCCCCAAATAATAACTTTTCCAGCCTTTGTTATGAGTTATTTAGTTCTCATATTTACTGGCAGAGTCCATTGACAGGGAGCAGAAAGGGAAATTCTTGCTTCCTTGTGTCAATTCAACACCACTGTGCCTACTGACAGCAGCAGCAGCCAGGTCTTTGGGTGCCCTGGGACCTACCTCCCACTATAAGACCTTACTTGGGCAAGCTGGGAGAAAGGACTAGCCATGGAAGTCTGCCTGGGCATAGAGGCCGACCATTAACTCCTGCTATATCCCTGTGACATGTCTGTGAATGTGACCAGTTCTGGTCAGAATCACATTGAAACACGGTTCTTTCCTCCTGCCTCCCTTCCCCATTCACTGAAAATGTTTGAATATTAGTAATTTTACTCAAAACCAGGGATGATAACTGTATGTTCCTCTCCACTTTTCCCAGCATTCCTTACCACCATTGACTATGCTGGCTAGGTGTGATGGGAGTTGTCTGATAGGACCGCATGTTCACTCCTACTCAAGAAGACTAATCCACATCAGGTTATGGAGGCTATATTGGCATATTGCTATTAAAAGGACACTTGTGGAGCTTGGCCTTACACTACACTGTCATAACACTATATTCCACTTTAACTGTGATAGCAACATGCTATGGAATCCTGGGGTTTGTAGTCTAGTGAGGGGCATTTAGAATTCTCAGCCAGAGAGTTTTTGAGCCTAACTAAACTACAAATCCCAGAATTCCACATGATGTTGCCATGGCAATTAAAGGAGAATACAGTGCTGTAACAGTGTAGTGTGAAAATCATATAGGTCTTCTTGAGGGAGGCCTGCTTTCAAACTCTGAGGCTATAATGGCTTTTTGAGAGAAGCTTCAGCCAGCTTCGGGAAAACATAACTGTGTTGATGAAAACATAAAAAGAATTGAGGGTGTGTATCCAGCAGCTGGCCCCTCCTGAGTTCCTTTATTCTGTTTTGCAACTCAAAACATACCCTGCTTCATTCTGCTTCAGTTCTAACTGCCAAGAACCTGTCTGACTAGAGCAAGCATAACAGACACTGTCTTTATCCTCCCAGAGGCTGAGTGTGTAAATATTGCTCTTCATATCTTCATGGCTTTGGATTAAGCACTGTTGTTTGAGGGGCCTTCTGAAATCTTCACAAAATGCTGCTGCACAGAGGAAAGCCCCGTGCAATGGTCAAGGAGAACAATCTAATCTAGTGAGTCATGAAGGTCTCCTGATCCTGATAGCTCGAATCAGCCGATTACAGCCAGATTCCCCCACTCCCACTGCTTTATTTTCCACTCTGAAGGCTAGCCCTGCATGGGGAAATCTCTTCCAGTTCAGGGGACCGGGGCTTCAGTAAAGGAGGGGGCATCATCATTGAAACACTCTATTACATAGCCTCTAATTGTCCTGGTTTAATACATCCTGATTTCTCTCCTCCTCCCACTTTCCCTCTTCATCCTTGGCTTACTGTAGTTGGTGCAAACTGACTTTAAAGCACAAAAGTGGCTTGCAGTCAACTGACACAGCAGAACAAAAGGGAAGAAGAGGAGGTGGAATGTTGCCCTTCTCAGTAGACTTAGGCAAAAGCTAACTGCTGCAGCCTCTCCTAACTTAGCTGTCCTTCCTCATTACTAACTTTTCCCATCTTGACCCACACATGTATCCCAGTTTTCATCTGTGAAATGCTGGAAGTCATGTCATGGGGCAGTCCAAAGCACCCGTGGCCAGATTAATCCCAGAGCGTAGAAGTCACAGCTCACACACAAATAACATAGACCTGAATCATATTCATTAGACCTACCTGGAGCAGACCTTTCAATCAGCTGCTGAATCAATGTGTAGGTAAATTTCATTGACTCAGTGTATTTACTCTAGTTGGGACTGACATGAGCATTTAGGCCACGGTCACTTGTAAGTACTTTCTCAATAACGATGTTGCAACGAAGTTCCATTTCAGAACTTGCATAGTGAGTAGGAGTGGCTTTACTTCATTAGTGGAAAAAGATATCATTTCTAATCCTTTTCATAAATTACTTTTAAGGACGATCTGGAGGCATTTTGCTAGAAATTTTACAGAGTTTATGCCATCTTCTTCCCCATCTTAAGTCTTTTTTTTAAACCTTCAAAAAGGTAATAGGAAAGTAATGACCACTACAACAAGCAAAATAATGGGTCATTTCTCAAACATGGTAATGCATTTGCTTTTTTAAAAGTAACCTGCCAAGCGTTCTTTAGGCTCACAGACTGATGATCACTCTGCTTTGCTCTATTGCATGGCCCTATTTTGGCTCACATGGTGAGCAGAAAACTGAAAAGGACAGGCTGACCTTTCCCTTGTATCCTGTACATTGGAGGTGGGAAACACGTGGCCCTGCAGAAGACTGTATTTCCTGGCATTCCTAGCCTGGGCTGAAGGGAGTTGCAGGCCAACGGTATCTTCATGATTACCACCCACACTGCACTGACCAGTGGCGACGTGTGGAAATTTCACCATCAAAGCAAATCCCAGGAAAGGAAAGGAAATTATGGTGGTACGGGGGTTGGGTGGGAAGAAATATCTTTTTGAATTTTGGTGTGTGAAGCTGCTGTTAAAGATCTGGTGTTCTACCACTGTAAGACCGGATGTTCTAATGCTCATTTTGCATCTGGAGAGTTTTGCTCTGCTGCAGTTTCTTTCTCAATCCTGATTATTGTTAACCTTTTTTTTTGCTGACTTTTTCTTTCCATCTGGTGGTGTACCTGACTTAGTGTTTACTTCATATTTGGCCTCCCCTTGTCCTCCTTTTCTGGCACTTAATAGCACAAAAACACGATGTCTCAGCAGCTGTTCGGTAGCCTTATCACTGCTGGTGCTGAGCCATAACTGTCATTTAGCAAAATTGCAAAGCATAGAGGACTGATGTTATACAAATTCACAGGCTCCCAACAGTTCACATCCCAGGTGCAAGTCTGCTGTGATTTTTAAAAAGCATCCCCACAATGGTAAACATATGGCTAGCAAATACAGTGTGCATTTTGGAAACACTGAAATGCTCCCAACGGGAACAAAAGCTTCCTTCTCCACAGAGACCAGGCTAACACAAGTGGGGACGTTCCCATATATCTGCTGGCAAAATCAGTAGGGGGAGAGCAGTAGGAGCAGGTGTCTTTACCATGCAGAATGCATGCAGGTTACTGAGTTCCCCTCCCTCTTTCCTTTGGCACACAATTTAATGCAGTATTTTGATGTTATTTATAAGCTTTTAGTCTGGAATTGTAACATTTTGTTTATGCTCCCCCACCATGCCAAAACAGCCACATGACAACTAGTGTTGCCAGTTCAAGATTGTCTCAGGCCCTGAGGTTGGTGGGCCGACCCTGGTGATGTCATTGAGCACTGTGCATTAAACACCAACCACAGTTGCTCACAGTGTGTCAAACACACAAAGAGAGCAAATATTTTCCTGTTTGGAAATGAAAGCTTAGTTAAAGGAGCTATTCCCACATCAAGGAGAAATGAGAGGATTATACATTGTCACAACTTGGAGGGAAGGAGGAAGCTAATTGAGTCAATACAGAGACCCTCTCTAGAGAGTTTTTGCAAGTCGCATCAACCAACCAGTTTAGTCTTGCAAATTGTAGGAAGCCACTACTTTAGTAGCTGAGGTGGAGATTTGCACACAGTCCTTTCTTCTTGAACTGACCCCAGCAAATCTGGAGAATTTTCACCCTTGTCTCTTGCCTTGGAGATAACACACAAAAGCTGGAGACTCAGTCTCAGTCCCTGAGATTTGACAACCCTAAAACAACACTACAGAACCATTGCTTCCTATATTTCCCTGTGGCTCTTCTGCCTTTTCCAGGAGCTGGTTGTTACCCTTAAAACTCTAGATGGCTTGGGACCTTGGACTAGTACAGTGGTTCTCAACCTGTGGGTCCCCAGATGTTTGTGGACTTCAGCTCCCAGAAGCCCCAGCCATTATGGTTAATGCTCAGGGCTTCTGAGAGCTGAAGTCCACAAACATCTGGGGACCCACAGGTTGAGAACCACTGGACTAGTATATACCCGCTTGGGCTCTAAGGTTGGTCACAGAGGACCAGCTCTGATGCCCACTGATCTTTTAAACTGGTGTAGATGAGAGCGATGACTTTTCTGTGATGGCCTGAAGTGCTTAAGGAATTCTCTGTCACAAGATATGGGCAGGGCTCCATTCTTAACTGTTTCAAAATGAGCCTTTAAAGACTTGATTGTTCCAGGCTTCTTTTGATTGTTAATAAGGCCCAATTTCCCTGTGATGTTAAGTGTTGTAGATATTTTGAAATGCTTTCTGCTGATTTTCTTTACATTATTTTATATATTATTGTCTTAACTTCTAACTCTGCAAACCATTCCTGAACCACAGAATTATAGAGCTGCAAGAGAGCCAGCGTGGCATAGCAGCTCGAGTATCGGACGACAGCTTGGAAGCCACTGTTCAAATTCCAACTTGCCCATGGAAGCCCGGTGGGTGATCTTGTGCAAGGAATGTCTCTCTCAGCCTCACAGGAAGGCAAAGGCAAACAGCCTGTGAACAAATTATGCTAGGAAAACTCTGTGATAGGTCCTCCTTAGGGTCACTGTAAGTTGGGAACAACTTGAAGGCACACAACAACAACAACAAGGGACCAGAAGGGCCATCTAATCCAACCACTGCCACGCAAGAATACACATTTCAACCCCTCCCCCCGATGGAAGTCCAGCCTCTCTTTAAAGATTTCCAAAGAAGGAGAATCTTTCAGTATAGTATACAGTTGGCCCTCCATATTTGTGGGTTTGACTTTCACAGATTTGGTTATTTGCAAGTTTCTCCAGGCCCTGCCTTCTCACCTCAAGTGCTTCTTTTCCAGGGAACCTTCCCTCTTCGTGGCTCTGACCAGGCTGCACAGCCTTTTAAAACCCTGCCTCTGGTCCTCCTCCTCCTTTCCCATCAGCCACTACCTAGCCAGGTAAGGATGGCTCGCAGCCTAATTTTTCAATACCCCAAAACCTCTCTTGATGCCATCCCACACTCAAAGACGGAGATGGATGAAAGAGAGGAAGTATAGGGCCACCATGCCAGCTCACCCCCTTTCCTTGTCCTTTCCCTGACCAGGTTTGGACCCTAGGTGCCTTTTCTTTTCATCATGCCTCAGCCCCCTTCCCACAGTCACAGACACTCTTTGATATTTGTGTTTTTTCCACTTTCGCAGGAATCCTGTGCACCTAACGCTAGTGAACATGGAGGGCCAACTGTAGTATAGTGTTGTATAGTACAATATAGTATAGTACCTAAAGACATATAGCAACCACAGCTTTCATCCAGCTTTACCTTAGGAGGGAGCATAGAAATTTTTTAAAAAATATTTTAGATAATTAATAGATAATGTCCAAAGCAAAGAAAACCCAAATTTACTGAAATTAAAAGAGCAGAGCCACGGTCTTAACAGGTGTGTACAGATGTAGTGATTGACAAAACTGTTGATTTTATTAGAATCATAGAATCATAGAAATGTAGAGTTGGAAGAGACCACAAGGGCCATCCAGTCCAACCCCCTGCCATGCAGGAAAACCCTCAAAGCACTCCCGACAAGTGGCCATCCAGCCTCCGCTGGATCATGGTCTCCTGGAAAAGGGGGAGGAAAAGCACCGATTCTAAAGCATCGGCTATTGCTCTTGAACTTTAAGTCTTCTCACTGAGGTCTTGTACGATGTACCTCACTCCAAATAAATAGTGTTTATGCACTGTACTATTTGCATGTGTGGATTCAGTTCCTGACAATCAGGGTGCGGTCCATGGGCCGTCGGTGGCCCCCTGGCTGTGTTGGTGGCCCTGAGCCCCTCTCAGTCCCTCAGGGTGTTTCTCTGGGAAAAAGGTCCCTCGCTCCTCATCAAGCAGGTTGCGGGCATGTACGGCACCATTTAACACCCCAAATCATCCTTTTTCACAAAACCAGAACAGAATTTGGATCACATCCAGTTTGTTTGGCTTGTCTTCTCTTTCAGGAAGTCTGTCTGGCCCGTGCGACACTCTTATGGGCAAAAAATCCCAGATCCTGAGTGGCCCCAATACGGACAGAACCCTCCATGTGATCAGGCTTGGAAGAAGAAGACTTCCTCGCTTCGTGTGAATCTTTTCAATCTCTCTCAGGTCAGAAAGAATCTTTCCTGCTCCTCTTTACCCCTCCAGTGCAGTCCCTGCCTAGAGTTTCTAAAAGAAACCACACTGGAGATACTGACGGCACAGAAGGAACAGAGTAGGACCACCGCTTCCCTTGATCCAGACGCTATTCTCCTATTGATGCAGCTGAGAATCACCTTGGCCTTCTTGAGCTGCTGCATCACATTCTTGTCTCATCTTCAGCTTGTGGCCTCCCAAGACTCCTAGATCCCTTTCCCATATATTATCATGAAGCTAGAGGTCACCTACCTTTTCTCTGTTCGTTTTGTTTAGTACCTTACATTTCTCCCTGTTGAAATCCATTTTGTTAGTTTTGGCCCTGCTCTCTAATTCGTGAAGGCCATTTTGAATTCTGATCCTCTCCTCTGGCGTGCTAACTACCCCTCCTAATCTGGGGGATCCAGAGTGACCGACTGTTGGGAACCAAGAGCAGGCCAGCGGATCCTAAGGGCACTGGACTAAAAATTTTCCACTCAGTGCCATTTTATCACTCCCCTTATTTTCTAATCAATACTTTAATTAGCAGTAAAAACAAGAAGTAGTAGTAGTAACGACTTAGGGAGCTGTGGGTATGTTTAAATTGAAGAAGAGAAGAGAACACTAGCTATTCTTTTATTTTTTTAAAATTGCATGGCAGTGTTTAAAAGAAAGAGAATTCCAGCACTAATGAAATAACTGATTTAATTAATTGTTTGCTTTTTAGTTACTCATTTCCACTCAAATTGTGAGCTAGCTTGTGTTCCACTTTAAGAGAAAAGAGGGATAATAAATAAGTAAATAAAGTAGTAGTAGTAGTTGTTGTTGTGTGCCTTCAAACCACTTCAGATTTATGGGGGCTCTAAGGCAAACCTATCACAAGGTCTTTTAGGGCTGAGAGTATGTGATGCACCCAACATCACCCAATGGGTTTCCATGGCCAAGCACAGAATCGAACCCTGGTCTCCAAGGTAGTAGTACAAAACTTAAACAATAAATACATATTTTAAAAGCAGCTCAATATTAGTTATTATGCAGGGTTGGATATTAGTAACATGCTACTAAATATGTTTTAGTTATTTTTATTTCCTAAAAAAAAAACACTTGAAATTTTTTTTAAAAAATGACAAAAAAATCTTCCTAGAACATCCCCTTAAAGCTATGCATTAGATGTAATGAAAAAATGATGCTCATCATGCTAAAACAGGAATGGTGCTACCAGTCAAGATGTTGTTTTTTAACAAATAAAATCATTGTTTCCTTGATACACTCCACAATTTGCTTAAAGGTAACATAATTACTTGTAAAATGTTGCTTCCAAGTTCCGATCTGGGTGAGACCAAAATATTATGGTAAGATTGGTCCTCCATTTCACCCTCAAGTCCCACCCTTAAAAAAAAAGACCAGGGCTTGGGATTAATTCCAGTGTGCTTCCTCTCAGATGTATCTGATAATCTGATTTATCTGATCAAGATGCAGATTAAATGTTGGCTCCTTTCAGGCTACAGCTGCTCTTGCTTGACTAGACGCTCATTCGGGAATGAAAGTTAATGAACCCTGCTGCCTTTATGTCCTGTCAAGACTGAGCTGTTGAAATCCATCAAAAGTACAAAACTTAAATATCAGATAAACACTAGTGATTCTCTTTCTCATCCTTTAATTTTACAACTTGCATTCTTACCATTTGAGTCTGCCTGGGTGAGGCTTTTGCAAGGTCAAAATAACACACGCAAGATGGGAGGAATTATTGTTTGCACTTATTGCTCTGAAGTTTTGGCCTGCTTTGCCTTTTTATTTGGCATCTGTACCTTATGCTTCAGGACACTTAGTGGAGAGGTGGCATTGCTCTGTGACAGAGACCAGATCTTGTAAGTAGGAGGTCTCAGGTTCAGCCCTGCCCTCTCCAGGGAGGGCTGAGAAATACCCCTGTCTGAAACGCTGGAGATCCCTTGCTAGTCTGTGTACATCAGTGTTCTCCAACCCTGTTAAGTCCCAGAGGTGTTGGACTATTGCATAGATTATCACCAGCCAGCACACCATGCTGAAAGCAGATGATGGGAGATGTAATCTACCTGGAGGATGCCAAGTTAGGTAAGGCTGTAGTAGACAATACTAAGCCAGATGGACAGATTCTGATGGTTGGTGGTTTCTATGTCATTGGAATGGTGAATCCACAGTGGTTTCAGTCTTAACTTTAAAGGAACTCTCCAAGGTCCTGAACCCCTTTGGATAGTTCTTTTAAAAGACTGTATTAAAACCTGAGTGAATTGACTATCCTACTCACGAGAAAACCACTAAATACTATTGGTAAAACAAAACTTTCTTATGTTTTCAAGAACATGGACAGAAGTAATTTCAACACAGATTCTTAAAACCAGATTTCAGAATGTTAGTTTTTAAAAGCAATTTGTTATGTTACTTGCTACAAAGTCGAACCCACAAGTAATTTATTATTGTTAAAGAGTGGCTGAGCCATTGCTAAAACTCAGCCTGTCAGTTACATAGATTTTTCTATATTCAATCTGTTACAAAACATGGAAGATGGAATATATAGTGACTGGGATAACACAGAAAATTGCAACCCAGGTCTTGGGATTTTTCTTTGGCAAATCCTTATTTTTATCCTTGGCCTTATAAGAAGCTTTGGGCCCATAAAGAAGGTTCTGCCCAGTCAAATGAACTGCTATAGACCAGTGCCAGGAGTAAGCTTGTAGTGATCCAAGTATCAGTCATGCTCCCTGACAGTTTACTGAGAATTAATTAAGTTCAGCTAACAAAGAGCCTTGGATCAGAGGATGGAGGTCAGTGGAAGGGCACTGAGTGAGGCTCCAGTATGTGAAAGGAAATATGCAGTGCATATAGAAAGTTGCAACTGTTAGTTGGTAGGTTCTCAATCTGCCCCACGCAGAATTAAAAAAGAGAGCTTTTCAAACACAGAGCTTGGAATACTGTATTTGCTGGTGTATAAGACTCACTTTTCTCCCCTGAAAAATACTGTTTGAAAATTAGGTGTGTCTTACACACCAGTGTGTCTTATACACCGGCAAATAGCATTTGTCAGTGTATAAATGGGGTGTATCTTATACACGGGTGCGCCTTATAAGCCAGCAAATACGGTAGTCATTTTTGGCCTACAAATCCTAGAATCCCCCAGCCAACTTGGCTACTGGCATGCCTAGTGGGGATTCTCAGAATTCCAGGCCTAAAACAATTCCCCCCACCCCAAACTCATCTCTCTCCCAGATCCTCCCTGCATGGCAGATGACACAAGGAAAATATTGGGATGAATTCCCCATTAGAGAAGCTCTTGGGAGCCACATCCAGTGGTGGATGGGGTCAAAGGGACCAAAAATCCCTACTAACTTTTGCTTAAAGCCCTTGGTTTCGAACAGATTTGTACAAGATCAGGCTGTGTGCTACTACAGGCTGATCTATTCTTTTTTCAACAATGAACACTTCAGTTTGTTTGAAATAAATCGAGATTCTGAAAGTTGTCTAAGTTAACTGAGGTTCTGAAGGCTCTCTAAATTAACTTGAAAAGTAAGAAACAGCAGCTACTGCTTATCATAAAATCACAGAGTTGGAAGAGACCCCAGGAGCCATCGAGTCCAAACCCTTGCTATGCAGGAACATCCATCAAAGCATTCCCAATAGATGGCCATCCAGCCTCTGCTTAAAAACCTCCAAAGGAGGAGACTCCACCACACTCCACTGAGGCAGCATATTCTCCTGCCGGACAGCTCTGACCATCAGGAAGTTCTTCCGGAGGTTGAGGTGGAATCTCCTTTCCTGCAGCTTGAATCCATTGCTCCTTGTCCTAGTCTCTGGAGCGGCACAGAACAAGCCTGCTCCCTCCTCAACATAACATCCCTTCAAATATTTAAACATGGCTAAACATACCCAGCTCCCTAAGTCGTTCCTCATAGGGCATGGCTTCCAGCCCTTCACCATTTTGGTCGCCCTCCTCTGGACCTGGTCCAGCTTGTCAGTATCCTTCTTGAACTGAGGTGCCCAGAACTGGACACAGTATTCCAAATGAGGCCTAACCAATGCAGTATAAAGTGGTACCATTACCTTCCTTGATCTAGACGCCATACACCTATTGATGCAACCAAGAATCACATTAGCTTTCTTGGCTGCCGCATCACACTGCTGACTCATGTTCAGCTTGTGATCTACCAAGCCCCTAGATCCCTTTCACAGGTACTGCTATCATCATAAAACAGAAAGTTAATTCTTAATTAATTATTTTCCATTTCCATTCCCTATTAAAGAAATTGTAGAATAAAAATACCATTTGAAAATGTGGTCTGAATATACACTCCTCCACAGATATGTTAAAATGTGCATTGGTGATTAAAACTAAAACTGAAATAAAAAGTAATTGATCTACAGAGTAAAAGTCCTGCAGTAGTGTTCTAAATAACTTAAAGAAGCCAGATCCCATCTGATCTTGGAAACTAAGCACCCCCTTACCATAGCCTTGCTGGAGCCTCCTCCCCAAAGCCAATCTATGCCTAGTAGGGTCTGGGAGGGGACACAGAAGCACCTAGCTATGTCCCCATAACTAGATGGAAAGAGATTGGCTCAGCTGGTACAACTAACTCAGCAGCTGAGGTAATTTAATCTCTTTGTGCCTGGTTATGAGGACACAGAGGGAGCCTAAATACCCTAAAGACACCAGATCCATCTGATCTTAGAAGCCAAATAGGATCAGCCCTGGTTAGTACTTGGATGAGAGACTGCCAACAAATACCAAGTGCTGTAAGCTATATTTCAGAGGAAAGAACTGGCAAAACCACCTCTGATATCCCTTGCTTTAGAAAACCCTATGAAATTCTTGGGGTCACCACAGGTGGCTTAAGGAGTGCACACATACGCACTTTAATCTATTCTTGAGATATGTCCAGTGCCCCATTGTGCATATTTACTTGGAAGTAAGGTCTCGTATGTTCAATTGAATTTACCCTCATATAAGTGTGAACAGAATTGCTGGCTCAACTCTTTGTCATTTTGAATCAGTTTTCACTCCCTGTTCCCACATCTCGAGTACAGTCTTGGGAGATTAGTCAGTCGCTTACAGCTGGCCTCTCACAGGTATGTACTAACAGAAATGTGCTACATTTTAAAACCTTTGACCAGAAACTCTCTCCCTTAATGAATCTGGCGTTGGTGGTACAGACAGAAATCTTATCATGTCCCATTCCATTCTGATAAAGGAAACGGTGATTAAATTGTGTACAGAAGGACTGAGGTAAGCTGTCTACAAAAGCATTGTATTTTAAAAATGGCTCATTGAGATAGCAATCAGAGCAACTCAAGAATAAGTCACCAATTCTGCCTCCCCTCTCCTCAGCCCATTCTCTTGTTGCAACAGGAATTTGGAAGTATTCGGAAGAATGCTGAACGAGGTTTTCACCCATTAAGATCAAAGCTGATGTTGTCCCATGCTCCAGTAGGCCATTGCTTTAGTCACAGCAGGGAGCACTTTGAGCATCTCAGCTCATTTTTAAGAAACAGCAACAACCTGAGTTTCTAGTCTTTCAGTATGCAAATATAGGTTTGTAAAGGCTACCATGGGGAGGCTGAGTATGGTTTTCAGAATATAGCAATATTTCCAGTTGGGAGTGCTGATAAAATCTGCTGCTGAATCCATTGGTTCCAGATTTTCCTTGTTCTAAATAAGCAGCATCCTCATGATGCTTTTCCCATCAGCATTTGGGTGAGAAGGATCCATTACTCTTGAAATTTATAGAGGTAGTTAAGTATATAAACTTGGGAAAATACTGTATCACTTTTGAAAGTGATGGATGTTGATCAAAGAGATGCAAATGAAAAGAGAAAGGAGAAGAAGCACATTTTTGTATATACAAATATGTGTAACTCACTACATAGTAGCATGCCTTGTAGAAAAAGGCATGTATTTTGCATAAGTGTTTTCTATCCCCAATCCACTGCGTTGAAAGAAAAAAATGGAAATTGTGCTCTGTAGATAACAGTGTGGATGAAAGCAAGTCACCTGAGGAAACACATGGAAGGCAAATCGTTTTGATTTGTTCTTCACTTATTTCTGAGCAGGGCTGTTGATAATAGAGTGACCTGGAGATCTCTCATTCAAATGATTGCTATAAATAAACCTGGACTTGATGGCAGTTGACAATGGATTCTGATAATTTCTGTCCTATCCCTTGAGCAATATCAGAAATGAGAAAATACATTGGCATGAATTATGCAAGATGAATTATGCAAGTTGCTGCTTTTGGCAAGTACAAAATACGGGGAAATGTGTTGGAAGATATGGGTGTATAAGCACACAGTAAATGCTAATCTGACTATGATCCATGATCCTCCTATTACAAGAGAAGCTATCTGCCCCTTATCGAAAGAGTATTGATCTTAGAACATACCAATTCCTACTCCAGGTGGAGTTAGAAGTTTGGAAGCAGAAAATTTTTAGCCGTCTCCGTCTGGTCCTTTCCACTTGTGAATAGTGAAGAGGATCTCAGTCTGGAGACCTGTTTGAACACTCAGAACTCCCTTTGCTAGACTGGGATCTGCACTGTTAGTTGCCCCATTTGAGAATCATAGAATCATAGAAATGTAGAGTTGGAAGAGACCACAAGGGCCATCCAGTCCAACCCCCTGCCATGCAGGAAAACCCTCAAAGCACACCCGACAAGTGGCCATCCAGCCTCCGCTTAAAAACCTCCAAAGAAGGAGACTCCACCACACTCTGTGGTAGCACATTCCACTGCTGGACAGCCCTGACCGTCAGGAAATTCTTCCTGAGGTTCAGGTGGAATCTCCCCTCCTGCAGCTTGTATCCATTGCTCCTTGTCCTGGTCTCAAGAGTAGGAGAAAACAAGCCCACTCCCTCCTCGACATGACATCCCTTCAAATATTTAAACATGGCTATCATGTCCCCTCTCAACCTTCTCTTCTGCAGACTAAACATACCCAGCTCTCTAAGTCTGTCCTCATAGGGCATGGCTTCCAGGCCCCTCACCATTTTGGTTGCCCTCCTCTGGACATGACAATACACTGTGTGCCTGCAATCAGCTATTCCCTGACAAATAAAAATAAAATACATTTGGTCATGGAAACTGCACTCTGGCACTTATAAAAGTTATTAAGAATTACCATGACCCTTGGCTGTATTCAGTCTCTTAATGGGAACCAACAACATTTGGGGTGGGTATTCCACTGTAGCTCCTCTTCTTCCTCTTTTTCTACAGTTTCTCAAGCTTAATTTTAGGCTAGACTGCTCTGCAGAGCTTAGAGACCATGCTGGCTGGAAGATCCTGGGGGACTGTTATCCAAAAAAGTAAACTTTCCAAGTTCAGCTTCTATGTCACATTGTGCAGGGTCAGATGTTTACTTACAGCCATTGCCTTCATTTGCCAAGACATGACTGTTCGGTTCATGTTTTTCAGACAGCCAAGCAACACACCTGGACAGATTGGGTATAATCCAGGTGTTTTTGTCACAAGATCTATTGTGGCACAAAGACCTTAACTGCCACATTCAATCATTGTTGAGCTCCTTCACTAGAACTGCTGCTCAATTTTTTACAAGGCAAAATGGAATGCATAATCTTGGCACTGATACTTTGGTCATAAGCAATAGCACCCTGGATCCAAAATTCCAGAGGTAGTGCTGTGTTGAGCCACTGTAGCCAAATGAGCAAAACATCTACTGGTGCTGTGAAAACTAACAGATTAATTGTGGCCCAAGCATGGTGGCATGGAGTCAGAAACATAGGGTTCAAATATAGGGACAAATGCCCCCTGCATGTTAATGTGCAGTGGGGAGGGAGTTTGAATCCCTGCTTGCCCTTGGAAACCCACATACTCTCAGCCCCTACAAAACCCTCTGATAGGTTCACCTTAGGGTTGCCATAAATTGGAAACAACTTGAAGGCACACAGAGACAATGTGTGATCCCATGAGGCTAGAGGTTGAAGTGGGACATCTTTTCCATCTCTGAGCCTGAATTCCAAGACAATTGAGTGGTGGGTGGGGCTAACATCATGGGAGCAAAGCCAAAGTAAAGTGGGCATGGTAAGAGGTAATTCTTATATATTTGGTTATGTTCCCACCAAGCACAGAAACATAGCTCCAGCATATCTTCATGGACTGCCTTGCATGGCTCAAATCTATACACATTTACTTAGGAGAAAGCCAGCATGTTGTAGTGGTTTAAGCATTAGACTATGACCCTGGAGACCAAGGTTTGATTCTCTGCCCAGCATGGAAACTCACTGGGTGACCTTGGGCACTTTGCACACTCTCAGTCCCCAGAAAACCCCATGATAGGTTTGCATTAGGGTCAGAAGTCAGAAAGTCATAAGTTATAAGTCAGAAAAGTTATAAGTCAGGAACAACTTGAAAGCACACCACCACCACTACCACCACAACAGTGCCAATGGCAACTGGTGGCTTCCAGGTAAGCAAGGTGCAGTGAAACTTCTCTGAGTTTTAGTCCAGCATTTAAAGGAGCTATCCAATGTTCTGAACTCTGTCTTCCAAATAGGTTCAGCATCTTGCATAGTCCCATTAAAGTCTGGGCTAAAACACAGAGCAGATTCCCCACCCCCACTGCAATAGGAACTGCTCGGTGCTCCTGGAAGAAGCCTTTTTGGGGTGTGCAAAGTGGGTCCTCCAGATGTTGGTGGATTGACACTCCAAGCATTATTCACCATAGGCTATGCCGGCTAGGGCTGCTGGGAGGTGTAGTCTAGCAACATCTGAAGGACCACACTTTTCTCACCCTTGCTTTAAATGATTTATTTGCTTATATTGCCATTTTGGTAAATCATTTCTGAACTCAATTTGGAAGGGTAGATTTCCAACTAACAGTGTTTCCAGAACAGGGATGGGAAATGTGCAGCCCTTCTAGATGATGGAGGGCAACTCCGAGCCTTCCTGAGCATTGGAACTGCTAGTTAGAGCTGCTGGAGGTTGCATCTAACATCTGGAGTGCCCCTTAATGCCTTTGGTCTAAATCTTATTGTTGAATCCTACTGTTACTTCCAACCAGAGTTGACCCATTGAATTTATATGTCACCTCAATGGAACTTACATAACCATTGGCCTATCAAGTTCCCATTGACTCTATGAGTCTGCTTTATTTTTTTTATGAATTGATATTAAAATACTAACATTAACACTCATTCCATCAGATAAAAAAAAGTTATACATTGTTATGTATATCTAACATTCATATACATCAGTCTGCATTCTCCACGACTTCCCCCCAAATGAGAGGCAATAAAAACTTGATCCGCAAAAACTACTGTCCGTCAAACAAATTGATATAACTCTTGTACCTGTATATTTTATCCTTATTCTCAAAAGTCAATATCCATCCTCTTGCTATCACCCCAAAGATTCCTGAAATAAATTATAACATTTTCCCAATCTTTGATAAATTTTTCAAATTATCCCTTCTTAATAAGCAAATCTGTCCATCTGTACCATACCAAACAACTTCATTTTCCAGTCTTCTATTTTTTTATTTTTTCCAAAAAAGTAAAACAAATAAAAATACATAATCTGTTAAACAGCAGTAACATTTGCGAACTCACGCTAAACAATTATGCATATCTTTACAATCTTCTTCTTTCCCTTCCTAAGACCTGTCTGTTTTTACAGATATTGCATAACAGTACTACTACTTCATCTCCCAATCTTCTACTGAAGGGAGGGTTTTCTGTTTCCAGTTTTGTGCTATTACCATTTTAGCCATGGCTGTCATTACAGAACAATTGTTTCACAGCCTTTTTCTCTATGAGTCTGCTTTAGACAGACTGAGAACTTGATTCGGGCATTAGTGCTACCAGTCAAGAGACACTGTGCATGGAAGTGTTACAGTGGGATGATATTATAGTCTGTACTGAAACAGGGAATAAAATTCTGTGTTTGAGGCTGGGGAATTGCCCAGTAAGGGCCTTGTTTGGAAGCCCCTTAAAATCCTGGATTATAAAATCCTCCTGTTAATCCATGTTGCGTGCTTAATGGTTCAGCAACACTTAGCTCAGCTCTGACAGAGAAGTGACAAATTGCACACTCGACTGGTATTGACCAGCAGAATTGGCATAGGTTTTTGTATCCCCAGCATTTAGCAGTTGCCTTCAAAGTAAATGAAGTGTGTGAAGGGGAGCCAATTAACTAGACTGGTACCAGGCAGCTGAAGCAGACAGGTTGCTTCACTTCTTAGGAATGCAAAGCTTCACACTGGTTAAGGGGGGATTTCCTTAACCACTGGGAAACTGTCAAGGAATGATACTTTGAAAATAGGCAGACCTCTCTGTTTAACTTTCAGACCTCAGAGTTGCCCCCTCTCTTCTGCTATCTGGGAGCCATAAAGATTAAAGCCTCTCACATAGTCCAAGCCCCTGACATGCATACAAAGAGTTCAGCTCTGCCATATTCCAAGAATGTCCCAATCTCAATCTCTTGCCCTCTTTAATCCTTCTGCATTCTCATATATTGTATTACATAGCCTGATCCCACTGGCAGAACAAAGGTAGGTGGGTTTCTTTTTTCACAACTCAAAACCACATTAGGCTTTGATTTTGTATTCTTGCATGGCAGGGGGTTGGACGCAATGGCCCTTGTGGTCTCTTTCAACTCTATGATTCTATGAAGTATACATAGATATTCTGGTCCATGGCTGAGATCCTGGATCAAGTTGTACACTGAAAAGTTCTGCACAGTTGGAACTACGTTTCTTCCTCAGCTTCCTAAACCCATCGTCTACGCTGCTATGCCTCTCCAACACAGCCATTTACTGCCTGGTGGAGAACAGGGTGCAGTGTTGGAGAATGGCATCCAGTTATGTTTCTATAGCTGGATGCAAGGCCACAAGCATCCTCCAGGACAAGAACTGTGGGTAGAACTATGGCACAAGTGATTTCAATTGAAAATGGCAGGCTGCAATGAATAATTGTGAGCAGATCAAGTGATGGGGAAGACTCCATCCTGCTGCTTAAAATGGCAGGCCCCAAGCTTTTTCACAGCTTCCAACTGTCCCGGTTTGCCAAGGACAGTGCTCTTTAATCCTTTGTCATCTTTTCTAGCAGCTTTTAAAACATCCCAGTTTCTTGCTCCTCTTGCCTTTTGCCACTTTTTGTCTTGGCTTACTTCAATTTCTGCAACTGAGTTCAAAGTGCAAAAGGATTTTGCATTCAGTTAACTCAGCCATGCGAAGAAGCTCAAGCAAGAGCAAACTGCTCCTAGCTTACAGAGTTTTCCCTCATTGATAAGTTTTGCCATCTTGACTACACTTCGACATGTGTAGCTTGGCTACATGTGTCCCCGTTATCATCTGTGAGATGTCAGAGTGTATGCTTTTCCTAGTAATTGCATCTACTGCTACCTTCAGTTGAGTAGATTTGCAGCTAGAAAGGGCTCCAGCCTACTTCTTCAAGAAACTGATTAAGGCCCTTTCCAGTTAGCCAGCCCACTTCCAGTGAGATTGCAATGTTCTATGTGATATACTATTTTTAAAAAATCTCATAGAAAAGTTGTGGAAAATCACTGGGTTCCCCTGATGTTTTTCAGTTCCAATATCCATCATCAGCAGTCAACATGACCAATAGTCCAGAATGATGGCAGCTGTAGTCCAGCAAAATCTGGAAGTTAACATGTTCTTCACTTCTGATATTGAATTTCATGGTGGCACGAGTTCCACTTTCAAAAGACACTCCCTTTCCATATTAATAAAACACTAGAGCACAGCACCAGCAAGATACCTGGGCCCACAGACCAAACCAAATCCATTTTCTGGGGACATATGGAGTGAACACATCCTCAGGTGTTTTTTTCAGCCGTTGTAGGACCAATGGATAAAGACAGGGACAGAATGTACAATATTTTGATTCTAGACATTTAGAGGAGATCTGGCACAGACTAGTCTAAAGATTGGAATGCAGATTTAAGTATATTACAATCTTACAGTTTAACTACAAGGCAATTTGTCTTGCTAAAACCTGCCCCAGGACAGCTCATGATAACATCCTCCTGGGGATATCATTAGCAGCTGCATGTCATTGACTCTGTAGCATCTTCAAATTTTCACAGCTGTGGGATCTTGGTCCTCTCTTACTCAACATACAATTTATTTTCCCTGCTTCTTTTCTATATAAAAGTTACTAGACATGCAGACAAATTTGCATATCTTAGCTTATTGATTTATGCTACTGCTGTTAATTGCTGTCAAGCTAGCTTTCATTTATAGTGACCCTCCATCAACAGCCCTGCTCCAGTTATGCAGACTTGGGGCTTAATTTCCAGCAATATTTAAAACTTCTGTCTGAATGCAATATGAGGATATGGAGTATGTAAAAAGAGAAGAGCATGAGCAGATGGGACGTTGTTTACTGTTTTCTGCAGCATTTTTAAGTGTTGAAGAGCCCAACCACTATTCTTCCATTTTAAAGGATAGTTTCTTCAGCTATGTGTATTGCTGTAAGGAAACAAAACAAGAAATGCTGTGTGAGTGTATGGTTCTCTGCTAGGTATGCCTGCCTTTTCTTAGGATCGCAGCATCTTGTCTAGAATTGTGGGTTGCCCATCAAAATCATATTAGTTCATCTTCATTAATTTACTACAAAAGCTGAGTGTTAGCTTTAGATTTACTAAACACTTCCTCCTGAACCTGCAGAATAGGGGCTATTGACTTTTCTGGCTGGGGGACAACAGGGACTGTATTCCAACATATCTAGAAGACACTGGGCTAGAAAATATTACTTTGTTATCAATGAGCTCTGATATGTGTTGTTCATGACAGAATCTCTACATTCTGACTCTTCTGCCAATTAGTTTCGTTGGGTGATCTAGCACAATAATATTATGAAAGAATAAGAAAACCCTTCCTGTCTCCATCCTCGAGGTGTGTGCGTGTGTATATGTGTGCCTTCATGTCACCTGTTGACTTACAGCAACCTCATGAATTTCATAGGGATTTCTTGGCCAAGTTGATTTTGCCAATTCCTGCCTTGAAATATAGCCTACAGCACTTGGTTTTTGTTAGCAGTCTCTTATCCAAGGTCTGGCACTGCTTAGCTTCCAAGATCAGACAGAATCTGATGTCTTTAGGGTGCACCATCCATAATTCTATAAATCAGCTTCCCCTTCACTTGAAATTAAGCTTATTCTCAGATTGTTTAGTCTTTCCTTATACGGAAGATGCTCCAATGCATTGATAATCCCAGACATCTCTTTCTGTATCATTTTCAGCTTCACAATCTCCTTTAGTTTTTTTTTTTTTAAATTGATGACCACAGGAGAGGCTGGTGACGTGAATTGCTGCTCCTGGTGGCTTTCAGAAGAGGTGTTGCCTTTTTCTTCTTTGGCTACAAAATGGGGCTTCTAGTGAATGGGGAAAGGTTGAGGGTAAAAAGTGGTCTTGGGGACACATACAGCACCTGGCCTGCATGCCCCTTACCCCAGCTTTGAATTCTTCACAGTCCACCTCTTCTTTCTGCCATCTCATCTCCCATATACTTCCACTGTAGTATTAGTAAATCTTAGAAACTGAGCAAGAGCAGGTTTGGTTGGTATTTGGAATGGAGACCTTCAAGGAATAAAAGGTGCTTTATACTGTTTTCACAGGAAGAGAATAGCAAACCACCACTTGTTCCTTGTCAGAGAAAACCCTATGAAATTCATGAAGTTGCCATACATCTGTAAGTGACTTGAAGGCAGGTACACATATGTGCGTGCGTGCGCACACACACGCGCGCGCGCACACACACACACACGCACGCGCGCACACACACACACGAGTCAATGGCAAGAATGCATAACTGCAACACAGCAGCGGCCAAGACCAATTTTTATGGGTTGCACTGCTACATTGTTAGTGGAAAATGGTTCTTAGAAAATATGAGGATTTTGGTTCTAGTTTTTGCTTCTGGTGTTTCAGATATTTTGATAGCACTTGTGGGTTTGTTTGTTTTTTGTTGTTGGGAGGGTTGAGGCTGAACTTAAAAGAAAAGTATCTTCGGGGAGGCAGTGGTTGTTAGTGGGCCCCATACTACTGAAGAAATAAATTTGCAGTGGGGGCAGGTTTGCTAGCTTTACAGAACTGTTCAAGGTTCTCAATCTATTTTTGGTTCAGCACCTTGGGTATCTTCTTTAAAGTCTGAACTAAAAGATGGAATTGGTTTAATGTCCTGTTGCCATGGGACCTATCAACCACCATGAGGCAAAGGAATCAAGAAGCTCTTAGAGGTTGTGGTGCTGAAACTGGGAAAATGGGTTGGAGGTGGCATGGTCCACACAGGCCACACTTTCTCCACCTTAGTTTAGGGAAAGCTTAGAAGATTTGGCAGGAAAAGATTGAAAACTCTTTGGACAGTAGGATTAACATTCATATTAATCTTGAAAAGCTGGAGAACATGGAGTGGAAATTGATATGGTGAAATTCAGCACAGTACAACTTAGGGCATGTGAGTAAGAAAAAAAAGTCAGAAATAAAAAATTGAGTTATTAGCTGCCTGGAAAGCAGCACTACTAAAATATAAGCGATAGCAATTACGTAGCAACTAGTGGATGTTTTTTCACTGAACTGAAAGCATCATGCTACAGAATGCACAATGCTGCAGAAAACCCCCAGTGGATATTGTGCATTAGTATTCCTTAAGAAACGATTGTGGACAAAACACAGCAAGTGTTGGCTGTGATTAACATCACAATCCTACACACATGTACCTGCTCCCCATTCAACTCAATAAATTCTGGTGGCTCTAGGCAGCCGGTCCCTCTATTCCACTGTTCGCAGTGAGAAACTTTTGTTGCTAAATTTTGTGTGTGATGAAGCCAAAGAATGAAGCTCTCCACAGCATGAAGGAAATGAACTGGATCTAGACTTGGGGTTCCCTTCCATACTACATAATTATAGCCCTATGATTCCACTTTAACTGCCATAGCTGTGTGGTATGGAATCCTGGGATCTGTGGTTTGATGAGACACTAGAGCTCTTCGGTTGAGAATTCTAAACACCTGTCCCTAAATGAATACCAGGTTCCATAGGCTATATTTCAGGGAAGAAACTGGCAAACCACCTCTGAGTTTTCTTTGCCTAAGAAAATCCTATGAAAAATGCATGAGGTGGCCATAGGGTGACAGGTGAAGGCACATACACACAGGGGACGACATGGGGATTCCTCAAATGAGAAGCCATGCCCCCTTTTAGAGTGTTGCAAATCAGTTCCTGCCATCACTGTTTGCAAAGCAAAGAGCAACAGGGCAAACCAGTAATTTTTGCTGAGGACACAAGGTGTTTCTCCCCCACTCTCTCGCATGCTTTTGTGCTGAGCACAAACAGAACCTGGACTTTTCACATTCTTTCTGGCTGTTTGCAGAGGCTTTTCCTAAGCATGACTGCAGACCAGCACATTCCTGTCTTCTACACTGACATTTCTCAATAGAAAAAGGGCCTGGGAGGGGCAAAATTGGGTAGAAGGCAACATTGCCTTCAGTGGTTTGTTTGTTCTTTTCTCATATTTTGGAAGGCATAACCTTGAAGGAAGGGGAATCCTAAGGAAAAACAGAACTTGGGGAAAGTTACCTTTTGGACTATAACGTCCAGAATTCTTTAATCTGTGGCCGTGCTGGCTAGGGACATTATTAGAGTATATTACCAAAAAAGGTAATACAGGCTCTGAGGAAAAGCATTCTGCGGTTTCACTCTGCAATCTGGAATTTACTGTCCCAGATTGTGGTGATGAATCTGAAAAGTTATGTAATCAATCTCTGCCTTGCTAATTTCTATTACCAGGACCACTATTTAGAATCTCCATATTTTTAGGCAGTTTGCCACAGAATACTGGATGCTGAAGAGGGCACTGGCTTACCTGGCTGTCCACTGATGGAAACAGGACAGACTGATCTTCACCAATCCAACAGAAAAGCGCATCTTTTGTGGCTTAAGAGTCTATGCCAGAGCTTTCCAAACTTTTCATGTTGGTGACACACTTTTAAGACATGCATCATTTCGCGACACAGTTTATTCAGTAAGTGGAGGTAGCCCCTCCATCCAAGCCTGGCCCACTGCTGCCACCCTCACCAGGGTCTTCCTTGGCTTGGGGCGCAGGCAGTGGCGGGAGAGGCAGCCCCTCCACCCAAGCCTGGCCTGCTGCTGCTCTCACTGTCTTCCTCATCCCAGAGTGGCAGCCCCTCCACCTGTTACGTTCGTGTGACACACCTACACACTGCAGGTGACACACTAATGTGTTGCAACACACAGTTTGGAAAGCTCTAGCTATGCTCTGGGTGCTTTTCTCCTTCTCCTTTCAGTGAGAAGACTGTTGGGGAACTCAATTCACTATATTGGTTAGTTCTTAATTTCTCTCTTCAGACTGAGGAGGCTTCCTCACCAATGGCTAACATGCTTGGGTTTTTGCTGAGGCTCAGAAGGGGTTCCACCCTCAAGAGCTCTCTGGCATTGCTTCTTCTCCTTCAGTGGCTGTTTCCATGTCACTGGGGCAGCGAATCCACTCTGGGGCTGGGTCTTTAAATCCACTGTCCAAGGTGCCGAACATATCTTGGGAAAAGGCTTTAGCTTTGGTTAGTGCAGGATTTACATGGGAGCCACGAGCCAACCCCTTGCTTCCTTTTCCTTTATGTTGCTGCATGTTTGCTCATGCCGCCCTTTGGCCCAGATAGGATGAATAAATGAGCATCAATGAGAGAAAGGAGTAGAAGTGGCTGTGCCTCCTTACTCATAAGTTCTCTCCCTATTACATGGATGTGGAATGGGACTTCCAGAAACTGTTGGTCTGCAAAGCCCTTCATCCAGTGATGTTCAACTTGGCTGACTGAGCTTGCACTCCAGCAATATATGGAGGACTCCCACCGCCACTGTTGCCCAAATAACCAGCCAGAAACAGCTGAGAGAACAATGATGGCCCCTCAAGGAAGGATCTGCTCATACTGCTGCCCTCTCATCCAAGCCTCCCCACCATTACCATCCTCAGTCTGGAGCTTCTACTGTTCTTCATAGTCTTCTTGACCACCTCCCCCTTTGATTGTTCACCTACAGATTAATGCAGTTGCTAGATTTGTTGCTGTGGTTGCCCTCAAGTCATTTCAAATTTATGGTGACCCTAAGACAATGCCATCACAGGGTTTTCTTGGCTACATTTTTTCAGAGAGAGTTTGCCATTGCTTTCCTCTGAAGCTGAGAGAGTGTGACTCAGCCAAGGTCACCCAGTGGGTTTGCATGACTGAGTGGGAATCTGTAGCCTGGACTCCCACAGTCATAGTCCGGTGCTCAAACTATTACATCATGCTGATTCTCTTAACTGCTATATAACCACATGCAATTATATGTACCTTCACATTGCCCACTGACTTATGACAACCCCATGAATTTCATAAGGTTTTCTTAGGAAAGGAATATTTAGAAGCAATTTTTCCCAGATCCTTCCTGAAATATAGGCTATAGCACCTGCTATTCCTATCCAAGTATTAACCAAGGCTGACCCTGCTTAGCTTCCCAAATCAGATGGGATCTGAGGTCTTTAAGGTATTTAAGCTTGTAATCAAATTGCACTTCTATGAAAAAAAAATCATTAACCTGGTTTACACAGGCCTGTTCATTACCTGATGTCTACAATAAAATCCTGTTTGTGTATTGTGTTTTATTATTCTTACACACCATTTTGAAATCTCCTATCTAAATGGTTTATAAATATTTGGAAACAAAGAAAGATATGAAGGAAAGAAGGGGAGGGGAGAGAGGGAGGGAGCCTTGCGTATGCAAATTTTGAATAGGCCACCATAGATACAGCATCACAGATGAAACTTGATGTTGGAGAACCTATTTTTCTATCCAGCCAGTATAAACATTTTGTTAGAGCCAGTGTGATATAGCACTTGGAGTACTGGACTAGAATTCTGGAAGACCAGGGCTTGAATCCCCACTTGGCCATGGAAACCCACTGGGTAACCTTGGCCAAGTCACACTCTCTCAGCCTGAGAGGAAGGCAATGGCAAACTCATTCTGAACAAATCTTGCCAAGAATCCCCTATAAGAGGGTTATCAAAAGTCAAAGTTGGCTTGAAGGTATATAAGAGCAGCAGCAGCAACAAGAACAACAAAAAACATTCTGTGCTGAGTGCTGGCCCTGCTGTCAGGCAGAGGAAGGCAGCTCCCTTTAAACTGCAGATTCCAGATGGTATGGCATGGTAGTGTTTGTGTTCAAGGACAGTGTTGGTTGTACACCACATAGCCTGCCCTGTGCCCCCTAACACGCTCTGGTGCATTCAGATGAGGTGGAGGGCATTTTCCTTTCACCAGTAATGAATTAAGATTAAGATAATCGTATAGATGACTTCTATACATGGTTGGGAGTGGGGGCATCCTGCGCTGTCCCCAAGCATAGGGCAATTGTAACACCTTCACAAACTAAATTGATCGTACCATGTCGATACACAACAGTTCTGAAGATAACATGCTCAGGTGGGGAAAAGTTAGTTTTTGGACTAGAATTCCCAAAATCTGGGATTTGTAGGATTAGAAATAATTTTCTTCTCCTTAATGTGCCTTAAGTTCCAGTTTTGTAAAGCTAGAATGCAAAAGAATAAAAATAAAAAATACAAACATTTAGAAAAGTGACATCCTTTCATGTTAGTCTGATACATTTAAAGAGTCTTGGTATTGACACATGGGAAACAGAATATATGGGAGACCCTTCAAAGGAGGCTTCCCCCACTGAAGTGGCACAGACTAGAAAAATTTGTACATTGTGCCTATTTATGTCAATGAAAATCAGTCTCCAGGGTTATATGCAATTAGTTTAGCAGGCACGACTTCTAAGTGAAATTTTGAAATTCAGCATCTTTTCCGTCAATTCCAAAGCAATTTTCATAAAGCCCAGAAGCGTTCTTCCTTTAATTGTTTAATTTTTCCTTAACATCTCACAGCAACAAGCAAATGAAGTTGGCAGAGAGAGAGTGAAAAATAAGAAAGGTTTGGGGCCCTAGGTACAGATTATGCCCTGGTGATCCACAGGAGTCTAGCGATGTCTTTGACAGAGTGTAAAACAGTCATGCCAGGTGCCTTGGTTGGCTGGACTTGGTCATTGCCCCAGTACCCTTTTGTTATAAAGTTCTTGTAGATGTTTACAGTCACAGATCATTCCTTACAGCTTCACCTGTCTGATTTTCCAGGTTAGGATAAAAACACAGGCAAGTTAACTAATTACACTTAAAAGACATACCAGAAGTGTTGCCTAGAGATGCCTACATCCCTTCTCCTCCTCAACAAGATGGACTGAATATTTGTAGCTTCCAATGAACAGCACACAGAACTCCAAATAGCCAATGTTTCCTCCCTAATCTTTAATCCCAACCTTCAGCTTTTCATGACCTGCTAAGCATGCTCAGCCTTCTCTGCGTAATTATAGTGTGTGAGGGGATTCCTCCTTAGGCATATCTCCTAATATTTCACAGATGAAAACTGGGACACGTGTGTCCAAACAACATCAGAATGTGGTCAAAATAGCAAAAGTTATTAATGAGGAAGAACAGACAAGCTAGGAGAAGCTGGGGCAGTTTGCTTTGGCTTGAGTTTACCGAGAAGGCTGAGATTCCATCCCAGTTCTCCCCTTCTCTTGCTGAGTCAATTGAATGAAGACTACTTTGGTACTTTGAACTCAGTTTGCAGCAACTGAAGGAAGATGGGAAAAACGTGGGAATGTGGGGGGAGGAGGAAAAGAAACCAGGACATTTTAAAGTAGTTGACAAAGTGGAATAGCAGAAGATCAATCAGGACTACCCTACCTAAACAAAGAAATCATGTATTATTGAAGAAGAGCATTTGGGGAAAAACATTCTTGTTAAATCTGGTAAATATAGTTGCCCCTCCACCACATTCATGAGGATTCAGGGCACAGAATCCTCATAAAAGTAGAAAATTATGAATAACTCCCTCCCCCGCCGCCAATCCCTGTCCCATTCCCTTTTGGGGCCCTGGCATAAGAGCCTTCCTTCTCAGAGCCAGAGCAGAAGCAAGGGGATGGGAGGGAGAGCTCCAGGGGGCAGAAGGAAAGGGTGTACTATTTTATACCCCCCTCCCTGCTCAATTCTCTTACCTTTTGCCTCATGTGAGTTCTCAGTGCTGGGGCAGAGGCAAGGGAATGGGAATGGGAGGAGGCACTCCAGCAGGCAGAAGGAAAAGACATGCGTGTCTCTCTCCTGCCCCATTGCCTTACATTTTGCCTCGGCACACTTGTCTCCTTTCTCCATGCCGGCAAAACGCAAGGGAATGGGAGGAGGGGGGAGGCACAGGTGCCTCACAAATAATCAAATTATCTAGAGTCAAACCTGTGAATGTGGAGGGAGAACTGCAGTTGGAAAGCTTTAGAAGACGACGAAGACGAGCATGGAAAGACTATAGATGTTGTTGGAGAACTTTTAAAGATCAGAGAGAGTGAACTTTAAATGTTTCAGGGTGAAGTCTTTAATGGTGACAGAGAAGTACCTAAATGACATTACCAAAATGGAGACAGCCTAATGGCAGACAGTGTTAGAGGACTGTAAACGTAAGCAGACGGAGAGCACTGAGAGCAGCAAAGCTTATAGCTGAACATAAAAAGCTGGTAAACAAGAAAGTGGGCACTTGGAAAGCAGATGTTAATAAGACTTCATAAGATTCCAAGTTTGAACTGAGAAGCTGTGCTTACTAGCTGTTCTTGACTTACATCTGGGTGACAAGACTATTCAACTTGAAGAAGTAACATCAACAAGGCTGTGAGATATAAAAGGTTGGGGCGGTTATCGGGGATGTTAATGATCATTACAGTCTGAAGAATTCATGTGTTAAAGATCGATTGGGGAACAAAATAATTAAGATTAATTTATATTATGATCTATATCACTAAAATTATATTATATTATTACTTATATTATATTATTAATATTATAGATCACATTTCCATTTTTATCATTATATTATATTATATTTAATAAGTAACCTCCTGAAATAATTCTTTATCTTGATTAATGCATTATTACTAATTCATAATGATCAATTTATTGTTAGCTTATTATTTACTAGTAATTTATTAGATTTATTATTAGAAGTCAATAATTATTTATAATTGTTATTTAATGGTAGTGATTTATTGTATGGACTTATTGAAGATAATATTAATAGTGTACTGGAATAAGAGGGATCTCTTAAAGGGGGTAAGGCATTATTCAATTAATAACTCATTATCATAGAATCATAGAATCATAGAAATGTAGAGTTGGAAGAGACCACATGGGCCATCCAGTCCAACCCCCTGCCATGCAGGAACACTCTCAAAACACTCCCGACAGATGGCCATCTAGCCTCTGCTTAAAAACCTCCAAAGAAGGAGACTCCACCACACTCCGAGGCAGCATGTTCCACTGCCGGACAGCCCTGACCGTCAGGAAGTTCTTCCTGAGGTTCAGGTGGAATCTCCTTTCCTGCAGCTTGAATCCATTGCTCCTTGTCCTGGTCTCTGGAGCAGCAGAAAACAAGCCCTCTCCTTCCTCTACATGGCATCCCTTCAAATATTTAAACATGGCTATCATGTCCTCTCTTAACCTTCTCTTCTGCAGACTAAACATACCCAGCTCTCTAAGTCTACCCTCATAGGGCATGGCTTCCAGGCCTCTCACCATTTTGGTCGCCGTCCTCTGGACTTGCTCCAGCTTGACCATGTCCTTCTTGAATTGGGTGCCCAGAACTGGACATAGTATTCAAGATGAGGTCTAACCAAAGCAGAGTAAAGTGGTACCAGTACCTCCCTCGATCTAGACACCATACTCCTATTGATGCAGCCGAGAATTGCATTGGCTTTCTTGGCTGCCGCAACACTGCTGACTTATGATCAGCTTGTGGTCTATGAAGACTCCTAGATCCCTTTCACACGTACTGCTATCCAGCCACGTGTCCCCCATTCTATATTTCCTGGCACAGTGTGCTGACTTGGTCTTCCGGTAGGTCTTCTCTGCCCTATCCAAAAACTCCTCCCCTTCCCTAATAAGATGAAGATCAGAAACTCGTGCCTCCAGCTGGCGAACCTTCTCCTCCAAGAAGGTGACCAGCTTGCACTTGGCACAGGTGTACCCGAGAACATCTTGTGGCTAGAAAAGGAACATACCACAAGTGTTACAGGTGACTGCGGTAGCTCCCTCACCTTTCATCCTTGAAACTACAGAGAGCAGTACAGTACATAATTCTAGAAAGAATAACTGGTCTTTCTTTCTGAAATTCAGCTGTATAAGCTGCGTCTGCTCTACCGAATGCTAAGGGTTAAACTTGAAGTACTGAAGTAGAGGACTTTAAGTGTGCGTGCCAAAGGTGTGCACCGTTGGAAGCTCCTAATAAAGCTCCTCCCCCTAGCTGGCTCCTCCCCCTCATTAGTCAGACATTGTGCTCAGGGAGAGTGCAGGGCCAGCACAAGGAGACTAAACAAACACAAGCAATCAAACAGACAAGCAAGCACAGCCCCTCAAGCCTGTAAACACACCTGGTCTAGGATGACTTCACAGACCCAGCTCTCCCTCTGCTCTCTCCTCTGGGAAATTAGTATTTGAACAGAAGGGCTACTTACTTTAGTATCTGATATCAATTAAGATTATTGTTGTTAATATTTAAGAGGGAGGAGAAGTGTAAAGAAAATTAATATAGCTAACAGAGAACATAATTTGAAGAAAGGATAGGTGAAGAGGGAAAAGGTGGGGGGAGAAAAAAGAGGGGGTTGACAGTATTAATCTCTTATATAGAATATTGGAAATTGATATATTAGGATATATTACTTCTTGTTATTTTGTATTTGTATATTAATATTGTACTGAAATATACACACACTTATATATATGGGAGAAAAAGAAGAGGAAAAGAGGAAGAAAAAAAAGAGATAAAGGAGAGTAAAGAGGATTTTGAGTCTCAGTAGTGGAAGGAGCAGCCTTATGACAGATAAATATGCCAATTGGCACAAGAAAAACTGCATGGATGGCTACACAAGCACAAAGAAGACTATCACTGGAGGTTACTGCAAGACTCTGGAAGCCACCTTGGGTCCCATTCCAGAGAAAGGCAGCCTACAAATGTAACAAACGAACAAATAAGACTCTCTGACCAAAGCACGATTCTAGAGGAAATTAAAAAGATGAAAGCAGAAATGAGACAAGATGTAAGAGAAATGAGAGCAGAGGTCAAACAAGATATCAAGACTGAATCAAAAGAGATTAAGAAATCAGTGGAAAAAAATATCAGATGACTTAAAGGAACAGTTAACAGAGTCAAGGTTTTGGAAGAGAAGGTGAAAAAAGCTGAAGATAGAATGGACACTACACTTCTGGAACATCAGAGAGAGTTCCTGTCAATATATTACATGATCGTTAATGCCCATTTGGTGCCTCCCTGTCACAGCTGAACACAGAGATGTCCATCTCACCTCACCTTAGTCACATTATGGTATCCTTCCCTCCTTTGGGATGGGAAGCAGTTTAACACTGGAGAGGCCCAAAGGTTGGGTTTTGCTGATGTTAAAGCTACATGCTTTTCAACCCTCATCCAATTCAAAGGAAGCTTCATCTCCTTTGCTGACTTTTGGTAAGTTGATTTATTGCTTTCCCAGACTGATACTAACTGACCACTGTAAAGATCTGAATCACCTCACACAGTCTTTTGAAGATTTAGGGTGTGGGTCACTATTTGCATCTTTCTGGATCCTATTACATTCTATCAAACTCCCACAACTGCATAAATATGCTTTATAATCTGAGGCCTTAATATTTGTCACTGCATCTGAAGAAGTGGATGAATATCCACAAAAGCTGGTGCTAAAATATAAATAAATTAGTCTTAAAGGTGATGCTATATTCCTTTTGTTCTCTTCTTCCCTTTCTCCTCTTTATTCTGCAACAGACTAACATGGCTATTTCTTTTAAAGGTCCTTTACTGTTTTTTCCCCCCAGCAAGGTGTTTTATATGGCCAGTTGCTTCCTGCCAGCACTACGGCGGTGAAGCAGTTTTACAGCACTTCAGTCCACATAAAAACTATTTTCAGGCAGGAGTGATGCAGTATCATCATATCAAGGATCTGGGGCAGAAGTAAGAGGAGAAGCAAGCAAAGTGTTTGGTCATTTTTGATTCCTGTACTGCCAGGTATGACCTCAAAACTTCCAGACAGCCTTTTTTAAGGGAAGGGACAAAATACTTTGTTAAATACTGGAACATAACGAATGTTCTTGTTTCCCCCAGACCCAATAGTTCCATGGGTTTCTTTGCTCATGCTATAGACTACTGACTCCCAAAAAGACTAAGGTCCCTGGAAGACAAGATGACTATGCTAAAGCTGTCATACTTGAGAAGACAAAGAAAAGATAATAATTGAATACTAAGGTTAGGATTCTCCCTGCCATTGTATTTCTAATTTCTATGTATGGTTGTGAAAGCTGGACAGTGAAAAAAGCTGATAGGAAGAAAATCAACTCCTTTGAAATGTGATGTTGGGGAAGAGTTCTACAGATGCCATTGACTGCTATAAAGACAAACAAATGGGTCCTTGAGCAAATCAAACCTGAACTCTCCCTAGCAGCTAAGATGACTAAACTGAGGCTGTTGTATTTTGGCCATATCATGAGAAGACAGGACTCTCTAGAAAAGATAGTAATGTTTGGTAAGGCAGAAGGTAGTAAGAAGAGAGGAAGACTGCATTACTGATAGATAGACTCAATCAAGAAAGACACATCCCTGAACCTGCAAGACCTAAAGCAGCGCAGTTGATGATAGGGTGACTTGGAGATCTCTCATTCATGGGGTTACCATAAGTCAAAGTCGATTTGATGGGAATTAACAACAACAAAACACAGTGTAGAGAAATATTCTTCCCTTCAAGAACTCCTTCTCCAGGTACCACAAAGCATACTGGGGTCTCCTTCACACTATACAAATACAGCATTTTGACACCACATCAACACACATGGTTTCATTCTGTGGAATCCCAAGTTCCGTGGATTCTTTAGGTACTTAGAGTTCTCTGCCAACTCTCTCTAGTGCCTTATCAAACTACAAATCCCAGGATTCCACAGGATGCAACCACGGCAATTAAGGTGGTATCAAAGTGCTACATTTGTGTACCAAATGAAATGTGCTACAGGTGAAAGAAACTGAGTCTGAAGAACCTATAGAGAAGAGAATCCGTTAACTATTACTTTGGACCAGGAGGGCTGAAAAAGAAAATACATTCAGATTCAATAATCTGGCTACTATGCTAATGGAAATCAGCTAAGAAACATTTGATTATTTTGCTAGATACCACTAGGCAGATGTGGTTTTAAAAAACTCTCTCTCTTTCCACATAAGCTTTCTAAATCTAAACTGATTTCAAACCAGCTTAATTATCATCAAGGATTATCTAGTTTGAACTGTGATTTTCCAAACATGCTGCAAAACTTTCTGCTAGAGGTCCCTGGAGTTGTCACTCAATTGCATTTTTTGTTAGCAGCCTGTCCTTCCACTCCAGTATATTGCATGGTGTCAACTCCATCAAAGTCAACAAGATGTATTCCTAGGACAGCTAGGGTGGTATAGTGGTTTGAGCACTGGACTACAACCCTGGAGATCATGGTTCGATTCCCTGTTCAGCCACGGAAATCCACTGGGTGACCTTGGCCACATCACACACTCCCAGTCCCAGAAAACCCCATGACAGTTTCACCTTAGGGTCACCATAAGTCAGAAATAACTTGAAGGCACACAATAACGACAACAACATAGAAGATCCACATGTAAATCTCCTAAATCACATCTTTTTCAGTCCCTTGTCTGCCCCTTAAAGTAGAGGTTCCCAGACTTTCACAGTTCACAGCATCCTGAAGAAATACTTAACAGTTCTGTTGATTAAGCAGCTAGGTCCACACAACTTAATAAGAACGTATCCCCTAACTACTCAGTAGCCATTTGAGAACATAATGTACATAAATTGAAAAGAAAAAAATTATTTCATTCTTAAATAACCACAATTACTGACTTATTGGGGGGTGTTCGTAGATCCTCCTCCGACATGGAACTAGCATTGAGCTGAGGAGGGTTGTGGTGCTGAGAGCAGCAGCAGTACCACTAGCAGCAGGTCCATGGCTGCTCCCATCATGCCTTGCACCCACAAGGAGAGGAAGCAGTGGCCTCCATCTTCACGGTCCCTGGTCTGCACCAGCCACAACATGTTCCTAAGGGCCAAATCACCAAAGAGTGACTCTGACGACAGAGTTCTCCTCTTTGTCCTCCTCTTGTGGGTACAAGGCAATGTTGCTGCTGCTGTCAGCACCACAGTCCTCCTTGTCCCATGTGGGGGAAAGCAGCCACGGAACCGGCGCTGAGCTAAAGGTGTGTGTGGTGGTGATGGCAGTGATAGCAGCCCTTCTGGCAGTAGGGCCCAGACTCCTCCTGTCTCACCTTGCACCTCAGGAGGAGGAGGAAGGGGAAAACTCCATCCTCATGCTCCCTGGAGTGTAGCAGCAATAACAAATTGCTAAGGGTCAACTTTGCTGTCTCTCTCCTCATCTGCGCTGCTACTGCTTCCCCCAACTGGAATGGTTGCTAAGGGCCAGGTCACCTCTCTCTTCTTTGCTTGTACTTCTTCCACCCTGTACAGCTGAGCCAGGTGAAAAAACATGCCCTTGTGAGTTTACTGCAGTGCACCAGAGCACTGTAGCACATAGTTCAGGAATTTCTCACTTAAAGTGATTGGTTCCTGATTGCCCAGTCCAGAGGGGGTACAGCTGTAGCCAGGCACTGTCCAGCTGTCATTACATTGCCTGGAGAAAAGCATCATGCAAAGAGATATGTACACCTCAATGTACAGCAGCTGAAAAGGTACTTATGGGGGCACAATCCCAATATGCGAGTATAAGTCACCAAAAGGATTCTGGCCAATGGCATTTTATGTTCTTATTTACTTTATCATTGTTGTTGTGTGCCTTCAAGTCATTTCTGACTCATGGCTACTTAAGGCGAACCTATCACGGGGGTTTCTGAGGCTAAGAGTGTGTGATGTCCCCAAGGTCTCCTAGGGGGATCCCATGGTTGAGTGGGGAATCAAACCCTGGTCTCCAGGGTCATAGCCCAATGGTCAAACCACTACACCACTCTGGATCTCATTTGTTTAACTTACCATTTAGCAATTGTTTCAGTTGCTACTGTAGTTAATAATTATATTTGTGCGTATGTGTATTCACATCACCTGTTGACTTATGGTGACCCCATTAATTTCATAGGGTTTTCTTAGACAAGAAATACCCAGAGGTGGTTTTGTCAGTTCCTTCCTCTGAAATGTAGCCTACACCACCTGGCATTCATTGGCAGTCTCCTATCCAAGTACTAACCAGCTTAGCTTCCAAAATCAGACAGGATCTGGTACCTTTAGGGTATTTAGCTCCACATGGATTTAAGGCTGTACATTTCACCACAGTAGCTCTCAAGATTCTTGGTTCTGTATACTCTGCACCCCAAATATAGTGATAATCCTCCTTTAAACAGTTCTGATTACTTTGGTTAAAACAAACCAGATTGCAAAAAAGCTCTACAAGGCCCTCTCCAAATGGTGGTAATGAGCATTACCATGACAAATGCCATTCAGTGTAAATGAACATAATATGATGAACATGGAGACAGAAACAACAATGATAATGTCTTTATATACACATTGACAGGATCTGAACTGGCAGTGACTGGGTAAAGACTGAGATCTTGGGTAAAGTGATCTCACAACAGTCTTATGAAGCAAGTCAAGTGGAGAGCCATACCCACTGCCTTGAGCTCATTCTGTAGGATGCATGAGAGTTAAAGTAATATCAAAGTGTTATAACTGTGTAGTGTGAAAGAGACCTCAGAAAGGCCTTTGGCCTGACCCAGCATGGTTCCCTCAAAAACTTGTCCTTCATGTTTGAGATAACTATTTCAAAGACATTGCAATTCCTTACCTACTGTTCATTCTGTGCTGGTTGGCAGAATCAAACTTTTCTTTAAAACAGTTTGCTTCTTTAAGTATTTGGGCATAACGAAAGCAGCAGTGGTCTGATACACTACCTGGCTGGAGAAAGAGGGGTCTTTGCAAACAAGCTTGGCCAACTGCTGCCCTCTTTGGGTCTCTGCTGAAAGGGGACACAAAAGAATGAAAATAAAGCCTCATAGTTAAGACATGAACTGTTGGAAGAAAGGGGAGCAACTGGGTAACATATCTAACGTGGCATAAGTAAGGCCGTTCTGCACTACACCGTGATAGTGCTATTATTCCACTTATAACATCCTGTGGAATCCTGGGCTTTGCAGTTTAGGGAGAGGCCTTTAGAATTCTCAGCCAGAGAGCTCTTTAGTAAACTACAAACCCCAGAATTATTCCACACATTCCTCAGTAAACTACAAACCCTGGAATTATTCCACACAACATTGAAAGTGGAATAAGAGCACTACAACAGTGTAGGGCAGAAAGGCCTTAAGAGACTGTGTGTGAGACAGAAGGCGAGTGTGTGAGAGGGAGCGTATATCCTGATGTACCTAGGTGCGTGAGAGAGGAGAAGTTACCTGGGAGTTCCTGTTTCAAAATGACTATGTAATTTATCTCAGAGGATGGGTTAGAAAGAGACTGTATCATTTATTTGGGCTGTTTCTCTGTGTGAGAGAATTTATATTTTATCTGGGGCCTGAGCGGGAAAGACTGCAACTTATTTTATGAGGGTGAGAGCGGGAAAACTTGGGTGCCTAACTTTTCGGGCATTTGGGTGTCTTTATTTAACGTAGCTGGCGCGCGTGCGTGCGACAGAGAGACCGTGATATGGAAGGGTGTCCCCCTCCTAGTTCGCTCCGTCGGGAAACACTCACGCGCAGCGGCCAGCCCACCCGCTCGCCCGCCATCGCCCCGGTCAGGCAGGTACGGGGCGTCCTCAGGCTCCGCCCCCTTCCCTTCCCGTAAAGCCACTCAGGTGCCGCACAATCTCAGCGCCCTCCTCCGTCGCCGCACTCATATAACTTCGCACCCAGCCCGCCTCGCCCTCAGCCGCTTTCTCCCAGCCAGACCAGCCCGCGCGCCCTCTTTCCAATTGCGGGGTCCCAGAAGTTACCATGATGAAGCGCTCCTCGGTCCGCAGCTTCAGCAGCCGCTCCTATACCCCGGGCCCGGTCGCCACCTCCCGAATCAGCACCTCCTATGCCTCCTCCAACTACGGGGGCAGCCGATTCGGAGGCGGCGGGAGCAGCTTCCGAGGGTCCTCCATCGGCGGCGGTGTCGGCGGCGGCCTGGGAGGCATCACGGCCATCAGCGTGAACAAGAGCCTCCTGGCGCCCCTCAACTTGGAGATCGACCCCACCATCCAGCAAGTGAGGACCAAAGAGAAGGAGGAGATCAAGAGCCTCAACAACAAGTTCGCCGGCTTGATTGACAAGGTAGTCGGAGGCCCGATCCCCCTCTTTTTTCCACCAGACCAGACAGCGTGAGTAGCTCGAAAAGCAGGGGAAATGGTGTCTTAGGACGAGATCTTGGGTGTTTACCTGTTGCTGTGAGTGCAGGGTCATCAGAGCACCTGGCACAGAAAAATAAAAAATAATAAGCCAAGCTTCCAGGAGCTTCCAGGCAAAGCGGAACAGGGAGATCAAAAGGAAAGGGCAGGGAGCAAAGGACGAGGTCGAGCCTGGTTACCTTTGGGGTTGGAACGGGAGGGCATACTGCCCCTATTTTCCTTACTCTGCCTTCCTCCTCCAGAGGACTACAAATCCTAGCTAGCTCAACCAGCCTAGCCAAAGGTCCTGGAGGCTGTGGTCCGAAACGGACAGGAGCGCACGGCATTCCTATAAATGGGGTCTTCCGTTCCTGAGTGTAGTGCGCTTGGGGGTCTGGGGTGCGGAGGCGATCCGGGCGCGGGATTTGCATTCCTTCCTCCTTTTCACCGCTGGCGCTGCTGGCCTGGTGGGTGACCAGCTCGACCTGGCTTGGAAAGGCCGGAGGCCGCGGAAGGATCCCCTTCTCCGCCCTTTCCCGCCTTCCGGACGAGGGCAGCCAAACCCGAACCTGCTCCTGAGCGCCGTCGGACCTGTCTGGGGAGGGGGCGGCTCCTGCTAGCGGCGCGCCCGAGTTAAGGCGAAAGGAAGCACGTAGCTTGGATTCTGATTGGTTAGTCCCAACCAGTGTACACCCAGTTAAGTGGTTGCTGAACGGCGAGTCAAGAAGTTGCAAATTCCATGCGTTAAATGGGTCTACTCAAGTTGGGACTACACGTAGGATTCAGGTCTGGAGGCTGACTTCCCATTTTAAAAGAGAGGAGAGGGGAAAGCTGAGAGATAGCCCCCACGTTCCTGTTACTGATTCAACAGATGATACTTAAACGTCACGCCCCCCTCTGGCGCCCTTGGCAAAAAAAACAAAACCCAGACCATTTCCGCACCACACTGTTAGAGCGCTATTGTTATTCTACTTTCAACCTCCTGTGGAATTCTGGGGTTTGTAGTTTGCTGAGGCCAAAGAGCTCTCTGGTTGAGAATTCTAAAGGCCCCTCCCTAAACTGCAAACCCCAGGATTCTGTAGGATGTTGAAAGTGGAATAAGAGCAGTGTAACAGGCTAGTGCAGAAATGGCCTTTGCTTGGTACTCGTACTGCTATACCACACTGGCTCCAAAGGTGATAATGCACAGATTTTTCTTATATGGTTTCAAGTTGCCTCAAACTTGTGGGACTCTCTCATAGGACTTTTTTGGCAAGTTTTTTTTTTTCTAAAGGGATTTGCTATTGCCTTCCTTCCAGACCATTTCCACCCTACACTGATATAGGGCTATGATTCCCCTTTCAACCTCCTATGGAATCCTGGGTTTGCAATGTAGGGAGGGGCCTTTAGAATTCTCAACCAGAGAGCTCTTTGGCCTCAGGAAACGACAAACCCCAGAATTCCACAGGAGGTTGAAAGTGGAATAGTAGCACTGTAACAGTGTAGTGCAGAAATGGCTAAAATCTCGTTCTCCTTCCCACTGCTTTCTGTTTTTAGCAGACATGCTGGTCAAAAATCCTAAGCAGTTTGGTGGGAGGACAAATACAAGTGACATAACTAACGTGAGCTGCTCAGGCAATAATTACACCCAGAGATCCGGGATGGGGTTTGTGTGTTCATGACTGCAGGCTGTTTTTTTTTCTTTCCTCTAACCTAGTGGTTCGCACCCTGTGGGTCCCCAGATGTTTGTGGACTTCAGCTCCCAGAAGCCCTGAGCATTGACCATAGTGGCTGGGGCTTCTGGGAGCTGAAGTCCACAAACATCTGGGGACCCACAGGTTGAGAACCACTGCAACCCCTTTCCTCCCCCTGCCAATTCCCTTCCTTGGTGAAGGCCTGGCTGCATTGGCACTGATCCTAAAAACTTATGGGTGAAGGTATTCTTTTGGACTGCATTAGAATCCCCCAGCCAATACTGGGCTGTTTGGGGAGATTTAGATTCTCCCCATAACTTCACCAAACTCTGAACCTGAACTGTGGTTTCATACTAAACAGAAATTCCACTTGTTAGCTGGCTGTTCTCAGACCTGAGCTAAGAGTGATTCAGACATCTTTTCTTGGTGTGGATAGGAGTTCTCTTGAAATCCAGAATTTGAGGGTTCCTGCTTACTAGTATTTTGCTATGAGTTGTGTGGGTGGGAGTGTGGGTGGGTGAGTGGAAAAAGAGAGAGACTGGGCTACTTGTTCACATTTGAAAAAGCAATGAACTTTTACCCCTATTCCTTGCTCCAGTATATCTGGCCATTTCCATACAACAGTGTTATAGTGCTCTTATTCCACTTTCAACATCCTGTGGAATTCTGGGGTCTGCAGTTTTCTGAGGCCAAAGAGCTCCCTGGCTGAGAATTCTGAATGCCCCTCCCTAAACTCCAAACCCCAGGATTCCATAGGTTGTTGGAAGTGGAATCATAGCACTATAACAGTGTAGTGCAGAAATAGCCTGGGTCTCAACACTTGCACAGCTGTCTTTGGAAAGGAGCCATCCTCTGGAATAGCCAAGGGGTGAGTGGACTGGTGAGCGAGGGAGGGAGGAATGAAGGGAGAGTTTGGAATGCTTAACTTTTGGGGGGGGGCAGTTCCCAGAATTCCCTAACTTGTGGGGATGGGGGGCAGCTCCCAGCATGGCTTCCCTCTTTGGGGAACTCTGACTATGTCTTTCTTAAAAAGTCAGATGCTCCACAGATTCATGAGTAGCCATGTTCACCATCCAGTGAAATAACAAAATCTAAAAGAGCAATATCTTTATTGGCCAACCAAAATGCAGAAAATGCATCATGCAAACTTTGGAAGCTCTTCTGTGAATTTTGGATTTTTGTTGGCTGCTTCAGTATTATGCAGTTAACTGCGAAGGAAGCCCAAGCCCATTTAAAGTGCAGCTGACTTCCAAGAAAAGGAGCAGTGAACAGGGCATCTGCGTGACTTGTTGGCAAGAAGCCCACAAAACATCCAGAAGAAGACAAATGGCTGAATGGAATTCTAGTTAAAATTAACTATGGACAATATCCTTGGCAAGCTTTAAAAAAATTAGTTACAGTCAAGATTACTGGGGAAACAGGGTGGGGAGGATGAGTGAGACAGAGAGGTGAGGCTGAAGAGTGGTTGCTCTCCTCAGACCTCTTAACTGTAATTAGAAATCCTTCTATTGACAGGAGCATAAAGTTCAGTTCATATTATCTCTCTTTAACCACAAAAGCCCAGGACAAACATAGCCAGCATTCGACATTAGACACATTTTAAAGCTCAGGTGTGGCACTTCCTCATGTGCCATATGGTGGCTGTGTGGTGCCAGAAGCAATTCACCTAATTATTATTACTCATATTAAATAATACAGAGGTCACTGATGAGATCCACACTTAATGATCAGGTACCATGCTACAGCTTCTGGGAGATCCTTAACCAACCACTATAGCTTACAAGTACACATTAAGGCGACTGTTACTACCCCCATCGCTTCCAGCTCTTGTTTTAGGTCTTCCTAATATTGGGTAAACTGCTTCCTCATGGATCATGAAAGCCTCCATGTGACTAAAGAAACTTGGTTTGCAGTCAGTAGTTTGTGTGTGTTTTAACAGCCACTACAGCACTTCACCCTCTTATCTTAAATTAATGGGATGTGGGGTGCTTTATGATTAGGAAGTATACCCTGTACAACCTCAGAGACACTCTCTCCATCCTATTTACTATGTTGCAAAGCTTTTGTGATATTACAGTGAACGTGGTCTGCTTTTACAGAACAGGTTTAAGAATTGGCTAAGCATGTCTCAAACACTGTGTGTGCACACGTGTGTATATATATATTTACATACAAACACCACACCCATAAGCGCACCCCGTAATTGCATTCTCTTCTGATGTTCTGTGATAGCTCTAATTGTATGAGAATATATTACAATTCACGACAGCAAAAAAGGGAATGTAGTGTTTGGTGCAGAGTTTGGAAAAGTTGCTTTGGTGGTGTTCAGGACTATAGAAACCATGCTGACTGAGGGACTTTGAACATTATAGCCCAAAAGGTCAATTTCTCAAGTTCCAGTGTGAGGCATATGCCAAGTCTCTTTTTGCCTCTGTTAAATAAGAGTGATAGGTTTTTGTGCTGCTTGAGAAACTTGTTTCTCCATAGTTCCACACACTTAAAACAGAGCTTGCAAAACATTTTTTTAAAGAGCAATATATTCTGTTATTCATTACAGTGTTCACAATAAATAAATAAATAACTTGTTCCTGCTTAGCCACTTCAATGATAAAGACAGTTATGTTAGTTGTTGGCACTGCTCATATTTCCATTCCCCCCCCTTTTTTTTGAGGGCAGAACCTTAGGATTAATAAGAAAATAGCCCAAAATTTGAAAACTTCCTGTCAAAATGCTTAATAATGCCTCTAAAGGTAAATTTTGAAATAACTAGAAGCTGTCGGTCATTACACCAACAAAATAACTAATCTTGTTACATTGCTTTACAATGTAATCTTGCTTTACAATGTAATTTTTGCTATGCCATCATTACCAAGAAGTAACTAATTGCAGTTAATGTTACTTTCAGTTTCCTATTTTCAAATTCTGTACTTAAAACATGTTTTGATAGTCTTCTTTTCTGTAACAACCTGGGAACTATAGTTCTTTGGCAGTGGCAAGACAATGGGTATCTAATAGAAAACATATTCCGTTGTTGTTGTTGTTGTTGTTGTAGTGTTGTTGTTGTTGTTGCAGTGGCGGAGCTTGGAGTGTGTGGAGGAGGGGTGGGAGGGGCGAGGCTGCGGCTCAGGGGTGTGTGGCCAGGGCATGCAGGGGTATGGCTACGAGCCAGGACGCCCCAAAATGTTGCCCCCGGGCCCCGTCCACCACTGTGTGGTTGTTGTTATTGTGTGCCTTATAGTTATTTCTCCTTTTATGTAGCTCCTGTCATGGGGTTTTCTTGACAAGATTTGTTCGGGGGGGTTGCCTTTGCTTCCTTCTGAGGCTGAGAGTGTGTTACTTGCCCAAGGTCACCCAGCAGGTTTCAATGGCTATCTCTAGAGTTGTAGATCCAACGCTCAAGCCATGATACCATGCTGGCTCATATTCCTAGTACCCTCCGCCAGGCTACAACTCTCAGGATTCTTTGTGGAAGTTGGAAGGAATTAAAACCATGGCTGTGCAAACGTAACAGTGATACATTGCCATGCTTCTTGTGCCAGAGTATATGAGGTGGCTCCTGAATAGAAATGGCTTTTCAATGCTTCCTGCATCCCTGCCTAGCTCAGTGTAACTAACTGTAACAATTTCTAGTATGGATCAAAGTTTTTTTTCCCACTCCAGTCTTTGCTGAAGAAAGGTTTGCAGTTGCATGGAAAGTGTTCATTGATCCAGGGATGGGGAAATCGCTGGCCTTCCAGATGTCTTGGACTACAGCTCCCATAAAGCCTTACCATTGGCCATGCTGTTTGGGCCTTGTAGGACAAAATATCTAGAGGGCCAACCATTTCCCACCCCTGTTTTGATCCCTAACAGCAAGATGTGAATTCTTGCAAGTTGCTGTGTGTGAAGAGGCCATGTCACATGAGCACTTGTGGTTTCCATGTTAGCGCAGAGGTGGAGAATCTTAATTGTTTCAGATGCGAGTGGACCACTACTCTCATGATGCTTCGCCGTTGGCCAGATTGGCTAGGACTGGATGGAAAACGGAATTCAACAACATGTGGCCCACATGTTCCCTGGCCCTGCTTTACTAGATAAGGAGAAAACATAGTCTCCAAGTGTCCCAGTTTGGCAGGGTCAATCCTCTGTCATCTCACTGTTCTGGCTGCTTTTAGAATGACCTGGTTTCTCTCTCCTCCTTTCACTTTCCTCAGCTTTTTGAAATTGCCTCAAAACAAGTACGAGCACTTTGTGATCAGTTAATTCAGCAGTGGGGAGGGAGAAGGAGGAGGCAGAATCTTACCCTTTCCAGTAGGCTTAGGCAAAACAAAACCTAAGGAGTACTGTATATAGAGCTGGCCAAACCAGTCGCATAGGGATGGGGGGCCGGGGGCTTGCCCCAAGCAGCAATGTTTTTTTTGGTGTCCTGGCCTGTAGCCATACCCCTGTGCTCCCCTTCTCTTTTTGATTGGGGTTCTAATTATTTTTGATCTGCAAAAATCACTGGTGTTCTCAGTATTATCAAAGCTTTAAAAACAAAATTGAGCAAGGTATCCTACTTTGAGATAGAGACCTAGCTTAAGGAAGACACATTTTAGGATCTCTGTCTACTGCTGCCTTTTTTCCCCTCTCTCAAAATGCGTTGGCCATAGAGAACAGAAGGAAGTTCTAAAATAGTGGCTGTTCAGTGTTGCCTAATTGGCGTGGCAAGCTCTGTGTTCTGGGGTTCTAGCACTTTGACTTCCTCTGAGAGTGATAGAGCGTTAATGTCTCTGGGAAACTAAAAGGTTAGTTTTGTTGTTCTAGTTTTGCGGCTGTACAAAGACAAATGTGCTTCCCAGTACACAGTGCTATTCTTCTGTACAGGGAGCTCTCTTTTTTGTGTGTGTGAAAGACACAGTGTTTGTGAGCATGTGCAGAATGCCTCACCTCAGGAAGCTTTTTAGATACATCAATATAGTGGGCCTTCAGTATCCGCTAGGGTTTGGTTCCAGGGCACCCCCCACCCATCCCAAAATTCTTGGATATGCAAGTCCCATTTTGTACAGTGGTGTAGTACGATGGCATTCCTTATATAAAATGGCAAAATCAAAGTTTGCTTTTTGGATTTTTTAAAAAATATTTTCAAGCTGCAGTTGGTTGTAACCGTAGATACAAAGTCTGTGGATATGGAGGGCTGACTGTAGGTAGGGTTCCTCTGAGCATTCATAGACAGTTTCCCTTTAATGGATAATGGTTTTCTCTTTCTTTCTTTCTTTCTTTCTTTCTTTCTTTCTTTCTTTCTTTCTTTCTTTCTTTGTTTTTTGTAAAACAGTGCAGTAATTATCCCATTACATTCCGTGAAAATAATTTGTTATGTGCCTTCAAGTCATTTCCACCTTATGGTGACCCTAAGACAAACCTATCACAGGGTTTTCTGGCACACAGCAACAACAAGGCAAAACCTCAGTGCTCAGTCCGCAACACCATACTGGCTCTCTGTTTTGAAAATAGTAAGGTTTCAGTAAAAGAAAAAATTCGGTAAAAGGCAGAGATACAGCAGGCAGCTTTGTCAGTGAACAGGTTTTATGCACTTTTGGGGGCCTGTATTTTTTGCATCAGTTTCAGTTGTGGGACCATAGTGTGTTGCTGTGCATGGTCTGGATACAAATGGCCTAATCATTTGTTCCTGGCAGAAACTGCAGGTTTGCATACCAAGATTAACATTTTCTTGCTATGGAACAATAGGTCACCTTTTGCCAAACATGGAATCCCTTCTGTTCCCCCTCAGGTTCGCTTCCTGGAGCAGCAGAATAAGATGCTGGATACCAAATGGAGCCTTCTGCAGAACCAGAAGGTCACCCGAAGCAACATGGACAGCATGTTCGAGGCCTACATCAACAACTTGCGTCGACAGTTGGAAAGCTTGGGGCAGGAGAGAGTGAGGCTGGATGCCGAGCTGGCTAACATGCAAGGCCTTGTGGAAGATTTCAAGACCAAGTGAGTTGGGCAGAGAGGTGGGGGGAGCAGTGGAACTGGAATATCCCCTTATCTTATCTTCCTCTGAGTAAATAGCACTAAGCTAATTCTCACAGCCTATCCTATTGTCATATCCATAAAAGTTCCATATCCACCCAGGAATCAGGTGTGGCATTTGCCTTCCTGAAACTACTCCATTTCTTCTCCATTCTTCTAAAGTTAAAGCTTCTAGTCCCCATAGATTTTGGGACTGTCCCTTATGCTTCCTTGGAGAGACTTGAGGTCCATTTCTCCCATAGTGATTCATGCTTGCCCTTATGGCTTAATCAGTAGAGATGTATTGAAAGGGTGAAATTGAAGAAGCTATTGCTAAGGTAGAAAAATAGAGAAAAATAAGGTGAGCAGATGCGTCCTTTATCTTATCAGGAGGCTTAGGTATGTGCTTAGCTGTGCCGGGAACCTAGGGAGTTTTGATGTTGGAGAAATACTCCCTTGGTACCAAAATATATCATTTTTGAAAGCTGCAACCTAGGTCTGTATAACCTGTAAACACTTCATATATGGTCTTATGTAATCATTTCCTGTAACCTGTTTACCAGAGGGTATAAAAAGAGAGCTAATACCTGGATCGGGGTTCTCAGGCTTTGGAAATTCATTCCACTGAGATCCCTGCAGTAAAATAAACCTTTTTCTTTGCTTTCTAATCTGGTGGTCTCAATTCTTGGCGAGCTACTTTAGTATGAAAAGGCACCAGATCCTGTCTGCTCTTGAAAGCTAAGCAGGGTCCCTGCTTAGTACTTGGACTGGAGACTGCCAACAAATATCAGGTACTGTAGGTGTTATTTCAGAGGAAGGAACTGGCAAAATCACCACTTGAGTAGAAAACCTTATGAAATTCATGGGGTCATCATAAGTTGACAGGTGATTTGAAGGCACATATGCACAGAACAGCCCTCAACTTTTAAGATTCTTCAGGACAGAGAGCTCCTGGCACCCACAGTTAAAAGACATTGTGCAGCTATTCTTTCATGGGAAGAAAGAGAAGAAACCACAAGAAAACTCAAGAGGACTGCAAATGAAAAACAGTGACATTTGGATTGCCTGAAAACCTCCACAAAGCTTTTAGAGTAAAAGAATTGTCTGAAAGCAACTTTAATCATGGTTAATAGTAACTATAACATAAGTAATTAAGTAACTAACATAAAACTGCAGCCATATACTTGCTTACCTGGAAGTAAGCCCTGTTGAACTCAGTGGGACATACTTCAGAACAGGCATGTGTAGACTTGGCAATGTTCACCAGGGTTTGAAGTTTGTTAGCAAATCCTAGCTGAGAGGGCCCCTAGTCAGCATTCATAATAATGTAAAATTTAAGGTGTGTGAGAAGGAATTATTACCGAGAAGGGGCTATGGAAGAGAAAATGATCGTTTTGACATCTCACCCCTGCCTCCACTAGTCATCAGAAATGTGAGGTTAAGTTTGCAAAAACTGACAAGATAGCAGCATATTATATGTTGAATATTTTCAAAGATTTTGGCTTCCCCCTCCTGCTTGGTACTCATCTCTTTTGAATGATTATTATTTCCAAGCCCGTTTTAGTAAACTGGAGAGGTCATTGAAAATTAATAACCCCAAACTTTCAATAAGTGGTGCTGTGGCCCTTTAGAGGCGTTTGAAGAAGGAGGGGCAATGTTGTAGAAATTTGCAGTGGTCCAGTCACAAACCCACACGTGGCGGATTTGTATCATGCCTGCTGTTCAGCCACATGAGCACATCAAACACCTGAGCTTGCTGTTCTCTTTGCAGCAATGCACCATCAGGTTGGGTGAACTAACCTGTCTTACAACTGTCTGGACTGTTTTTAAATAAGGCTGACACGCTTGGACAGTCTGCCCATGTATGGAAACATACTTTGCAGCATGGATGGGGAATGTCTGGCCTTTGAGATGTTGGTACTACAACTCCCAGCTTCCATTACCATTCACTGTTCTGGATGGGGCTTCTGGGAGATGCAGGCCAAAATATCTGGAGGATCAAAAGGCTCCCCATCTTAAAACAAAGCAAATATTGTTAGTAGGGTTGTCAGCTTTCCTGAGATTTGGACATCTGGAGAGGGAACTGGAAGTGGAATAGGAAACTAAAGGAAAGCACCTATGAGATCCAGAGAAGCAGTGCTGTCCCAAGCCATTTTGCTGCCTAAGATGAAGGTGAGATGCTTTCTTCCCACTTCTACATAAATTAGTCAACTAAACTGTGGCCATTTCCGCACTACGCTGTTACAATGCTATCACTCCCTTTTCGACATCCAGTGGGATTCTGGGGTTTGTCGTTCACTGAGGCCAAAGAGCTCTCTGGCTGAGAATTCTAAAGGCCCCTCCCTGAATTGCAAAGCCCAGGATTCCATAGGATGTTGAAAGTGGAATAAAAACACTGTAACAGTGTAATGCAGAAATGGCCAGAGAGTGTAATTTTACCTCAGCAGTGTTGACAGGACAGTGTCTCCCATCATAGCTAAAGAGAATAGGTTTGCTTTGGGAGTAAAAAGCAGGCTGCATGGCACATGTTGGTATTTGACATTGGCCCTTTCTGCATCAGGGTATTAAAATGGTGCAGAGCGACCCCTGACGGAGGTCTTCTGCACCGTGGAGTGGATTGGGGCGGATTATTTTTTGTAGTTCCACACCTCAATCCGCTCTGAAGCGACCAGAACTGGTGACGCAGCATGTTTTTTAAAAACCTCTTTTCAGAGGTTTTTAAAAACCACGGAGCGCGCAGCCCCATGCAGCTCTGTCGCCACGCTCCGGTGCAGATTTGCGGGCGTGCACTAGTGCGTGTCTGCAGATCTGTTGGGGGTGGGCTTTAGGCTGGCAAGCCTCTCCGGTTGGTGGAGAGCCTCCGCCAGCTGGAAGCCGCCATTTTGGACGCCGAGGCCACCATTTTGGACGCTGGAGGACTGCGGTACAGCGAGATTGCGCTGCTCCGCTTGGCGACGGACTTGCCCAGCTGCCGGTAAGCTCCGTTTTAGAGCGTTTTCGCCCGTTTCCCCCTCCACATGCGGAAAGGGCCATTGTTTCTTACCTCTCCCCCAAACCACCTCACTTTGCCTAATTGCAGGGCTGGCCCTGAAGAGGAGTATGGCCACACTTAGTGCTTTTTCTTCTTCCTTTTTAAAGAGACCTCGGGCCTGTTCTAACTAATCACCAAGACAGGATTGTTGTCTCTGTCTTTCTCACGTGCTTTCAAGATACATTTATTATTAGACTGCAATCCTATGTATGAATAAATGCCACTGAATATAAAATCATAAGAAGAGCCCTGTTCAGTCGGACCAAAACTGTATCTAGTTCAATTTCAGTACAAATACCCATGTTGGGCTTACTTGTCATCTGTAAACTGATCAGTTGTGTTCCTCTCCCTTAACAGGTATGAAGATGAAATCAACCATCGTACAGAGAAGGAAAATGATTTTGTCTTGCTGAAGAAGGTGAGTGATAGAGCTCTTATGTTTCCTGGCTAATTATCACGTCTTGGGTGGGCCTTGTAGGAATCCGTTTTATAATGGTGTCTGGGCTCTGTCCCCTTAGGATGTGGATGAAGCTTACATGAACAAGATAGAGCTGGAATCCCGCCTGGAAAGCCTGACTGATGAGATCAACTTCCTGAGACAATTACACGACGAGGTAGGCCTTGCCTTTTCAAAAGGGAGAATCCCAGCCTTCTATGAACAGAGACAGCCTGAGGCAAAAAACAAGATGGCAGCTACCCTTCCATTCCATTTACAAAAGCTGGCTAGACTAGATGTTGCTCTTACTTGAACACTGATAATGGGGACAATGTCCTCTACCACACCCTAAGAACAACAGTCTAGCCTAGGGGCAGGCAAAGATTGCATTTGTTTTTTATAGGCAGGTTTTGAATGCCAGGTGGTTAACCACAGAAAAGTGTATTTTAAAGTCATTTAATTTTCCCTATCTGTTTCTTCTCTGATTTGGCACTGGTCATCCTCATATTCAGGTCTGTTGGGTTTTCCACTCATTCCTAATGTACATGAACTATTTTTTAACGTTGGGAGCAGGGCCACCTTATTGATTAGGCACTTTAGGCAAAGTGCCTAGGGTCTGCAAAATTTTTAGAGCCTACAAGAACAGGATTTTAGGGCCTACAAAAACATCCATAGTGGTACACCAAGGTGAGGAGGGGAATCAAATACAAGAGTACCTAGGGCCTATGAAACCTTAATGTGGCCCTGATTGGGAGTGGTATTACTATTGAAAAATTGCCTGTATTTTTGGAGGGGGAAAAAAGGCAGAATTCTAAATCTAATAGATCTGAGAAAATTTGCAGGGCTTCTCTCAGTTGAGCATCTAAAAAATCTAAAGAGGAAAATGGTGTATCAAAGAGCTTAGTTATATAACAGCTTTAAACTGATTTAACAGATATTCCCGAAGAGCTTTGGATAGAATTGTTGACTCCTTTCACATAAACTGCAGTTCCTAGGATTCCTTTGAAGGCATCTATAAAGTGGTACAAAATAGAGGAATATTTATGGTGTTTCTGGTGCAACTTGACTCTTAAGTCAACTCAAGAAATACATATTCACTTTTTCTAACTGGTATTCTGCAAAAGCAAAATGATTAGGTAGCTTTGTATTCTCAAGGTGCAAAGAAGGCTTCCATGCAAGATGTGTAATGTTGCTTTTTGAAGGCCTTGCAGCTCAGGTTTAGCAATGTGTATCTTATTAGGCAGTTACTAGGTGTGCAGACCCTGTTTGTCAGCATGCTTTGTTTTGTTTGTTGAAGTTCAGCTTTTGGAAGGTTTGCTTCAACCACCAATAGCAAGGCCTAAAAAACATTAGGTGACTGGGGAGAAAAGGGCTGAAGTCAGATCATACAATAGAAAAGGGAGAGCTAAGGAATTAACACTAGAATTGATAGCAGGTCTCTAAACTTTCTCCCTTGAGTCAAATTTGTACCAATAGAGAAAGGAGAAAAGGAGTATACAGAGGAATCTATCTGTTTCTCTGGGCACTTTCCTTCTTGCCTTTGGCGATTCAGAGCATGGGCCTCTCTTCCTCTCAATGCAGGAGCTGCGTGTGATGCAGTCCCAGATCAATGACACCTCTGTAATCCTGTCCATGGACAACAACCGCAGCCTGGACTTGGATGGCATCATCGCTGAAGTCAAAGCTCAGTATGAAGAAATTGCTGCTAAGAGCCGGGCGGAGGCAGAGAGCATGTACCAGCTCAAGGTGAGCTCATTCTCCATCCTCACTTCCCCCCCAGCCCCCGCTCTCGCTGCTTCTTGCAGCTATGAGAGTTCAGTGATGCAGATTGCTATTCATTCTGTTTCTTATGGATAATTTTGATTTTTTGAACACTTTCCGTCTGAATCAAAAGGCCTAAGCTACTATGTGTTTGCTGCTGCTGCTGCTTCTTTTTCTTCCTCTTCCTCTTTTTTTCTTTTGCCGAACTTGGAAAAGATACTTTTTTGGAGTTGTACTCCAAAAACAATTTTTCTAAAGTGTTTGTATTTATTTTTATTTATTGTGTTGGTTATTTGAAGTAGCATCATGTTGTCAGCGAGGAACCACAGATTAATTCAGTCTACTAAATACATAATGGATAGATCACAGAAGACTATGAGCAATGTCTTATTGTTGGGTCTTCACTCCACTTTTGATATGCTAAGGCCAGGGAGACAAAGTTCTAACAGCAGTGTGGAAGCAAAGGGAGAAGAAAAAATTAAACCTCAAATGAACAAGAAATGTAAAACTGTTTGCTAGATGCAGCTTATACAAAGGTAGCAAGCATTGTGAAATATGGATAAACATTTCCCCATCACACTACACTGTGATAGTGCTATAATTCCACTTTCCTGGGGTTTGTAGTTTAGTGAGTACCAAGAGCTCTCTGGCTGAGAATTCTAAATGCCCCTCCCTAAACTGCAAAACCCAGGATTCCAGAGGATATTGCCATGGCAGTTAAAGCAGAATCATAGAACTATGACAGTGTAGTGTGATAGGACACTTTGTAGTGTCAGGTCAGCTTTCTCAGGATCAGTGCCGAGTGGGAAAGTTCCCACTCTCAGGAACATTTCTGTTTCTCTATTTTCCTGTTACTAGTTCTGATAATCTTGGTGGAAACTGCTGGGGGAATTTCAATCACCTCCCAAGCAATCCCTAAATTTCAGTTTGTGGGAGGGAAAATCTTTACCTCCCAATCCCTATGAAAGTCTGTCTATGTAGGCAGGATTGCATATGCAATCCACAGCCCACCCACTTTAGCCAATATTGGATGAAAATGAGAAGATGTGTTTTCCTGTCTTAATCTGTTCTCCTGGTGAACTTTAATCTTGACATGTTAATCATCAGAACTTGGCCCAGAGCACTTTTGTCAGAGCACTGCACATAACCTATAAATTATCTCACTGACAGCAGCCCTATATTATTGTTGTCTTCATTTTTTGGATGAGGAGGGTAGGGCTAAGAGATAATAGCTTGCCTGAAGCCAGTGGAGAAGAGTTCGTAGCTGAGGTAAGATTTATGAGGTACTTCCTAGATTGTGACTCACTTTTAGCCATTTCAGTATACCAGCTCTTTTTTTAAAAAACAGGATGGAAACGGTAGCAAGACTACACATGCAGAAGGTTGATTACGTTTGTATTGTATCTTTCTGATGATAATCTAGAGGGTTGATCTTTAAATTTAGAACAGTTCCACTGAAGCAGATTAGACTGGTAGAAAGGACAGGGGAGACTTGGCTGCTGTTTGGCTCCTCCCTAGGCATGGATTTAACTTTGAGTCCATCTGTGCTCTCCAAATTCAGCAGTCTTTGTCAGTAGTTCTCAGCTTCTTGTCCTGCAGCTGCTTTGGACTCCAGCTCCTCAAAGCCCAGCCAGCATAGCCAATGGTCATGGCAACTGGTAAATAAAGTTCAAAAGATCTAGAGGACCTGCACTCTATACCACATTTATTCCCTTTTGAAGAAGTTGCTGTATCCCAGTGAATAAGAGAGAATGCTAACATCTGTCCTTTATCTCCTTGCTATCTGTTTCTGGCCTGTAGTCACCACTGGGAAAAGTATGGCCCTCCAGATGTTGTTGAACTCCAGCGTGGCCAATGATGAAGTAAAATGGGAGTGGTAGTTCTTCCACATCTAATGAGCTAAAGGTTCTCCACTCTAGTTCTCATCTATCTAATTCAGGAAAGAGATAATAACAGAGAGGCAGCTTTCCTTGTGCAGATCTGCAAAGGCATTCATTTGTTGCACTCTGTAATTGTCCAGCTCCAGTTTTGACTGCTGGCCCCCGTCTCACAAGATTTTTCTTCTGTGTGTGTAACATTTGTCTCCTTTTATCTCCACTGTGTAGTATGAAGAGCTCCAGTCTGTGGCAGGCAAGCATGGTGATGACCTCCGGAACACGAAGAATGAAATCAATGAGCTCAACAGGATGATCACCCGAATACAGTCAGAAATTGATGGGCTGAAAGGCCAGGTTAGGAAGCAGCCAGTGACTCAAAACTGAGAGCTTGTTTTTAATGGGTGCAGCATCATCTATATTCACAGCACCCTTCTATGCTTACCTAAACTGTGGAATGCATAATATGCATTTTGATAGTGGAGAAGAAGGAAGGGTGGTGCAGAAACAGGAAAACAAGGAATGAACTGCAAAGGTAGCCAGGGATGAATGTGACATTCACAGGCATGGTTACAACTAAGTTGGAGGATTATCTATTTCTTAAAACTGTTTGAAACCCCAATTTCCAACGTAGCTGACCATATATTTACAATTTTTTAAAAAAACTGTAAGTGGTAATTTTGTTAAAAAAACATTGTGATTGAAAAAAAAAGCATTGTGATTGACACGCGTCCCCATAAATTAGGGGTTCACAATCTGGTAGTCTCAAATAGTCTCCCAGATCCTAACTGTGACCTTCACTGCTGAACCCTCATTCCCATCTTTGATTTCACAAAGACTGTCCTTTCACTACTCCCACTAGGGCCAAAATAGTGAGCCAAGTTTTTATGTTCCCTATTCAGTGATGCTTTACTTAACGACTAGGGGAGCCTTTGTCAGATGAAATTGGGCTCCGTCTCCTTTCCCTGACTACTGGCTGAAGGGCTGATGGTTCTCCCCCTCTGAGCTATTGAAACCTCTGGCAGCAGGGGTGCAAAAAGTCCACTTTTGTCTGATTCCTTGGAGATCCTTGTTCTGAAGAGAGGATCAAATTTTGTTTGGCTTTGGCCCAGTGTTTGCTATCGAGGGACAGCTCAAAGTGGTATCTGGGTTCTAATGCTTGAAGTGTAGTCTTGTATGAAGAATTTTCCTCACTACAAAAAATGAGACTAGAATCATCTCTGTGGTGATTTGTAAGTGCAGGGGCTGTTTTGTTTGGATGCCCACTTAAATTCAGTCAGATGAAGCCCCAGCTACGGTCTTAAATGGTATGCTCCCAACAAGAGAGAAGTGACTGTACATGCGAGAAAGAGAAAGTCTGGGAAATGGGAGCAGAGCGTTTGGGTGTTAAGGACAACATGTTAGGCAGAAAACGTGGAGGAGGTGTCCTCCTGGCTTCCTTCATACCCTGTTCCCCATCAAGCAATTAGGGCAAGGCTGTGGTGCTCCAGATGCTGAAGAACCCACAATGCTTCACTGGCCAGGCTGGATGGGGCTGATGGGAATCAGAGCCCCAACAGCCTCTAGAAGGCTAAACATTCTAGAAGGCCTGGCCAGTCTTGGATGTAGAGGCCAGGTCCAAAGCAACCCTTTCAGCCTTGAAGCTCATGGAGTGACCTGGGGCCAGATATCCTCTGGCCATTTCTGCACGAGCCTGTTATAGTGCTATTATTCCTCTTTCAACATCCTATGGAGTCCTGGGGTTTGCAGTTTCGGGAGGGCCCCCAAAGTCCGCTCCCTAAACTGCTAACCCCAGGATTCCATAGAATGTTGAAAGCGGAATAATAGCACTATAACAGGCTAGTGCGAAAATGGCCTTTGTCAGCCTGACTTACCTCACAAAATCAGTGGGTGAGTTTGGGGGATGGGGAATCCTGTATACCACCCTGACCTCCTTGGAAGAAATGTAGGATATAAATGTGCTAAATAAATGAGCTAGGCCTCAGGGTAGGGCAGCTTCCTACATTCCCAAACTATGGGGTAGGTAACTGCAATGGGCCTGGAAGCAAACTTTCTATTCTCAGGGCCTGCACAGACTTCCAAAAAGTACCTCTCAATCATTTCTGGTCTTGCAAAACTTCAAGTTTCTCTGCAAAGAGAACCTGTTTAAAAGATAAATGGCCATTCACTCCCCCCCCATTCCTGGCAGTGGGGCGATTTCATTCAGCCCCCAAGCCACACTTTGTCCACCTCTTCTGTAGTAAATCACAGCAGACTGGCACATTTATTTGCCAGTTTGTATGATTTTATTTTCATACTGTGAGTCACAGGAGTAATGAGGACATGGTAAGCCGTACCCCACCCGATCTCCTAACCCTGAAACTTATTCAGACTTTGGAAAAGTTACTTCTTTCAGGCTACAGCTCTCCAAATCCCACACCTAGCATGGCTGCGGTTATGCTGAAGGGAGGATTCTGGGAGTTGTACTCCAAAAATAACTTCGAAACTCTTGACTGTACGCAAATGCCTAGCCTCTGATACCTCAGTAGGCCTTGCTCCTTTTTATTCTCTGATGTCCATCTTCACGCAGCCACCCACATATTTTAAATAACAGACCTTGCTTTCCTTCTGCCCCCTTCCCTCTCCTACTCAGCGTGCTAATCTGGAAGCTGCCATCACAGAGGCAGAGGAGCGTGGGGAGATGGCTGTGAAGGATGCCACTAGCAAACTGTCCGAGCTAGAGAGTGCCCTGCAGAAAGCCAAGCAGGACATGGCCCGGCAGCTGCGGGAATACCAGGAACTGATGAATGTCAAGCTGGCCCTGGACATTGAGATCGCCACCTACAGGAAGCTGCTGGAAGGAGAGGAGAGCAGGTGGGTAACATCAGGCTTTTAAAAATTCCATTTTTTTGCATGACAGTGTCCAGAATCCTGGCTGTTACCTTTTAAAGCAATGTAACTGTAAAAAGCTCTGCTTCTAGCTAGCTACAGTCCAGTGCACATGCTAGTGTATCAAGGTGAACTGACCAAGCTCTTTACTGGCTGTGATCTGTTGTTTCCAGCACTTATGTTTTGTCTTTGTCTTAACTGTTACTGCAGTGCTGATTGGATATTTTTATTTTCCACCTTCTTCGCTGCCTAGGTTGGAGTCAGGAATGCAGAACCTAAGCATTCAGACAAAAACAACTGGCTATTCAGGTAAGCACATCTAGCACTGTTTTGGAAAAGAGGCATGGGACTGTATTTTTAAAAGTTAAAAAAAGGAGGGGGCACCTATCTCTCCTTCTCCTCCCAGTTCCCTCACACCCACACTTTCATGTTTAATATCCATGCAAAAGACAGACATTCCACCAGTCAAATCTTCCCATAATATTGCAAAACCATACCAAGGAAGACTTCTGTTGAACTTCTGCCAGTAAGGCAGCTTTTAACGCCTCAACCAGGACAAAAGCATGGCAATGAAAAGATGCAAATACCTGAAACCAGCAAGTGCAGGAAATTGCCAAGTTGTATTGCCAACATCTTTTATGATTTTTGTTTTACTGTTACTGGCATTTTTATTTTCAAACATTGCACTTTTAACTTTTAAGATGGCCTTAAATACTTGGGAGAAACATATGGCAGTCTGTATATGCTGGAAATGTGCAGAGCTTGGGAATTTTTTTTACTTTTTTTGGACCACAACACCCAGAATCCTGCAGCCAGTGTAACCAATGGATGTGTTGGCTGGGAGATTCTTGGGAAAAGAGTCCAAAAAAGTAAATTTTCCACATTCTGCATGTTCTTCATGGATTCCTGCTTTCTCTCTCTGCTTATGAGTGCAGAGGCATCATCTGGAAGAGCAGAATTATGGGCAGATCATTAGGATGAGAATCTGAGAAGCATGCTATTTGCATAAAATAAGGTGGAAAACATACAGCTGGGTACCTAGCCAGTATGATGCGGGATGTTGAGAACTGCAGTCCAATGACGCCTAAAGGGCCAAAGGCTGTTCACCTCATCCTAAAACAACATGCCATTTCTGAGCCTTGGCAAAGTGGAGTTTTAGAAGGCCAGGAAGCTCAGTTTTAATTGGACAGCTAGCTGGTTGTAAAGAGGATGTTGCCCAACATTCTGCCAACTGACTAAGAAAATAGGCATGTTTCTTACTCAGAATGAAGTATGATGCTAGTTTTAATCTGGTGTGTATGCTGTACTGGCTGTTGTGATGTGGGAAACACTGTTCTGTGTCCAATGAGTTTTGTCCATCCCATCCAGGTGGTCTGAGCAGTGGATTTGGTGGTTTTGGGGGTGGATACAGCTCATACTCAAGTGGTGGATACTCCATGAATTCTTCTCCCCTGGAGAGTTCAGTAATGACCAAGTCGAAAGCCATCGTCATCAAGAAGATTGAGACCCGGGATGGGAAGCTGGTGTCCGAATCCTCAGATGTGATGACCAACTGAGTTACTCTCACCTCCAGTTTAAAGTGCCTTAATCCAATGAGCCTTTCCTATTCTAGCTAGGCTGGTGGGTCACTGGGAGAAATGGGCTGAGGGACAGGGTGGGAGGGTGGTGAAATTACTTCTTTTCTCATCTAGCATTTTGGAAGACAGGGCTGTGGGGAACTTTGTGGCTCTCCAGACGTTGTTGGACAACAGCTTCCATCACCCCCTGAGGATTGGATGTGCTGCCTGGGGCTTATGGGAGCTAAAATCTAAGGATGTCTGGAAGGCCATAGTTTTCCACCAGGACTTCTCTAGGACATCAGGTACCACAAAATATTATGGTGGACAGTCTTTTCCATCTCCCTGATGAGTCAGTGGTCATTCTATGCTGATTGAGTCCTCAGTAGGCTTATTTTTGTCTCTCTCCCCCTGAGAGTTCTTTTCTTCCTGATATTTTCTTTTTGTGAGGGATGGCTACCTAAGGATTGGCACTCAAGAAGAGTGAGGGTGTTGTTTGTGTAAATCAGGGATGGGCAATCTCTGGCCCTCCATTATGCCTCACTGTTGAGCAGTCTGGCTATGGCTGATGAGAGCTGCAAGCCAAAAATATTTGGAGGGGCCACGCTAGCACATCCCTGGTGTATATGGTTCCTAATCCCTTTCTCTTCCTGCTTGTTATCTTCTTTCTTCCCACCATCCTTTCTCCTTGTGGAAACAAAGTGATCAGTGTGTATTAACCCTCAGCTATGCATCATCTTTCTTAGCTTGAAGATATTCTGGGTTTTGTTATCAGAACTAAGGTTGCCAATTCTCTTGGGGACGAGAGGTAGATCTGCTGTTTCATTGTTAACAACAACATGAACTGTGGAAAATAGTAGGCAAAGCTCTTCCCAGGATGCCAAAAATACCACAATTGCTTTGTAATAACTGCTGCCCAAATGTCTGGGCAACTTTATTGCAGTTGAGTCTGCATTTTCTCCCAAATCTCATAGAGTTAGATGGAGTGCTTTTTAAGGCATCAAAGATCCTTCAGATGGATACTGGCAGTCACTCTGTTGGCCAAAAGGGCAGGGCCTATATGAGGTAATTACATGCCAGCTTCTTCCTATGCCCTCATATGACTAGGCAGTCTGAAATAATAACCAGCATCTTATTTTACCATCTGTGTAACATGACTTTACTTATACTTAGTTACATAGAAAAGACACTAAGAAACCCCATTAATGAATTGCAAAGATGCATATCAGGATACCAGCAAAAGTGCCTGATGGGCATTGGTCCCATTGTGCATTGGTTACTTTGCTGGCTCTACCATGTAATAACAGCAGCCCTCTACTGGATACAGATGTTACAAAACTGGCCAGGTCTACTTTCTGCATGCATAAATCCACTTACAAAGATGCAACTCCCATACTGGATTCCACCCACTTTCATAGGAAGAGCAATATAGCCATGAAATGGATAGAGTTTTTTAATTGGTTTTGCCATTTACTGATCTCATTAGTGAATCCTTCAAAAGTCTTTTTAGCAGACGAAGAAGCTACAGGCTGGATTTCCCTGACTTGCTTGTTTTATAGGCATTGGGAAAGGCAAGCAATTCCCTTACCCTACCCCACAGAAATTATGAAGTGTTGCTGGGTGCTTCTCCATGGATGTCTTCTTTTAACACCACTCAGATGACATTGTGCAGTTACAATCTTTTCCTGTTTTTTTTTTTTTAAGTAAGATAAAAGAGATGGCAGGAAAACCTGGGAAAGATTGCAGGTGGCAGATATCCTGCCTGGATGCTCTAAATAATTCTGTAGCTTCTTACTACAATGCTATAGGTCTCTCTTTAGACTGTCTTTAGACAGTTAAATTGTGTTAAGCTAGTGAATTGGCGGTTCTCCTCATTCCGACAGGAGAGTATCTGCCCCAGCACCACTGTGACTGGGAACAGTGAACTGCACACTATAGGTCTCATCTGGAAGCACTAACACACCATGATCCAACAGAATATTGGACTGTGAAGGAGGTGTTGGCAGACATCACTCTCCTGTGCGCTTTTTTTTTTAAGGGTCAGAGCCCCGAATTCAATGGGACTTGCTCCAATAAGGCAAAAACATGGTTTGCAGTTTGAAAGGCAACATGTTTTTGAGGCCTCCAGACAAAAACCTGAGGGAGAAGAGGGGGACCCAGTGAGTTTCATGGTTTGGTCAAATCAGGGGACAATTGGAAATAAGCTTTAAAGCTGGGATACATACCAATTTTGCTTCTGTTTTTCTTTAATAAACATGTAGCAAAACTGGCAAATTTCTTCAGATTTAGAAGAAGAAAATGGAATGCTGCAGAGATCATGACTGACTGGCAAATTTTCCTATCCCTGCTAGTAACAGTGATTTGCTTGTTGTAGGCAGAAAGAAGAAACTTAACACTAATCTTTCTCTTGGCCTCCACTTATTTTGAACTATAGTTCCCGTAATACCTTACAATTCTCAGTGGGGAATCAGAGTTGTAAGGCAAAAGGTTCTCTGCTGCCTTTTAGCCTTCCATAAGTAGAAGTGAATTCTTGTCGCAGGTTCATGTGCTTAGTATGTTTATTTGGAAGTCTGCCTTAATGCCTTCACCACCACCACTGCCCCATTTTTTGGAATGGAATTATAATTATGTCAAAGCTTAAGTCTTAACCAAGTCTGTGAACAAAGCTTTTTTACTGAAAGATGTGGAAATGAAGCCTCCTTAACACTTTTCAGGAGCACAAAGCAAAAAAAAAAAAAAACTGTGAATTGTCTTTCAAAACTCCACTTGGTTTCCACTGTGTTTGAAATAAAAAGATTTACCTCTTGAATTCCATTGTTCTAAGAGATACCTTGTCTTGTGTGATCTCCTGTTGTCTGTGAGATAAAGTTATGATTAGAGAATGAATGAAAATTTGGCCTAGTTATTAAATTTGCCCAGAATCTTCTGTATGCATGTGACCTAGAGAATGTGTGACTGTTTCATATTCACAAATATACATAAACTAGGGACTGTGAAAGTCCCTCAATCCCTGCTTATCAAAAAGCAGGCACTGCAATCAACAAGGGTCTGTTTCCCTTACTTGGGTAGCAGCTGGCTCATGGGCCCACCCCTTCATGTAAGCAGATCTCTAGAATGAGGGGAATTGGAAGAGGAGTCCTGTTTTTGCCTGTCCCACTGGAAACTGCTCACAGAAGGTGGTGGAAACAGCAGCCAGCTGCTTCCCAAGTGACAGGGGATGCTCCAACAATTACTGTGGTTAGTGCCTGGTAAATTGGGGATTGGGCTGGGATTCATTGCATAGCACCATAACTACGGTGCTTGCGCATCCATAAATACCATATGGGAATCTAACCTTTTAAAGCTCTGGGAGATGTGAGCCTAGCCTGTTCATATGGATGCTCATCTGTTATGTCAAGAGTGGAAAGCAGATGATCATCAAGATACTGCTGATAGCACAATGCTCACCAAACCTAGCTAGCACAGTCAGTGTTGAAAGACAATAGGAGTTTTTGTCGAAGAGGTTCTAGAAGATCCTACATTCCTCATCTTGGGGCTTCAAAATCAGTGAACTACTGCCATCTTACAGTGCAAGCATTTGTGTAGCTCATGAGTTTCATGCCCACATAAAAACGCTTAGGGTTGCACATCCTATTGACCTCAGGGGAATTGAGGTATGAGCATTTGTTCTGCTTCCTGAAGTGCCACCTGCGCAAGGCAAACATGCAACTTGGCTCCCATGTCAGACCTTGTTTAATAAAACATTCTGAGTTTGTGGTAAAGGTGCCACTGTTGCATCTCTATAACCACGCAAAAACCATTTGTTTTGCTCAATGGACACGCAACAGGGCAACCTCCCCCATGTTGGCACTCTCTAGATTTATCGAACCTCTTTCCTTAGCATCCCCAGCCAGAAGGTGCCAAAAAGGGAAGGCTGCAACAGGGAAAATGAAGGGATGTGGGAGCACGTCTACCCTCATGGTCACTGATTAGCTATGCAGATACATCCAGGCACCTTCTGGCTGCCCTTGTGCCACCTGGGAAGAAGGATCAACTTTCATATATGTGACTTACTTCTTCAGTGGTGTATGTGCATGGGCAGCTATCCAGAATGTGCCCAGATAGACACAGATAGCACAGCAATGGTGTGACCATGGCTACTGCTGTATCCCAAGGGTGAGGATGTTCTGGAATGAAGTATTGGATACCTCTTTTGCAATCCTGCAGTCTATCTAATACATGCATAATTCTAACTGACGGTTTCATCTAGGCCAGTGGTTCTCAACCTGTGGGTCCCCAGATGTTTTTGGACTTCAGCTCCCAGAAGCCCTGAGCATTGACCATAGTGGCTGGGGCTTCTGGGAGCTGAAGTCCACAAACATCTGGGGACCCACAGGTTGAGAACCACTGATCTAGGCAGTATGGGCTCCTTCTCAACTTGTGTGCCTTTCCTGGTGTGTTGAACTACAAGGTATCATGGCCATTGCACCAGATTGATGATAGCTGGTCTTATCATCTTTTCTTGCACTGCTTTTCCACTCTCCCCCAAGCCTAAGAGTGGAGAATGATATCTTAGAGAAAATTCTCCCAATCCCAATCTCTAGCGAGAGCGGTTCAACCACAGAACCAATTGCTTAGAGAGGTGGTGGGGTCTCTTTGGATATATTTGTGCTAGCTGGAGATCCCACCCTGAGAAGAGGATTAGCCCCTTCCAACTCTCTGATACTATGTTTTTCTACTGGTAACTGCAAGCAAAACTGGAAACCTATCACTGAACTGGACCTCTGGAAGTGAAAATGACAGCAAGTCACAGAAATACATTATAGCATTCCTAAAAGAATGACTTTTTTAGACCTTCCAGGGGTCTAATTTCCCCTGATATACCAGGAACAAGGACCCTGGAACTGACCAATGTTTCTCCCAAGTGCAGAGTCAGCATCTGATCAATGCAAGAAACAAACTTCAGGACGTTTAGGCAGACTTTAGCTTTCAGGAATGGGAAATGGGTGAGAGACCTTTTTGCCCTAAGAATGCTGGATGTGAGTAATCTGGTACTTGCCTACACCATGACTAATGAACTTCTGCCTCCATCTTGAGAATCGCCTAAGTTTTTGCTACTACTTGGAAGAGTTCTAGAGAACTCAAAAGCTTGCACATTCTCTTTCAGTGTTTAGCTAAGACCTAGTAAAGGTAGAGCTGCTACTCCATATCTGCGGATTTTGTATCTTCGGATTCAACCAACCACGGATTGAAAATATAAAAAACACTAAAAAAGTTGAACTTTTACTTTGCCATTTGATATAAAGGATGCCATTTCACTTCACCATTGTACATAATGGGACTTGCGCATCCACACATTTTGGTATCTGGGGGAGGGGGTGTCCTAGAACCAAACCCTAGTGGATACTGAGGGCCCACTGTATTGTCCAGCTGTGGATTTGAATATTAAAAAATCTTCCACAAGCCGCTCAAGGAAAATTGAGCCCCAGAGGAGGAAAACTCAGCAGATCATTTGAAATTCTTAACAGCGATGAACCACAGGAACCCCTACAATCCGACACTGTGCACATGGCACCCATTGCAACCTGCCATCCTTGATCCCTTTTTGCACGTGCAACTCTTTATGCTCCAGTGGCAAGAGAGTTTAATTGCCTAGATTCTTTTTGATCTTTTTGGTTTTGGGAATATTCCCCCAGCCCTTTCTCTTTACCTATTGTTTTTAAAAACAGGCTTTCTCCCCAGTCTGAGACCTTATTTGGATCCACTACCAGTTTCCTCTGCTCTTTGTTTTCTTCTCTCCATCCTTGTTTACTATTTTGTTGTGGGTTGCTTAGAAACATACATAGCCTTATGACCTGCCACATTCCCCTTTTGCCTTTTTTCCAGTTCAAAACTCTAGCATGTACAAAGGGACCTTCATAGGCATCACTAGCTCACAGAACTTCATTAGAGAATTACAAGGTAAAATATCTTCAACCTGGTCATGAAAACTGCCAGACCTCCTCTCCATATTCCTCTTCCTCTGGAATAGGTTAAGTATTAACATATCAGCCCCTCTTTGTTGTTAGATGCCTTCAAATCAACTCACTCATGGTGACCCTATCCTAGGGTTTTCCTAGCAAGGTTTCTTCAGAGGAGATTTGTCATTGCCTTCCTCTGAGGCTAAGGGAGTGTGACTTGCCCACAGTGGGTTGCCATGGCCAAGCGAGGATTTGAAACCTGGACTCCCAAAATCACAGCACTCATTCCATTACACCACACTACACCAGTCCTCCTGCTTTCCAGTTTTCCTCCTCCTAGCTCTCTTCTGCCCCTTGCGTCACTCCATCTAGCTCACTCCATCTAGCTCACTGCAATCAAGATCTTGGATTGCGGCAATGGAAGGACAGGTTGCTCACCTGTAACTGCAGCTCTTCGAGTGGTCATCTGTGCCCTCACACAGTTGGGTCTTCGTGCCTGTGCGGTAGCTAATTCAGAAACTCCTAGAGCTGAGTAGCTTGGCAGGAACTCCTCCCTTTCCTGAGCATACTGAGCATGCTCGGGCCCACCAAGCTACCTGCCCCTCAGTTTTCGAAGTCTGCCAAAGCATGGGACCTGAAAGAGGGGAGGTAGGGCGGGTTTGTGTAAGGGCACAGACGACCACTTGAAGAACTGCAGTTACAGGTAAGCAACCTGTCCTCCTTCTTTGTGGTCTCTCACTCACATAAGTGAGTGATTGAAGAGCTTACCGAGAGGAAGGTGGATCAGGCCTTAGAAGATGGAGAACAATTCTGCACAACCAAAATGGGCATCTCATTGTGCTCTACAGGCTATCCGGTAGTATTGGATGAAGGTGGAAGTCTGGGACCATATTGCTGCCTGACCGAATTCTGGGAGTTCCACACCCCAAAGAAAAGTGGCAGAGGAGGCCACCACTCTTGTGGAATGTGCCTTGAGGGAGAGTGGAACTGGATGGTTGGAAAATTCATGTGCAACTTGGATCGCCTCAACAATCCACTTTGAGAAGCGTTGGGAAGATACCTTCTAACCCTTATGGCTGCTGCGGTAGCACACAAACAGGTGGGGAGTATGGCAAAAGGAAGTCATTCTCTGGATTTGTAATGTGAGGGATCAACAGATGTCCAGTGAGTGAAGGGAACATTAAGAGTAGAAGAAGGTTGACGGTAAAATGTTGGCAATATGATATCTTGGTTTATGTGTAAGCATGAAACCACTTTTGGTAGAAAGGTAAGGCGAAAGACTACCTTGTCTCTATGGAAAATGAGGAAGGGTTCATCCAGGCAAAGTGCTGTGAGTTCGTCAGTTGATCTGGCTGAGGTTATGGGCACAAGAAAGGCTGTTTTCAAGATAACAAGATGTTCGTTGACAGTGGCAAACACTTCAAAGGGGTGACACATCAGTTGGGAAATAACCAAGGACAGCAGTTGGGAAAGAACCAAGGGGCAACCAGTGGTGAAGCTGGGGAGTACAAGTGTTGGAGGCCCTGAAGAAAATGCTTGACTGTCAGATTGCAGAACAAAAAGTGGGATGGTGAGTCTATTAGTTGAAAGGCCACAATCACCAAGAGGTAGGCCTTGATGGAAGAGAAAGCAAGGCCATATTCCTTAAGGGAAAGGGAGGAAGTGGAGAACGATGGAGAGGGAGGCCTGTAAGGCTGGTTCGGATTGAGTTGTGGCACACACTGAGAAGTGTCTCCATTTGTAGAGGTAGGATCTCTGAGTAGACTCTTTCCTAGAAGCCTATAAGACACACAGATCCTGGGCGAGTCTATGGAATTATCCTCCACATGGACAACCGAAGGTGATGAAGATTCAGATGGAGGACACAGCTGTTAGAGTGGGATAAGAGATCCTGAGATGAAGGAAGACGAATCCATCAGCCCCAAGACATTGAGAGAAAGGGGCCGAACTAGTGTTGTCTTGGCCAAAAGGGGGTGTCTAGGATGGTGTTGGTCTTGTCAGGCACAATTTTGGCAATGACCTGGCTCAGGAGTGAGAACAGGGAAAAGAGGTAACAGAGGCCCCATGTCCAAGGAAACTGGAAAACATCTCCTAGGGTGTTGGGACCTCTCCCCACTCTGGAGCTATACCAGGGATATGTCATGTTCAGGTCGGCTGCAAACAAGTCCACATCAGGGAGTCCCTAGTGGAACACTATGAGGTGGAAGGCTGGCTGTGATTGAATCCATTCATGGTCAGGGGAGAGGTCCCTGCTCAGGGTGTCCACCAGAGTGTTGTCTTGACCAGCCAGGTGGACAGCTATAGGGTGAATTCTCCTGGGAATGCACCAATCCCTTATCTGGATTGTGAGATGAAAGAGGACAGAAGAGCGGGTGCCTCCCTGGTGGCTGAAGTAGCAGATAGTGGTTGTGTTGTCTGATACTATTTGAACAACCTCGCTGTGGAGGAGTCTCTGGAAGGTACAGAGGGTTTTGAAGATCACCAGGAGTTCGATGACAATGTGGAGACACCTCAAGTCTCATCCAGTGTCCTAGGACCATCGCCCCTGCGGAATGAGCTCAACACCCCATGAGGGAGACATCTGTTGTGACTGAGATGGAGGGCTGTGGCAGGGTGAATGGCATCCCTGAGAATAAGTGATGGCCATAAGTGGAATGGAAGAGACCCTGGCTGTCAAAGGGAAGGTCCTCTATACACTTCTGAGTGTATTCTGTCAATCTTGCCACGGGGAGCTATACATAGTGGTGGAGGGCAACCACACCCATCATAACCCTGGCCGTGCACTCAGCTGAATGGCATGACGACTAGACTTGCTTGGTGGATAGAGCTACAGATTCATTATAGTACTGTAGAACTGCGAATCTCTGTTCGTCTGGCAAGAAGGAAAGAAATGGTAGTGTTTTTTCCCAAAAGAAACACTGGAAAGCAGTGAAACAGGCCTGAGCGTTTATTCACTCTTCCTGCCCACTTAACGTACTGATCTGCTACTGGGATGCCCTGACATGGTCATATAGCAACCAAGCGCAGACTGGAGTACGAAGGCAGTGGCTGTGTTTCAACATCCAGCAGCAGGAAGACAATATCATCTTCTGGGACCTTCAAAGGATCCCCAGGAAATCCAGAAAAATGCCTTCTTGTGGTCAGCTGCAGAAGTAGCCTGCCACTGCCTGGTGGTCCCCATCATTCCCCTGCCACTAAATAGTCATACCAGGGGGGCAATCAGTAAACTGGCTGGTCAAGAGCACTGGGGATCATTGTGGAAGGAGGTACTGAATACCTTTTTCTGCAATAACTATAAAGATACATGTATGTCTGCATATGCTGCCAGCAGGATTCCAGCCTCAAGTTTCCGACTGTGCTTTGGATTCCCAGACTCTGCCTGCCAAATCCCAGGTGTGCTGTCCATTCTCTTATTCATCATCCTTTTTGCCTCTCTCACTTTCTCTGGCCACTTCTTTGGTAAATACACAGCACAGTCCAGTTGTGGGTTTGATTTTTTTTTTAAAAAAAGTCCTCACCAAACCACTCAAGAAAATTGAGCCTCAGAGAGTAAAAAACTCAGCAGATCATTTGAAATTCTTAACAGTAGTGAACCATAGGAATGCAGGTGGTACAAACTTCATTGGATTCATCTATGAACAACTTCTCCATTCTCTATCGAAGCTATATATCTGGCAATGCTGTAAATCTTGTAATAAAACTTATGTATTTATTGATTGATTCATGTCGTGGTCTGTATTTAACAGCTAACAACCCCTTGGTATATGATTAGTGGACAATTTCCCAATGGCAAATGTTACTAGGTCCAGGCTCATGTGTTGATTGGTTGCATATGTACACTGGCAAATTGGGGTACCCAAGTGATTGGGAATGAGTGGAAACATCTGAATGTCAGGTGGAATGCCCAGGAACAGGAAAACATGTGGAGCTCCCTAAAATGCCCTTCTTCCCTCCAGAGTCACAAAAGAAACCCAAAAGCACTTGCTTTGTCTTTCAGCCTATCCCAAACTATGGCCTTTACCAGCAGCCTCTTGTTTAGCATTTTCCTTCCCCTGACTTCACCCCAAAGGAACATCCTCTCACCTATACCCTACCTCTTCTTGTTACTATTAATAAATTAGAAAAGATATTAAGTAAGAAAACATTAAGAAAGACATGGAAAATATGGAAGCATTTATTGCACATTGGACATTTTAAATTAAAACAGCAACCTCTGTCTCTGCTGTTAGGCGGCAGCAGCTTCCTTATTTCTTCTTTTTCCTTTTCTTTTTCTTTTAATTAAAGTGGCATCTGAAAAATAAAATCTCTAGCGGTTTCTGGAGATCAGTGCGAAGACTGTCGGCAAGTCCGGGCCGACACCGGGCGATGGCTTGGCTTCCTAACGTGGCAAATCTTTGGCATTGTGGGAGCATCTGGCTTTCCCAGCTTAAGTCTCTGTCCCACGTCATCCCCCACAGGAAGCAGGCTGGAGGGTGGTGGAGACAGGAAGGAAAGCCCAGGATCCTCCATTCCGGCCCATGGAGGAGAAAGGGCTGGATTTGGGAGGTGATTGTGCTTCTCTTTTTCTTCTTCCTCTTCTTCATGATCCTCTTCCTCTCAGCCAAGCTGTTTCAGAGGAGACTGGCAGCTTGGAAACTGTCCAGGGCAACACTCCCTTCCCCACAGATGGACGGAACAGGCAGCTTGACAGAGGGGGGGCCTGCGAACAGGCCAGCACCGGCCGCTCCAGCGGCTTCAAGTATTCCCTTTGGCTGGGAGCAAAGGCCCGCTGCAAACCCCAGTCAGGGTACAACGTGTTTGTAGGATCCGAGCCCCAGGGTATTGGGGAGAGTGGGAGGGCACGGAGCCTCAAGCCTGGAACCTCTTTCAGTGAGGGACAGAGGCGCCTGGCGCACTAGTCTCTGTGGCAGTCCGTTGGGGGCTCAGCCGCTGTGGCTCTGCCCTTTGTTTGCCCTGCTGGTGTTGGCTGTGCTCCCCTCCCCAGTGCTCATGGCAGGCGATCCTGGTGCCCCTCTGCAGGGCAGCAGCGACAACACACATACGCAGAGGGCAAGGCTAGGCCTGCTAGGCCTCTGAAGCTGCTTGTGGCTTCAGCTGAGCCTTCTCCATGGCTGTGCCATAAGGAAGAGAGCGCTTGAAAAAGCCCAGCTGTGGAAGGAAACAGAGAGAGGAGATCAGGGTCAACATGGCAAACAACACCCTGTGATTATCTCTAGAGCAAACCCCGTTGAAATGAAACAGGTCTTGTGCAGCATCATCTTATACTCTTAATCAAGTCTCTCAGACTATAAAGTGGGCCTAAGCACAGGAGACAAGCTTAGAAATTTCTACTTGTAATGGCACAAACCACAAGAGAAGGGCAACTCCGTCTTGCCAGCATGTATTACCACTAACACGATTCCTTTTGTAGATCTTGCCTCCAAATCTTTGAAGTCCCGAAAATTCCATATATTTAAAGAGGAAGGTTTTCACAGTTTTGCACAAGGCACGGGAACATCAGAAAGACAGAAAAGCCTTGCTTATAAAGCTGTGTGTTTACTTCCTTGTCTTGCTGCTTTCAGAATAAATCAAGAAAATTGAGCATTCAGAATTCAATCACATGTGCTTGAGAATCATTTAATGGCTGCAATTCAACATCTCCTTGGTGGTGCATAAATATCTGCACACAGTCCTATGCTATGCTGAGACATATACCCTCTGCCTGATTTACTGGAGGGTGGAGGAAACCCTGAAACTGCCCCTTATGGCCATTCCTGTGCATTAAAGCAAGCAGACAGGCTTGGAGAAGCATCTGGCTATGTCCCCATAGCTAAATACAAAATGATGACATCAGCACTGAGATCTTCTGAGGTCCTCTGGATGTCTCAGCACTGCTGCAATCAATACAGGTTCATTCTTCTCCAATTCTGACTGTGCCCCCTGAAGCATGGAATGGCCATGGCAAGGCATCTTGAGGGGCTTTTCAGTAAGTTGGGGGGGGGGTTTGGATACTGTGGAGGGAGGAAGGAAATACCAACCCCAGCAGCACCCCAAAAAGGGATTTCTACACACATAAGGGACATGCATATCTCCATACCAGAATTCTGGCCACTACATGTATAAATCAGTTCATGATTATAAGGCCTTATTTGCACATTGCCATTTTAGATGTAGAATGTAACTGAAATACATGAATGCAGCAAACCTATGTTTTGAAATAAGCAAATGACAGAGTATATTAGTCTGAGAGCAGCTATTTGACTGCAACTCTTGCATGTGAAGGTTGTGACCTGCCTGGACATACCTCTGCACAATGTGTGAAATGACACAAAAGGTGTAATGGACATGGGCAAGAAAAGAACAATTATAGGATGAGGGAGAACTAGGGGCCATCCAGGAGCAGAAGCCCCACCTCATGATCACTCCTTGGAAAAAGGCAAAGCTTTCTTCTGGCTCTTCAGATTGCATCATGATTCTTTCATATTTTTGTCTCTTAAGTGCAAGTTCTGGAAACATAGGCTTTCAGGTGGTAAAAAAGATGGCCAGAATTCAGTTGGGAACTTAGGCTTTTATAAGTAGACTTGATGTTTGCAGGAAATAGAACTAAGCAATTTCGGAACATCTGTATTAAGCAAGGGGCTGCTGTTACATTACTATGTAGGAGAAACTGCAAACTGACCAAAGCTTGTCAAGACCTAATGCACAAGAGGACACAACATATAATGGGACTGATGTGTGTTGGGATCTGATACTCACTGAAACTGATGCAAAATAGGACCCAATGCACAATGGACAGATTCACATTGGGATACTCTTTCCTGTGTTTTGTTACACATCTTCACAATTCACTAACAGAGTTCCTTAGCCAATTCACTATGTAGCTTTGCTGTGCAGCTGTGTAAAGTGGCACAATATAGACCGTGACAGAGAATTCCAGTCAATGATTCCCAGCTGAATCTGCCAGAGAAAATTGGAGTCCTTTAATGCAACCATCCCTTCTGATGTACACAAACACTGCTGTCCTATATGCACCTAGCATTTCAGAGATTCTAAATCCCTCTCCCCAAACATAAATGCCCATCCCTTCTTTGTAGGATTGCTCCCCGCTTAGCCACCTCACCTTGTATAGCACATAGATGAGCAGTGCGAGGAGCAGCAGTCCAATCAGAATGGCTAAGATGATGATCCAGAGAGGAACCCCCTGGCTGGTCTCTGCCTTGGCCCAATGCAGTGATGTTGACACCTGCCAAGAGAAAGGAAGTAAGGCTAAGGCCTGGCACTGATCATGAGCCACTAGGGAGTCAAGTACAGCCTTCCCACAGCACTGGAAAAGACCCACCGGAAAGATCTAATCCATCTTGTATCTCAAGGGTGGCCTATCTGGTGACACAGGCCATTTCCGCATGAGACTATTATAAGTGCTATTATTCCACTTTCAACATCCTATGGAATCCTGGGATTTGCAGTTTAGGGAGGGGCTGGCTGCCCCTTCTCTAAACTGCAAACCCCAGGATTCCATAGGATGTTGAAAGTGGAATCATAGCGCTATAACAATTTTGTGTGGAAATGGTCACAGTTAGCCAGGAAAGTTAAATGGGCCTCTACTGAGAGCCAGCACAGAGAATGGATGCTTGGAACCAAGGAGAAAGGATGGCTTCATCTTTCCCGGATAGACTATGAGCTTGGGGCGGGCACTTGGGGCACCATCCAACTGTTGCTAGAGTCAGAATGCTGAACTACATGGACGTTGGCCAGATCCTGCAAGGCAATTCTAAGAAGAGCCCTCTGCATCAAACCAAAGGCCTATCCCTCCAATCCAGCATCCTTTTTCCTACTATAGCCAACGAGATGACCAGGGGAACACACGAACAGATCAAGAGGGGAACAGCACCTCCCTGCTCTTGCTCAGCAGCTATGGAGAGGTACAGTGCCATTTTTGGCCCCATGTTCAGTGCTTTCTTAATGTTTTTTTCAAAATTTGGCTAACATGTGGCCAAAAATGAAAGCAGAGGTTTCTTTTGATTTCTGTTTTTAGTAAACTTTCAGAGGTTTCGAGAATACTTTCACAGTATCTGCCACACCTCTGGCAGCGGCCTTTTGCCAAACTGGGCAATTTTCCCCCAAAATTACCCCCTCCCCAAATTGGGGTTGGTGGGATACAGGCTCAGGGGACTGCATGTGTCCCAAAGACTGCAGTTTGCATATCCCTGACTTAGTGTCTGTCCTCCTGCAAATAGCAGAAAGATATAAATAAACAGACATGTATATATACACAACTAATATCAACTGATAGCTTTATCCCACATGAATTTGACTGAACACTTTTTAAGCCCTATAAACCAGTAGTTATCAATATATCTTGTGGTAGCAAATTCTCATAATTTAACTATGCGTGGTGTGAAGAAGTCTTTCTTTTATGTATCCTGAATCTCTCCCCATTCAGCTTCATCGGATGACACTGAGTCTTGTGTTAGAGACCTAGGAAAATGTCTTCCTATCCACATTTTTTCTACACCATGCATACTTTTATGCATCAGGTCCCCTCTAATCTTGGAAGTTAAGCAGAATCATTCCTAGTTAGTAATTTGATGGGAGACTCCCCAAAAATGCTGGGCGCTGTCGGCTATCGAGGAGGGAACTGGCAAGACCACCTCTGAGTATTCCTTGCCTAAGAAAACCCTATGAAATTCACTGGGTTATCATAAGTTGACAAGTAACTTGAAGGTATGAACACACAGATACATATCATATTTCATTCACCCTTCTTTCAACAGCAAGTAGCCCCAGATGTTGTAATCTTCCTTTGGAAGACAACTGAATCAATCCATTTGGAGTGTGGTCTCCATCTTTTACCTCCCACTATTTCCAGCACTATTGTCTTTTCCAGTCAGACCTGTTGTCTCATGATATGTCCAAAGTGCAACAGACTCAAGTTTAGACATTCTGGCTTCTAGTGATTGTTCAGATTTAATTTGCTTTCAGACCTACTCATTTCTCTTCTTGGCAGTCCATGCTATCCACAGATACCTCCTGCAACATCACATTTCAAATGGGTTGATTCTCTTCCTGTCAGGTTTCTTCACTGCTCTCACAGCCATCCACAGAAAGTGGAACTACTGTGATATGGAAGATTCTAACTATGGCATTAATGATATCTTACTAATTCTTAAAACCTAGTAATATCTTACTACTAATCATTTTACGTTACTTCTACTATTAGTAAAACTTTACTACTGTTCTTGATCTAATCTTTTCTCATTTGATCCTAATCCTATCTCACTACTATTAACTACTGCCATCAGTGCTCACCTTCAGATTGGCAAAGGGCTGCTCCTCAGGTTGGATTTTGTAGGGCACTTTGTACACGATAGAAGGCTTCACACTGGATGCTTTGGGGATTGTTCTCTTTCTGCAATGGTAGAAAGTAGAGAAAAGACAGAATTAGGCATAGCTTCACAAATATCCCAGGGTGGACAGTTATGTTTGAGGTAAGCTGACCTCTTAGTGTTAGAGTCAAACATATCTCCCCCAACCAGTTCTAACCAAAGTTTCACCATTTCACCTTTTTTTTCATTTTTACTTTGAAACCTGAAAAAGCGGAGAAGAGAGTACCCATTATCTCTGTATTGGCTGGAGCAGAACCATTGTTTACCTGTAGTGTGTGTTTTATTGCATTTGTATTATGAGTATCTGCAAGGGTCAGAGGGGGATGAACTACAGCTCTTGGCTTATTTTATGCCACCCATGGCATCTTCCATTCCTTTTCATACCAGATGCTACTGCCACTAAATGGAGAACAACTGAGAGACTGGCAGACACATCAGGCTTAGTGTCAGATTAAATATGAGCATGAGAAAGAAACTCCATAAGTGTTTGTGTGTAAGTGGGGTGTGATTTTAATATCACCATTACACACGTTCTTAAAATTCACTATCACCCTACATGTTCTCTCATTCATTTTCTCTGTTAAGAATCTGAAGAGAGGGAAATCAGATGAAATGTGAGTGAATGGAAAATCTTCCCTTGTATTATTTTTAAACATTTTTGGCCTGATTAAGAAGACAGTGGAGCTTCGAAAGCTTGCATGATGTGTTTTGTGCATTCTGATTGGCCAATAAAGGTATCACTATCTTGTGGATTTAGGAGAAAGACAGAGAACAGAATGTAGCATGGCTGTGGTTCAGAGCTTGGAAAAATTTCTTTTTCCATTACAGCCTCTCAGAATCCTCCAGCCAGAGAGTGGCCATGCCAGCTAGGGCAGTGCTTCTTAAAGTGGAGTCCACAGATCCCTGGGGGTCTATAGAGCCCTCACGGGGGGGGGAGGTCCATGAAGCCCTGCTGCTGGACAACAATAGCTGCAGCAGCAGCAACAGGGATGTGGCAGCGGGGGGCGTGTGCATGTGCCAAAACTACTTGCAAAAAGGGAGCAGTTTGTGTGTGCACACACATCTGCTGCCATGTCTCTTTCATCAGAGATGTGGCAGGTGTGGGTGCTGAGGGACATGGCACCAGACACGTGTATGAGCTCAAACTGCTCTCTTATTTGCAAACAAGGCAGCAGTTTTGTCACCTGCGCACACTCCCTGCTGCCATGTCCCTAGAAAAGGGACATGGTGGCAAGTGTGTGTGGACACCCAAACTATGACTCTGGAGACCAAGGTCTGACTCACTGCTTGGCCATGGAAACCCACTCGGTGACCTCAGGCAAGTCACATTCTCTCAGCCCCGTAGAAAGGTAAAGGGAACAAATCTTGCCAAGAAAACACCCATGATAAATTTGCCTTAGGATCTTAGGCACTTTGTTGTCACTTCTGACTTATGGCTCCACCCTAAGGTGAACCTATCACAGGGCTTTCTTGGCAAGATTTGTTCAGAGGGGGTTTGCCTTTGCCTTCCCTGAGAGAATGTAATTTGCCCTAGGTCACCCAGTATCTGAGCAGGGATTTGAATACTAGTCTCTAGTATACATACATAAATATTTGAATATTTAAATAAATATTTGAATTGTTAAATCTAAATTTAAATATTTAAATCTTGAGTTAAGTCTCTGGGATCCCCTGCAATAATTACATTCACAGGGGGATCCGCACTAACGAAAAAGTCAAGAATCACTGAGCCAGGGAATTCTGGGAACTGTAGTCCAAAAAAGTAACTTTTCTAAACTCAGTACTAGCTTTACTCACTGTCAGCATGTCACTGTCATCCGGGAGACTGTGATTCTGAGATAATGCAGTACTTAATAGAGAGATAAAAGATCCGCTCCTGGCATAATTTCAACAACACAGATCTCTAGAGAAAAGCTTGGGAATAACTTATCATGTGCTAATAAGTTACCCTCTCCCAGTCAATGAGGTTTAACAAGTTAATCTTTTATTATATGCCACAAATTAATCTCCCTCTTCTCCCTCACACCAAAGAAATTTCCATCCAGCCCTATCAGATTTTATACCAGGGACAGTAACATGTTTGCCCAGTTTCACTTGTGTGATAAAGAAACCTTTTCAAGGGTCAAAATGCATCAGCTTTCTTTGGGGCTGCATGTAACATTCCCAACTGTGCCTCAATACAAGCATTACAGAGTTCTCACTGCTAGATAGCTGCCACTTCATCACAGAGCAGGATCCAGTGGCCATCAAGACACTGTTGGACTGCAACTCCCAGCATTTGTCATCTTTGGCTAGGCTAGCCAGGGCTGCTGAGAGCTGCATTTCAACAGCTTCCGGAGGGCTGCATGACTCCCATCCCTGTCAGAAAGCCTGAGGTGGTTAATTTGCTTTGGCCTTCTCCTTCCCCAACCACTCCAAGGCCACTATGTGGAGGCAAGAGCCAACTCCTAGTATGAGAGGGATTATTTTGTTCTCTTTTAAAAGCTGCCTGCTTCTCAGCAGAAAGCAGAAGGTCAGGTGTGCTGAGGGTCAGAAGTAACAGCTGAGGCAATCATGTTTACAACCTTTGTTTTAAGCAGGCAAGAGACAGCCTGAGGGGGTCAAAATAAGCATCTATTTCTAGAAGATATTGGCAGCAACAATTAGTTACATCAGGGATGCCTGAAGTCACACTTCCAGGCAGTAGATGCCACTCAAGTCTCTGAATGGTCAGCAGCAGCAACGCAAGACCACTCCAGTGTTCACACCTCATTTTAAAAGGATACTGACAAACCAAATCAGGTTCAGAAAAAGAGAACAAGGATCACAAGAGGCATGGAGAGAAAAACATATGAGGAGAGGTTGAAGGAGTTGGGCGTGTTCAGTTTGGTGAAGAGAGGACTGAGGGGTAGCTTGATTGTACTCTCTAAATATCTCAAGAGTTGTCACAGACAGGAGGGGCAGGCTCATTCTCTGCTGCCCCAGAGGATAGGACCAGGTCTAATGGTTTTAAGTTACAGCTGAGTATATTTTAACTGAATGTTAGGAGGAACTTTTTGACAGTAAAAGGGTTTGTCAATTGAACCATTCGCCTAGAGAGGTGGGGAGGTTTCCTTCTCTGGATGTCTTCAAAAAGAAGCCAGACAGCCACCTGTTGGGATTGCTCTAGCTGGAGATCTTGCATTGAACAGGGGGTTGGATTCAAGGGCCCATGAGGCCCCTTCCAGCAATATGATTCTTTGATTCTACAACTGCTGGGCAGATCATGTTAACATCACATTCTTCCAGTGGCATTCCAACTGCTCCACTAATGAGGCGAGCTAGGAGTTACACATCTTGTGTGGAGAAACCCAATGCCCTAGGAACAGGGGTGGGAGTCACATAGACCTCTACAAGTTAGTGAACTATAACCTTCAGCTTTCTTCATCATGGGTTTTCCTGACAAAGGCTGTCGGAAGTTGCAGTCCAATAACTTCTGGAGAGCCAGAGGTTCCCCACCACCACAGAGCCAAGTGCATCCAGTGAGGGTGGGGTGGGGTGGGGTGGGGTGGGGACAGAACTATTTCTCTTGTACCTACCTTGTACCTAGCTCCAGAATGAAAGCAGTGGTGGAACACCAAGGGGGCTTAAACAAATAACCCTCCCCCACACCCAGGGTTACCCTGCCACTGAGAGCTGAGTTCACTGCTTTGTACTGAATTGTTATACGCTACCTTGAAGACAGATATTTTAAAATAATCTCATGTGGACCCAGGGACCAAGGTCACAAAAGAAGGAAGCCAGGCAAGTGGAGGAAAGTAGGCTCTGCCCAGGGGCTCATTCACATCACACAGTTATAGCACTATGATTCCATTTTAACTGCTGTGGGTTCCACCTTATGGAATGCTTGGATTATCAGTTGAAGGAGGGGCTTTTAGAATCCTGAGCCAGAGAACTCTTCTGTTACCTCTGTCCAAACTACAAATCCCAGGATTCCGCAGGAGGCAGCCAAGGCAGTTGAAGTGGAACCACAGCACTATGGTTAAGTAGTGTGAACAGGCCTCTGTAATGAGCTGGTAGACAATTTGGGGCAATACTACATCTATTATGAATGCCAGGAAGTGCCCAGTAAAATGTAGTATACGTGTCTTGGTCTCTGTCTGTCTTCAATGCACACAATTCCTAAATTGTTTCTTTAAATTAATTAATTTTAAAGAATTAAACTTGCAAATTTTTTTAAAAAGGAGAGTTGGAGACATCATGCAGGCTACAGGGCTCACCTGCTGAAAGCTCTTGGACCAGACGCGGAAGTAAAGGCGCAAACTGAAGCTTTCCTGACGTTGTAGTGCCCCCATGTGGCAGCGTAGCTGGAAACACTCCCCCTCATTACATGCCTGTAATGTGATAAGGAACAACAAATATCAAAGTGATTTATACAACTAGTGATGGCACCTTCTCCAAAGACTGGTTGTAGCTGCATTAACTGCTTGAAGCCTTTTAGTGTATGCTCTATAGAGTAATACCCAGTGGGTACAGATCAGTGGACTAAGTGTAAATTCTTGCTTGCCCTGGCTTGCCTTTTACAGACTATTCACACTATGAAAAATTATTATTTGATCTGGAAACAACCTGAAGCACTGTACACAATGCTGTATTTGAAAAAATAATGTTATAAAGGGTTACTAACAACAATGTGAAATTGTTCTGTGAACAAAAGCTGTGGAAGAAGGGAAGCATTAGAAGAGCCCTTCTCAACCTAATCCTCTCCAAAAAGACTGGATCAGTGCAGTGGTACTCAAAGTAGGGGTTTCTGGACCAGTGCTGATCTAGAAGTCATCAGCTGCCAATATTTGTGGCAAAAGGCACATTCGTGGCAAAAGGCACAAATATGCTACTGGTCCCCTACATCACACCATTTAGAAGCACTGTTTCAGACTACTGCTCCTATTGTCCACCAGCCAGAGTGGCCAACTGGGAAAGGCTGCAGTAGAGACAGGTTTGTTTTCAATGCCAGACTTACCAGACTGAAGCCATGCCCTCCAGATCCACTGCTCCATCCTCCATCTTGCTTTTGTACATAGTGCTGTTCCTGCCATGGAAGAAGTGTTGGAGGTGGATCCAGCTAAACATCCAGAGAAAGAAGACAGGAGGAAGAAAGCATGCATATTATTTATACCATTCTTGTAAATAAATTCTCAATAGTTAGTAACCTAGTTTACTAGCTGACCTACTCACACTTCCCTTAGTCCTTTGCAGAACCTGAAGGACTTACTTTTTTGCATCAAAGTACCCAGAACCCTGCTCCCTGCTGTCTGGAGGATTCCAGTAACAACAAAGAAGTAACTTATCCCATTTGTGCTCAATTGTGGTAGATATAAAAAAAGTTACCACTCTTCTTTCCTTGGTTTGGGTACAAGCCATCTAAAACTTATATCAATGTTGTTGTTGTTGTTGTTGTTGTTGTTGTTGTTGTTGTTGTTGTTGTTGTTGTTGTTGTGTGCCTTCAAGTTGTTTCTGACTTAGGCGACCCTAAGGTGGACCTATCACAGGGATTTCTGGGGGCTGAGAATGTGTGATGCACATTAATTACCTGGATAATATTTGCCTCAGTCAAGAAGGGCCTTTTCTTTTGAATACCACATTTTTAGATGCCCATTTGGCTGACACACAGAGACAAGGCCCTCTCAGTGGCAGACACACCTCACAGACTTCCCTCCTTACAGGGAACGAAGGAAAACCACCTCAGGAGAAGGAGGCAAGGCGGGAGGGTGGACAGGGTTCATCTCCCTCCACCTGGCCACATGGCTTGTTATAGCTTTCAAATGGAACTGTTTTGCACTTGTACTCTGCATAGTGACAGGACATGCCTTTCCTTCTTGGCCCATCTGGCCTTTCTTTTCAACATCTTATTCCCCACTTCTACTTTGTTTTACTTCTAATCACTAGGAAATTAATTTGTCTAACCAACTTAGCATGATGATTCAGGGATCTGATAACATGGGCTTTATTCCACAAAATGTGATGCTGCAGTGAAGGTGTTAAGTTGGGGTGACCAATCATCCAAGATCAGGGTCTCCACACATCCCCATTAGACCACATTCCCCCCCGACCACCATAGGGAGACTTTTAATTTTTTAAAACTCAAAATATTCCCTGGAGGTATATTTGGAGGGACATTTTGCCATATTTTGTCCCTTTTATCAGTTTTAGACTTACAAGTAACCTTCTTCCAAAACACTAAGTGACCAGAAGGCACATCTGGTTATGAAAAAGGGCTCTCTCAGACCTAAAATAACCAAGGAGTGCCAAAAATATGGCAAAATTGCTCCCCCTTTACTATGGGAGCATAAAAAAAAAAATTTAGATTCTTCTAAAATATTTCTGGGGGATCAAGGAACTTCAAGGCCTAGGACCCTTGGGCCATGCTTTCCTTGTTCTTTGTGCTAAGTATTTCAGGAGAGACAGGGCTTTGTTATTCTGATCAAACCTAGTAGATCCTTTTATTGGAATTGCATTCCCCAGGAGGCAGAGAACAGTATTTACAAAAGACTACACTTTTAAAAACAAAAATTGTCAATTAATTCTTCCTGAACAGCTATTACCATACCCATTAATGTTTAGCATCTCCTTTCTGCAAAGACTAGAGAGAATGCAGGATGGAGAGAATTCCATCATCAAACCACACTTTTTAGCAGTCTTCCTTTCATAATCAACCCCTCTCTTTGAAAAAAAAAACTTGCCCATTCCCCACCACCTCTGCTTTGGTGAAAACATATTATTTGGTTCTTTTGTCCACCTCTTCTAGTGCTATACTTTTCCTTTCTGAGATCTGGAGATCCGAATTGCACAATGCTTCAACTACAGTCACATCATCGCTTGAAATAAAGGCATTGAGATACTGGCAATTTTATTTTCAATTACTTTTGTAACGACCCCTCACATGCAGCTTGCCTTTTTCACAAAAGCTGCATATTGGACCAAGGAGTAGACTAGCTGTATACTAAAATGTGTATACTGTATACTAAAACATGTTCAATTTCTGTATCTAACAATGAAGCACATTACAAAATTACCAATGAAAGCATGGTGTTCTGTCAGTGAATTTCTTCTTGCATTATCCTTGGCACCAGAGACTGAGTTCCACACACCCCTGCCCAAACTTACATCCCTAGCCAACCCTCCCTTCCCACTCCCTTCCCATCTTTTACCTGCAAGCGTAATGGGTTGATAGGGTGGCTGGAGGTACAATTTGCTGGCACCATATAGCGTGTGACATACATCACAGGTCGCCCTTGCATTTGAAGTGGACAGCTGATGTCTAAGATCCCCTCACTGATGGCACTTGGTCCTTCATTCACAAACTGCAGGAAAAATTGTAGCGAGTGGAGAGGAAAAGTCAGAAGAGCACAAGAAGCTTCATCATGTGAGGTCAGACTGCTGGCTCACCAAGTTTAATTTAAAGGTATTGACTCTTGGGCAGCAGGAAGCTTTCTGTAACACTTGGTCTTGTCTCAACTCAATAAGCAGTCTTCGTGAAAATGTCCAGAAAGCATTTATTAAAAGCTAAGTTCAGAACACAGATAATGTCCTTGCCAGAATTCGAGATGATCAGACAGTTCCACTTTTTTTAACACCTCTTGCTTTTCCCAGCTCTTTCCCACCCACATACCACTGTTATGCTCTATCTCATACCCGTCTCTTGAACAACCTTGATTCCCATCCTCCAACCAATGCTCCCCACTCCCATCACCCGAACATCAAAGGGAATGCAGCTGTGAAAGAAGTACAGTAATATGGCTACAATCAGGCTAAGCTAGACATGGCAGAGATGGCTGTGCCCTCTGACACTTTCCCACTACGTGTTGCCTGAGATCTTTCCAATGAGAGATACCAAGGACTTAAGTTGGGATGGTCTGAGGACAAAGCATATGCTCTTCTTCTGAGCCATAGGATTTCTCTTCAGATACATCCATCTGATAGGAAAGCCAATTATAAAAACGAAATGTTATCTATGCTACAATTGTGCAAGAATGGGGTAGGGGAGAAACACTTGCAGTGACTGCATATAGAATTCAGAAAAAAATTGTTTTTGGAAACAAAACTTTCAGCTGGTATAAACTGTGAAGATATGCTTCTGAAAGCACGAGTAAATCCTGCCCATAGACAAACTACAACCACCATAGCAGCTTCATCTTCTCAGATAATCCAACTCACCTCATAAACGTGGCAGACACCGGGCCCTACATCTTGTTCTCGTTGCACTGATCGACCTGGGACCCAGCCAGAGCCTGGAAGGGACACTACATCAGGCATGGATGCCCTGTAGGAAGGGAAGACAAAGTAGTTTAGACAGGCAGAATCAGTGTAGCAAGTTTTAAAGAGGACAGTACAAATAACCTTTTAAATAATTTAGGCAACCCAAGAATTTACAACAATGAATTTTCATTCAGCTGTCTTCAGAACCAAAGACCACATAGTACAGCAGTGGCTTTGCCTGTGATGTTTATGGGTTTTGACATTTTGTATGTTTTTTGGTCATTCCAAAGCTCAATTTCTTTTCCTAATCTACTCTTCTTTAGTGACTTAAAATGGCAAGTTCACTGTTTGGCATCAGTGTCATGTGTCTGAATTTATCCTTAGAACATTTTTATCTTGCATTTCCATAAAATGTCCAAGACAGCAAACAACAACAACAACAATATCAAAGGAAAAAAAAATAGTCATGATTGCTATGTTAGCAGAAAATAAAAAGAATGGACACATGAAATTTTCTGTTAGGTCAGCTTAGTCTCCATAGGGCAAGATCAACACATTAAGCATCAGATATGTGATCTGTTGTAAAAAAAAACTGGTCTTCAGCAATCTAAATATTTCAGGCTCTTCCATAACTGTATTTATTTAGTAATTTGTATCCTGCCTATATTCACCTCCAGAAGGCCAGTTATCAGGTGAACACACAAACTTAATGATGGAATGAAATAGCTGTGATCTGCATATCTGAAGGGATTACCCCATTCATATTCCTTATTACAACGAATATCCCTTATTTGAGGGCTGGAAAACTTATCCATTACTGAGCAAGCAGGTGTCTCTTATTATAAGGGACATTCCCTATCTGAGGGTTAAAAACCTTTACTTTTATATAGGCTGAACAAGATGTCAAAAAAACACACAAACCCTTCTGTTTGGGGTGTGTGGGCCCTTCCTTTATGACAGAAATGTGTGCATGATATAATTCAGGAATACATGGCTAAGTTAACAGAAACCAATACTTGTCATTTCAAGAGCACAAACTTGTTAACAGCTACTTTCTGTCAATTCAGCATGTCATGAACTTCGATTGTCTCTTATCGCTATTTTGAAAACCTGGCAATGCTATACCCAAGGTGGCTTTCAAGGCCAAAACAAAGGAAAGCTAAACACCTGATAATAAAAAAGTTAAAACTCAATTTAAAAAGCTATCATATTAAAACACTATTAATTCTAAAAAATATCCAATCACTTAAAAACTTAACAAAAAAGATAAAAATATAGCACACACATCCCATAAAAGAAGGACATCCTGCATTCAATTATTAAATACTTATTTAAACAGAAAGGTTGGCAGAAAGCAAGCATAGAGGAGGTCAGCCAAGCCTTCCGTAGAAGAAAGTCCCACAGGCTGAGAGTAGCCACTGTGAAGACTCTCTTCAAGATTGGCCATTACAGTTGTGGGCCTGGGAGACGACCCTCTGCTGAGAATCTTATGAGAAAGGCAGACTCACAAATGAAGTCAAGAACTTCAAGATGTTGTTGTTGTTGTTGTTGTTGTGTGCCTTCAAGTTGTTTCTGACTTATGGCAACTCTAAGGTGAACCTATCATGGGGTTTTCCTGGGCAGAGAGTGTGCAATGTGCCCACGGTCACTCAGTGGTTTTCCATGGCTAAGTGGGGAATCAAACCCTGGTCACCAGGGCTGTAGTCCAGCATTCAAATTGCTACATCACATTGGCTGTCTACTTCAAGACATATCCTTCCTTAAATTCAGGGGTGAGAAACGGGTGGTCCCCCAAAAACCTTGGGACTGCAACTACCAGCAGCTGTAGTCAGTACAACTGATGGTGACGAATGTGGGGATTTGCAGTTCAGCAACAATTCCTACCCCTCTTTTAATCTACTGTGGGTCCAAAGGGAGTATACAAGGGGTTCCCAAGTGTCATTCTACCAGGCTTTTAGTACAGTTGCTACATCATAGGCCTTCGGACCATGCCCTGGGAACACATAACTGTACCTGAGATTTTGCACTCGTTGCATTTTTTTTAAAAGAAGAGCTCACCGAAATTCAAAACCTCTTTACTCCCTCACAAATTTACATTACAAAAATTACTTGAATTTTGAAAACTAGTTGGCATAGCAAGAGAGGTTTTCCCACTGCCCCACACAATAAAGGAAAGAAGGAAGGAAGGAAGGAAGGAAGGAAGGAAGGAAGGAAGGAAGGAAGGAAGGAAGGAAGGAAGGAAGGAGAGAAGGAAGAAAGAAAAGAAAAGAAAAGAAAAGAAAAGAAAAGAAAAGAAAAGAAAAGAAAAGAAAAGAAAAAGGAATGTGTTACAAGTAAGGTGGAATTGTTTAGGGCAGCATGAGTCTGCTGAGAAGATGACTGGACATTGCCATCATTAAGTTGAAAGAGATTCAGCCACAGGGCTTTTCTGCATAAATGGGGAGTGGGGAGACCTGTGGTTAATGGGGACACAATTCAGTTGTTGAGCACCATGCTTTCTATTCAGAAGATCCTATGTATTTCCCAGGAATTTCCAGTTAAAGAGATCAGTTAGCAAGTGATGGGAAAGATAAAAGTTCTGCAAAGTAGACAAAACAGGGATAAGCAGACAAATAGTCTGAACTAATGGAAGGCAACTTCTTGGAAGTATGGAACAATATTTATATCCCTTTGCCATTCAATCATTCTCAATTTGAAAGTAAAGATCTCTGGGCTCCTGTCTTCAGGCTGGCCTAAAGCCAAAGTGTCTGGTATTATTTGCTGAAAGTCTTACAAGATGGTAGAATTTTGGACCTATGATATGTTATAAATCAAAGTTTACTTGAGTGGAGTTGCTTCATTCAGGCAAGAGCTTATTGTCTCCTTAGGATGCATTGTTCCAGATGTCCTGTTTGGAGGCGACTGCGGGTTGGGCAACCAAGGCTTTTCTTGGGAATCTACTGGACTTTGAAATTGGTACTATTTAGTAGGGTTGACGAAAACTGATGGGAGATATGTTTCTCTTAATGCTTTTGACTTGTTGTTTCAACTTTTGACCTGTGGTTTAAACAGCAGAGTATGTGTACATTTCTTGCTTAAGAGTTTGCCAACTAATCAAGAGGATTTGCTAATCACTGCTTCCAGCTGACTGTTTTCTCTTCAAAGCTCACAATATCTAACCTAAAACCTGACTCCTGTGTTCCAGAACCAAGATAGAAGATCAAATGGAAAACTGTGCATTGTTCTTTATGGAACCTACGCCTCCAAACAAAGGTGGTTCGTCTGCACCATTTAAAGCTCCCATCTGAATGACTGTTTACATTTCCACAAGAAGAGATCAATGGGGCTGCAAGGTGAAAGCTTGGAGGTCTCTAGGCTAGCCTTCCCCAACCCAGCGCCCTCCAGATGTACCAGACTACAGCTTCCATCATCCCTAAAAGGAGCTTTGTTAGGCAGTGTAAAGATTTGGGTCCCAACTGGACGGGTCACAAATTACTTGCCTACGCGCCACAATAAGGGTATAGAGATACAAAATAACCAAGAAGTGCCATCCTGCCTCATGATTAGGATCTGACATGAACTTTTCTCCTAGGCTTAATTGCCTTAAGGGAGGATGGAAGAAGGTGATGGTGGAAACAGCAGATGGAAAGAACAATTTTTAACTCTTTCCAAGCCAACTGAACAGCCCTCCATCAAAATGTCTTTCTGCATGATAATGCAGCTGGTGGAGGGGGAGACTTTGATTGGCTATGCCTGATTTACTCTGAGCCAATGGCTTTTCAGTATTCTGGTTTAATTAATGTGAGCAGATGCAAAGGGGAAAAGTGGAATCTTAAAGAATTTTTGGCAGCCTGTGCAAATGAGCTAGGTTCCACAGGTAACACTGATCTGTGAAGTGGGTGTGTTTCATTCACTCGAGTGAGCCTTTGAGCCACACATCAATTCTGGACGTCTTTTCAGTACTATAAATCTAATTTTAAAGTACAGGCAGCACTAAATGTGATTACTTTTAAGCATTACTGCTGTTGTCGTGTGCCTTCAAGTTATTTCCAACTTATGACTATCCTAAAGTGAACCTATCACGGGATTTTCTGTGCTGAGAGTGTGTGACATGCTCACGGTCACTCAGTGGGTTTCCATAGCCAAGTAGAGAATTGAACCTGGTCTTCAGAGTTGTAATCTAATGTTCAAACCACTACACCATGCTGGCTCTCTACATTTAAGTATTTCCATGGTTCTAAGCAATCATGCTCTGCTTTCACACATCTAAATAAAGATTCCCACACTCTCTTTGGAAGAATGATTATGGGAGGCAGGCCTTTTCAAGGGATCAAACCAAAACAAAATCATGGTATAGTGATTTGGGCCTTGGGGCCGTAACTTTGGAGACCTGAATTCGATTTCCTGCTGAGCTATAGAAACCTACTGGTTGACCTTGGGTGTGTCACACACTTTCAGCCCCAGAAAACCTCGTGCTAGGTTCACCTTAGGGTATCCACAAGTTGGAAATGACTTGAAGGCACACAACAAAACAACAGAGCCTGCCTTTTCAAGACAGTGTATATAATTCTCTTTCTTCCCACTTAGCAAGTTTGTTGTCCTTATAGAGCAGTGGTTCTCAACCTGTGGGTCCCCAGATGTTCGTGGACTTCAGCTCCCAGAAGCCCTGAGCATTGACCATAGTGGCTGGGGTTTCTGGGAGCTGAAGTCCACAAACATCTGGGGACCCACAGGTTGAGAACCACTGTTATAGAGGCTGAGAGGGAGAACTGGCCAAAGGTTACCTAGTAATTTCCAAGGCTTGAACCTCGATTTCCCAAATCTCAGTCCAGCCTACACTACATTGGCCCTCCCACTAACAGTTAGGCAAGTCAGCTGCTTAAGCATATGATCCCACTCCTTCATTACACAAGGACCTGACTTTCTTTGCGACTTTCTAAGAAAGTTCTCTTCCACCAACACAGTACTTGTCTCCATCTGGAGAATTTCAGGTGTTTCTTTAGCATGGTAAATACCATCTTCCATCACATAAGGGCACATTTAGCACACACACAAAAAAGAAATCTTAAATTGCCTTCTAGTAGTTTCAAGTGGGAAAGCAGAAAGATGTGTTAGAATTTTTCCAGTCTCTCATGATTCAGTCAGCGCAGTGTGCAAACAGCTACATAGTTTGTGAATCCCTGATTGATGGTGCCCATTATTGTTAATCGCCCTTCATTCCTCAGCACCCTGAAATGTGGCCAGGATCACTGTGTCTTGTTTGATTTGCCAGGCTCCCATGAGGGTGAAGGAGTCCAATTAGCAAAGCTTAACATCTGGTATTTTGTCTTTATCACTGTTTCCAACATTATCTCGCCAGTGCAGACACTGAAGACCTGCTTCTTGGGTCTGGTTTAATCATACACACATTCCTTGGGCTGAAATGGCAACAGCAAGTAGTGATTTGTATGTGGAAAAGAGGCATTTTAGCTCATTTCTCTGGAAGCTCATTTTATTGTAGAGGTACAGTAACTGAAAAATGGTAATTGAAAGAAAGGGTGGTGATTAAAATGGATTGTTAAAAAAGATAAAAGACTGAAGTACAAGAAAAAATATTTTTAATATTTGAATTTTTTTCTTTTTTAAAAACAAGCATATCTTGCATAAATCCACAGGAACTTTATTCAAAAGCAGACCCAAGGATTTAGAAGGTGTTTCATGTTCTCTGTGTGTATATTTCAGAGAGACTCAGAGATTAACAGTACAGTCCTATGTAGTTTAACTAGAAACAAGCCATGTAGAGACCAATGAGACTTACTCCCAAGTAAATAAGAATATGAAAACAGTTTGCTAAAACAACTCTAGAGAATAATGTGGGAGTGGGACATTTTAATAAAATTGCTTCTTCTCAAACTAGGTCAATTTCAAAAAATTTTTGGTCAAATCACTTTTCTCTATATCATGCTACTCCTAAACCACTGTGGAATTATAATTTTCCTGTAAACACTCGGGACTGAGTGCGGTTCCCAGGTTGGGGGTTAGGGAATAGCTTCCAAACATATTTGGCCTGAGTGTAGAAAAGTTACCTTTCTGAACTACAAATTTCCAGCATACCCCACCCAGAATGGCCACTGGGATCATAGGAGCTGCAGTCCAAAAAGTAACATTTTGGCTCTGCATGTAGCACCCTCAAACTTCCTGATTTTTTTTTTAACGCACTAGACCACACTCTTTATACACGGCATCACACTTACCCATGAGTTGAAATATGAAGAGCAGCTTCAACACGCAAGGGGAATGATACCACCTCACTGTGGGAATTGTTTGCGTTCTTGCTGTGGAGAAAGAGATTGTGCATGACAACTGGGTTATGCATCAGTGCTCAAGTATGAAATGCTAAAACTATGAAGAACAGGAGATGCCAGAAGAAGCACCAAGGTCATTTTGGCTTGTGATCTTAACTCATGACTCTGTTCAGAATATAGCAGGCCCTCAGTACCTGGGGTACCAAAATTTGTTATGCTCAACTCCAATTATGTACAATGGTGTACATTGTCCCTTTTATAAAACAGCAAAATCAAAGTTAGCTTTTTGGATTTATTTTCAAGCCATGGTTGGTTTATTTGTGGATATGGAGGGCCAACTGTATACATCGTTCTACATGTTCTCTCCCAGGCACCAAGTGTTCACAGCAATATGCAGGCTAGGATGCCCCTTCCCAGGCATCCTGGGAATCACCACCATGGAAACCCCAACTTGTATTTCACTTTTGCTAATCATTCAAGGTGTTAATGGCTTAAAACTGTGTCTTAGGGAACACTCTGTGGTTCACTGATCAGAAAATTAATGACAGACATTTCCCAGGAATATCTATCCTCTTCCAAAGTGGTTGGGAGGCATTATAGGGCAGGTAAGTGGGGTCATGCTAAGAAGGAGTGGGTTGCACTGGGGAAAGCCCCCTTGTGTTTTTACCTGTGAATCTGAAAGTCAAACTGGATGGATTTCTTAGCATCAATGAGGCGAGGCACGGTAAAGCGCAGCCCACCCCAGAGCTAGAAGAGAAACATAAAAAGACAGGGATTATTAACAGAGCCCCTGACTGTTCACTTTAACCACCATGAGTTACTCAGAAGATAAAGTGGGACATCTGTTCAAAACAGTTTGAAAATATTAAGAAACACGGCCATGTCCTAATGCCAAGCATATATGGAAATATGCAATCCCATGTATTAAATACAAAGCCAAGTCTTCGGAGGTGCAGGATCAAGCCAAATTCTCAATTATTATGGCTGCTATAGAAGTATGTGGCCTGATATTTTTTAGTGAAAGACATTACATTATACTAGATCAGTGATCCCTAAACCCTAGTCCTCCAGATGTTTTGGACTTCAACTCCCAGAATTCCTAGCTGCCTTGGCCAATGATCTGTGGTTCTGGAAACTGTAAGTCCAAAAGACCTGAAGGAAGAGAGTTTAGGAAATACCGTACTAGATCAAAAATATAGGCTAAGCAATTGGGGAGTACCCCAAGAACGTATACTATTCTGTGCAAGACTAACTAGTTTTATCCCAAAGGGCTGATTTGCACTCATAGGTGTTGTCAGATAATGTGTGTCTGTGTGTATGTTTCTATATGAATGCCCTTGCAAACTGATGGTCACTTTTCACATGTTCTTCCTACCTCACAAATGTGCTTTGCACATTCAGCATTTTTTCTGGTGCTGCCACAATCCCAATTTGGGATCACCCAAAAAGATACCAAGCCTTGCCATGGAGCTCCCATCACAACTAACTGAAGCTGGCTTTAGTCCAATCTGGATTGTTTTCCCATGTCTTCTCTAAAATCATTAAATGCATTACTACTGATCCACTACTAGGTTTTCCTTGACTACAGCTGGATTTCTGGGTATCTTAGTTCCAGAGCTTAGAAAAATTATCTTTTTGGATTACATCTTCGAGAATCTCATAGCCAACATGACCAAATTCTATTTAGTTGTTACATTACATTCTACATTACATTCTACCAGGTTCTCCTACCACACTCCAAGTTCTAGGGCGGTGGTTCTACAAGTTCCATATTGCCTGACCCAAAAAAGTACCCTATAGCACAGAGCGCAGACACTTACACTGATGCCTGCCTTCATTGGATTGCCAAGGTCACAGATAACCATCTTGGTGTCATTGACTGTGTCATAGTTGCAGCTCTGGCTGGAAAGGTTCTAGAGAAAATGACAAAGAGAAATCTCAATAAGATAAGAAAGATGCCGTTGCCCATTATGAAGGGAAGGGAAGGGAAGGGAAAAGAGGAAAGGATAGTGGGTAGAAACCTTTCCCCAGAAACATCTCTCAGTAAATACAGCAAGTTATATATAGAGAAGCAAAAGCCATATAAAGCACTGGGCCAATACAGACGTGAACTTCTTTCAGCAGTCATTTCCTCCACACATAAGAAATCCTGGGACCAGTTTGGTGAAGGGATAGGAAGAAGCAAGGGGGTGGGGTACAGGAGCTAGTAGCCAGCATTTTCTAACAGAGAATTCTTAGAACTTTCACTATTGTGGTTGTCAGTCACTTGCTTTTTTTAAAAAAAAAATCTTAGTTGAGGCATTATACGGATTAAACTACACCTAGATTAAAAATAGCTCTTATGAAAAAGCTATGTTTAAATTTTGCATTCAAAATTCATGACTAGTGGGAGAGCTTCCATTCTAAATGAAGGCTGAGATATTATCCCTCCACATCATGAGCTGCCTCTTAGAACAAGAGGCTTTCCCTCCTGTGTGCATGAGAGAAAAGAAGGAAATCCTCTTCCAAGAGTGGCAGGGCTAACCCAAGACCTCTGGTTGCCTGACAGAAAGGATGGTGCTTTCTCTTCATTTCTTACACTGTAGCCAACTGGACTGACAGTTAAAATAATAATGTCCTTCACATCACTTGAGGCAACAGAAGAGTTTAGGAGGCTTAGAAAGGCCACGTGGCATACACAGCTCTACTTTCCAACACGAGGGAACAGACATTTTCTTTTAAATAGAATGACCTGATCAATTATTTGTTGCAGTCTTATTCTCAGGAAACTTACAAGGAGTGGCCAGAATAATTACAACTACAAAATCAATACTGATTTGCAGTACAATATGCCCACAGACGTTTCCTTCTTCACAAGGAGTAGCACTTTTTTGCAAATCTGTCATAATTTCAAATATACTTCCACAACTCAAAGCTTCTGCTTTAAAAAAAAACTCCCAAAATAATGACACTCAGAAATCTACACTATTATCAGAACATAAGGGAAGATGAAGAATCCTGAAAATGGAACAGTTTTGCCCATTTGTCCTGGTACTAAGGCTTCTGTTTTAGAGAACAAACTCACACTCTACATTTCCAACCAACAAGATGCAAAGCCTGAGGGAAGGGGGGAATATTACATGGGGAGGAGCACCTACCCCATGGTTCCGCAGAACCCCTGTGTAGTCTGCTTCTGGTGGGATGATGACATGGAGCTCAGCCTCATAGGCTCCACCTTCTCCACGGTTCTGAGCATGGAACGAGAGGTTCAGTGCATTCTTGTCTCCCAAATAGACGACAGAATGGTCCCTGCAGAAGGTTAGGCCAAGAATGAGCGAGAGCACACACCAAAGTGGGTGACTCCACAGCTAAGATACAGGCATGCTATGTCTGGGACACAAACTTAAATGTCACTCCACACCTCCTCCATTTTGAATAACAGGTGTTTTCTACACATGAGCTATGTCAGATACAAATCGCTCTGCATCCATGTAGTCCTGCATGTTAATACCATTGCTAGAGTTATTATGAGACATACAACTGATGGAAAATAACCACAACACACACTTTTGCAAGTTTTTTTTTTAAAGGTATCTCAAATACCCACTATACTAGATATCTGGAGTAGATATCTGGAGTTTTATCACTTTCCTCCCCAGAACTTACTGTTTCCCTTCAACTACTGAAATCTAGATTCTCTAGACTCTGAAACAGGAACCTCTTTTAGGCTGCCAAAGAGGAAAGAGCACAAGGGAAAGGAGACTCAGTATATTCTGTCAGAGGACCTTTGAGGGATCTCTGGAACAAAGGTTTCCTTGGAGACACACCACTGATCTATCTAGTTTAGTATTTAGTTGCACTTCCTGGCAGTGACTCTCCAAGGTTTCCAACATAAGCCTTCCCTGACCCTACCTAGAGGTGCCAGAGATTAAACCTGGGACTCTTCTATGCAAAGCATGTGCTCTCACACTGAGGCATGTGTCTATTGACTATCTTGTGTGCTTGTGTTTCCATTTCAGGACAGTATGGGGAACCAAAATATCAACGGTACACATAAGGAAGATTGCTGTTCCATGGGACTCTAATGCCAAAGCCATGCTGAGGTGCAGACAAATATATGTTTATGTGCATACACAGCAGCTGGCATCACTGTAGCAAATTATGATGGCTTAAGTCAGACTTATGCCAGTGCAACTCACTTTTATGGTCACTGTGTGGGTCATATTTCTGTTCTGACTATGCAACACCAAAATATCTCTCAAAAGCCACATTTAAGCCCTCTATCTTGTCAGAGAGCAGAAGAATCAGTAAATCCATGTCTAGCTGGACACACTGGGAGGATGTTATCTGCAGAGATCTCACATGGACCCCTGGTGATCTCTGTGGATGATTGTTGCAGAGCATCAAACTAAATGAAAATGGCAATGTCCATGTTGAGGTGGGGGGAGGCATGCTGCTCACAAACTGAGGTTTTTTGGGGTAGCATTGGGAGATGTAGCTATATGACATGTTTGCTGACATAGGATCTCAGCCTGTCAATGGGCAACTAAGAAAGTACAATTGATTGGCAAGTGAGCAGGACACTAAAGTAAGAGAGATGGCCACTGCTGGAGAGGTTCTGGAGGGCTATATCTACTTTCTGACTTCTCTGTTGCATACGTATGAAAGAGAGTGTAAAGGGTGGATGGGGGAGGAGGGATCCACCTTGATTTCCTGGATAATGGGACATGAGTGGTGAGCAGTCGCCTTGTTTCACCTTGCTTATGGTTCAGGAAAAGGAGGCAGAGCAAAGCCTTACCCAAAGACTTCAAGCTGGAGATCAGGGACACAGACATTGTCTTCACCACAATCAAGTTGAATCTGAGCCTGGTGGACAAATAAGACCAGATATGAGACAGACATACTTCTTGATATCTGTTCACCTACACTGGGAGGATTTACTGACACATCTTTATCAGCCCTTTGCAGGCTTTTGTGCGGTCTACAGTACAAAAAATGTGAAAAGATACACAAAGGCTAGCTCAACTATCATTCACACCTTCACCGCCCAAACTACTTGAATTGCAACCATAAGGTATATAATGGGCCAAAAGCAAGTGTGCTGTGTCACAATGCTCACAAAACATTACAGCTCCAAACAGCACAAACAATCAAACTGAGCCACATGTTCTCTGTCAAAGCACACAAGTCCATGATGATGAAAGGTCATTTGCTCTAGGGCAGCCTTTCTGGAAGACAATGTCAGGCTTCAAGCTACAAGCAAATTCCACCAAAAAGAAGATCTTTTTCTCTTTGCTTTGGCCCCTGAAAATCATATCCCTATTTGTACTACTTATTGATGCCTCAAAGGAGGAAGAAATGATGGCCAACAGAAAGAATGAAAGCAACCCACAACTGAAGCATCCAGAATGCTATCCTTCACTACCCATCCTAGGAGCTTTCTCTTTTTTCATCTTTATTATCCTCTCCTCTGCTGTAAGATAACCTAGCCTAAAAACTGTCTCTAATCTCTGTCTTGTCATATTTCTCCCATAAACCTCAGAGAGAAGCCGAAATCTGAATCTGGCTTTCAGCATTCTATGCTGTAACACCAGGGCTGGGGAACAGGCAGCCTTCTCAAAGTGATGGATTGCAGGTCTCATGATCCCTCACTACCAGCTATGCTAACTTAGGGTTAATAGAAACTTGCATTCCATCAGCGTCTGGAGAGCCACATACTCTTCACACTCTTGATCTGTGGATGTGCTACTCAAAGTGGTAGTAGACCATGGACGCTACAAACTGTGTGCAGCAAGTTTCCATGATACTGTAAGCTAATAATAATAATAGTAGTAGTAGTAGTAATATGATAACAGTCTCTGGCATATTGGGAAAAAGAGTCAGCCAGTCTGTCACATCGGATAGTTTGAGAAGCATTGCTCTATACTATACTGGCTTACAGTAGTATCTCCATAGCAAAGGGAAGGCAAAGTCCATACTGGAAAACCACACTGTTCTGGATTGAACAGGCCCGGAGAAAGGGACACCTTGAATTCTCCTCTCTGGTGCCCCTACACACCACTGTTTGGCTTTAGCTAAGTTTCAGTTTATCCTATAAGAGCGGAAGAAAGCTTCTGCTAAACAAATCCATGGCACTCAACACATTTTTATGCACACACTGAAAGCATTCTGCTGAGTTGGCTGGCAGGCCCAACCTTAATGGAAAATCCACCAGTCTGTACCTTCTGTTCAATGTAGTTGTGTGTGAGGTAGTTGAGGATGGGCTGCAGACCATGTGCATCTGGTGGGGCTTCTGGATCCAGAGAGAAGTTGAGAGATAAGTAGATGGGGGAGAGCTTGTCACGGAATTCAGACTCACTCTGGATTGGGAGAGAGAGAAAGAGAATGAGAACAGAGGTTAAGTGCATGAAGCACATACCACATTTTTTTCAAAATGACTATGACATAGGGTCACTGATGCTTCTTTGGTTCTCAGCACAACAGTGGTTGTGTTGCAAGAGAGTTGCATATCCAGACAAATACCAGCTGAAGTGTTGTTATCATTTATTTAATGACAACCATCTACCAGGAGGTTACTATGTTCCATGCTATCCCATACATATGTATGAGACTGTACATATGTTAAATGGGGATTTTTTTCCCCTTCTTGTCACGTCTTAAACCTGCAGGCAACTTCCCCTAAGCAGTTTCTGAGGCTTTCAAGTGGCCCCAGCCACACAATTTTTTGAAAGATTTTTTTAAAAAAAACCCTCAAAATTCCTCTTCCTTTACCTCCTTTACATTTAGTAAATTTACATCACAAAGTGAACCAAAGAAATATCAATCCTACCTACCTCCTGTTCAGCAGGAGTTGTTTACTAGCAGACCCAGAGACAGCCAAGGTTCCAAGCGGGAACATCTACTGAAATCTTGCCTCAAAGTGAAGTTCTATGTTGCTTATGTGATGCCTACTCAGACTCTATATAATAAAGATGTGAAGTGGGAACAATGCAGCCTTCCAGGATGCCTCTGTCAGTTCTTTCACCACCTACAAAACTGGCCTCAACTAGAGAATGATGCCCTCAGTAGATTCAAGGTATGATTCTCCATTTTAAAGCTATTCTGAGTATTCCTCCATAGCTTATGTGGACCCAAAATAGCTGTTTAAAAAAAAATTCCCACAAAACTGGTGCAGCCTGCAGGGTGGAAAATGGCCAATGAATGTGGCTTGCAGATCCTCTGTTTGCCCACCCCTGAACTAGGGGTCAAATGATTACACCATTTGGGATGTAGTGCAAAAACATAACCCACTTCACGGACTTTTCTCATGCTGCCAGAGACTCTTCCCAAATGGTGGCAGCAGGGTTTGTCGACCCTGCTTGTGACTTACCCTGAGGTAGATCTTCATCTCACGGCACTCAGAACTGGCACCATTACGGAGCTGCAGAGTTTGGACTAGATGGGCCTGCTGAGTGTGGAGGAAGAGTGCCCGCTTCACTGCCCCTTTGTGCTTAAGGCGGTCAAGGTGCAACTCCACAGTAAATCCTGCCCAAGTAAAGGAGAAGATGCTTCTGAGATTCAATAGTGCTATGTCCCAGCACTCTTCAAGGACCCAAGTACAAGGTCCAGCTGCTATGTGACATTCCTCCCTCTGCCGTCACGGACTGATCTTGGAACTTTCTGCATGCAAATCATGTACTCGGCTGCTCAGTTGTGAGCTTTCTTATGATTCACATTACATCTGATGGTGCCTCCATGCACTGGGGCCTCTGGATCTTTGCACACTGGCAACATCCCCACTGCATCTTCCAGTATTCTCTGTATAAAATCTAATGCATTAAAATGCCTAAACTGACAAAGCAAGGACCTGAAAAATTCAAGCATTCCTTGGACCTCTGTTACAGCACAGCTCTTACTCTGCACCCCGTAACTCAGACTGAGAGAGACAGGCCACAGCCAGCAGATTTATAGGACTAGGTGGAATGCTATTGGTCTTTTCTGTCATGTGACTCTTGCCAAGTTGGTTGCTTATGCTGAAATGCTCCCACTGGTACTGGAGAAAAGAGATCCATGGCCAGCTCTATATAGCCCTGCTCCTTAAAACTCCATCCTATGACCTCAGGTTCCATACAGTTTACAGTTGCCAGAGCCTTCCATGTTGAAACCTAACAACAAGCACTATTCCCTTTATTTCAAAACCTATTGATGAGAATCATCTAGGCAAGGCTCTGTCTTGGATCTCTCCTCCCACAATTCCCTACAATTCTATCTAACATCAAAGTTATGATGAATGTTTCTAAGGAACCCTTGTCTTGCCAGAGCAACAGGTCCCACAGCGGCATAGCTTGGTGCGAGTGAGGTAGGGGTGGAGGTGGAGGCATGAGGGAGGGACGATGGCGTGGGGGAGAAGTGACAGCGCACGTGGGAGCAGGCAAGGAGTGGCACCATCCCCCCCCAAAAAAAATCCACCCAGGGCGCACTGCCTCCCTTTCCTGACTACCTCTGCTGCTTCTGAATGAACTTCCCATCTGTTCCTCAAAGGGACTTCATGACCCCATTTTCTGCTTCTGTGTAAAGAGCCCTCCTGGGCAGACCTGAAAATCTGACACTTGCTCAGTCTTCAGCTGATCACTAAATCAGGGCTGGAAAATGTTCTCCCCCATCTCCTCTCATCATTCTCCACTGGTTGAGCTAGCTAGGGATGATGAGAGTTGTAGTGCAACAACATTTGGAGGACCATACCTTGCCTGCCCCTGATTTAACCCCTTGGCCTATGATGACCACAAATAAACTCTGCTGGATTTTGAGACAGCATCCTGCCCAGCCAGCACTGAGAATGGTAAGGATGTGCAAGGAGAGGACAGTTGGATCACTAGTTGCAAGATGGAGACCATCCCGTGCAGCAAACATCACCTTTCCACATATCCTTTTCCCCTTCCAATCACTTTCCCCCCATCAGTTACTTACCAATAGAGTCAGGCACATGTTTCCCAGATGCATTCAGACAGAAGCTCAGGTTGATGCTGGTGACAAGAGAAGGGAATAATGTGTCAATGTAAGAAACCTGTAGGAGACAGGATGGTCTGGTGGACAAAGGCTAGGCTTGACTTGGAGGGTTCAGTGGGGAGGGTTTGAACTATTACTTGGTCATGCTCACTTCTGCAGTTCCACTAACAGTAGCATGAGACTATCAACGCCTCCCTCACTAGACTGCCTGAGGAGGCAATGATGACAGGAAACCACAATTAAAAGTGAACTCAGTATGTACCAGGAGAAGCAGGTGATCAGGAGCAACCACCCGACTCCTGCAGCCAGAGTTTAAATACAACTTCAGCCATCAATAGTAAGAACAGTGGATGCAAGAAAAGCCCTGCTGGATCAGAACCAAAGGCCTCTCTAGTCTAGCGTTCTGTTCCCACAGTGGCCAGTTAGCTGCCAGTTCACCAGCAGTACATGAGTGCAGCTGCAACCTCCCTGTGCGTGTTTCCACGGGAATTGTTATTAAGAGAGAACTGGAATTCAAAGGTAGAGTGTAAGAGGAGATTTGGGAATCTCTGCAAAAAGATTGTGCTGCAAAGCCAGGGAGCATCAGAGGTGATGAACCATAGCCCACTGCCGATAGCCCTATTCAGGCATTATTTATCAGTTTTTGTAAACACACGGACAGGACAGAGCCCAACCACTGCACCATCATCACCTTCCTCCCATGGAGAATGATGTGTCTGACAAGAAGAAATTTCTCATTGTATGGAGAGTCTCCATGCAAGCAAGAACTCTGATTTTCCCAGTGTTTTTGCTCTCATGGTGGGAAGTCTTCATATGAACAAAAACTTCTCATCTTCCAATGTGCCACTATCCACATGAGGAAGGTGATGGTGGGGCAGGGCTAGATGCTCCCTGCTTCAGGTGTTGACTGAAACCAGGTAAGTAGCATCTGAACAGGGCTCATATCCCTTCTGAAGAAGATATGCCAGGATCTACCAATTCTATCAGCAGGAAACTCAAAGGATGCCAAGGGAGAATTGGTGCCCTGGAGCTGAGTTAACAGGTGTTCCAAGACAGCACATGTTAAAACGCTAAAATATAGTTCCAAACTCTGGTAGGAAAGAGAAGGGTACATAAGAGGCAGAGAAGGGGGCCCTTTCTCACTACATTATTACAGTGCTGTGGTTCCATTTTAACAATCATGATTTCAATATATGGAATTCTGGGGTTTGTAGTTTGATGAGGAACTATTGCTCACTGGCTGAAAATTCTACCTCTCCTTAATCTGCAAATCCCAGAATTCCACAGGACGGAACCATGGCAGTTAAAGTGCAATCACAGTGCTATAAAATGTGCAGTGTGAAAGAGCCCAGGGTCTCTGGGGCAGCAATGGGGACATGTGAGGGATAACATCTGATTGGGGTGAAAAAGGGTGAGATCTGCCAGAGCATCTCTATCACATGGTCCCAGCTAGCTCACTGGCCTTCTACAATCAGCCAATTCATTGACAGGTTGGGCATGCAGCCAAGAACCCAACTCTCCCCAATACTCCCCCACTGGTTGCTGAGCAACTGAAAAACTCAGTCCGTATAAACAACTTCCTCTCCTCCAGCCTAAACATATCCCTATCACAGCCAGAGAGTCAGCAAAGCCCCTACTTAGCCCAAGCAAATCTGGAAGCTGGTCAACACATTATTTTTAGTCATATGGAGATCACTTGAAAATGCTTTCTATGTGATCATTTATTCCACTGTTACCATAAAGTGGCCCAGCACTGTCCACTTCCTAGTTCCCGCACTTGTAGAGTGCCAATAAAACCAGCACACACATGGAGGTTTTTCATAGTTCCAGGTAGACCTGTTCTGCTGCCTGGTGAAGCTTATGAGGGTTCAAGTCCAAGGTATCTGCAGGATACCAGGTTGCTTGCCCCTGAAATGCTGAGGTGGGTCATGCAGGACAGAAGTCTCTGGATATTTGTTGCAGATTTTGATGACAGCAGCTGCCACAAGTTCCCACAAGCCCACAAGCACTTCCTTCCACCCCTCTGTGCTGCTGCACCACTAACATGAGAGTCAGTGTGGCACAGTGGTTAAGAGTCCTGGTCTGGGATGTGGGAAATCCTGGTTTGAGTACCCACTGGGCCATGAAATCCCCCTTGACTCAGCCACTTCCTTTCTCTCAGCCTGACCAACCCCACAAGGTTGTTGTGAGGACAAAGTGGGGAAGAGAAGGGGGAGCCATGTTTGCTGTCTTGAACTCACTGGATGAAAAGCAGGATATAAAAGTAACTAATAAATAAATATACATTTATGTAGAGGAGCTACTGATGTAGTCCAAAAGAAGAGACACCTAAATTATAGTTATGTAAAAAATAAAGCAACATTTTCAAACTGTCTTTTGTATACACACACAAAAGGAAATGTACAACTAGGGTAGAAAATACCGATGAAGGTTTAAAAGGAGAAGCCCTTCTTCATGACTCACAGGGTGATTAGGAGAATTGAAGTCAGACCAAGATCAGGCACAACCCCCTTAGATCTTACACAGATAGAGCTTTTTTGCTCTCCCACTGGATAAACCTTAAAAACCTCCTGGTGAAAGGTGGGCAAGTTTCCCTCAGGATCAGAGTTTGGAGAGGTTAATGTTTTGGGGGGGCTACTATTCCCAGCATCCCCAGTGGGGGCTCAGGGGGTTTTGTAGTCCCAGGAATAATGCTTACCATCTCTGCTCAGGATAGCCCTGCACTCAGTATGGCAATACTGCTGCCTAGGCAATAGTTTTAACAGTCATGACTTCCACCAAGGAACTATTGGAAACACAATGAAGAGCTCAAGTGGAAATGGGGTACGCTACAGCCCCCAGGTAATGTTGGAGGAAGACCTTAATGTTTTTTTCCAGCAGCTGTATCTTACAAAATAGATTCTCCAACTCACACAGGCAACACTCACCAAGCAACATGTGTTCCTGTGCCCTCCAAGATGCAGGCTCGCTCTTCTGGGTTAAACATGTTAGGGAAAATGCTGAGAGTGGCGCTGGCATGAACAATGGGGCGACCCCTGCGGGTGAGGAAGACAAAAGAAAATTGATCTAGTGTGAGAGCAAGTATTCAGCATGAGTTGGAAACCGCAAGACCTAAGAGGGACAAGTCATGGGGATGGGGCGAACTGAAAATAGGGGACATAGCTGAACCACACAGCCTTCGTGTCTCTTTCAGTTCTTTCACACTGGCTGGACAATACTTCTAAACCAATACTCTCCCAACATGCTAGGTAACAACATAAGGAAGGGTATGCTAGATAAAATCTAAGGCCCATCCAACCAATCATTTTCTTCATACTGTAGCTAACTGGATGCAGCCACAAACAGGACACTGAAAGCAAAAGCATCCTCCAGCTCATATACCTCAGTAAATAAAATACAGAGACACACAGTCTATAATACTGGTAGTGACATATAGTCATCCTGACTAGTATCCCCTGACAGCTTGTGTGTGCCATAGTGGTTTCTTTTATGGACTAGGACTCTGGGAGACCAGGGTTCAAAATCCCCGTCAGCCTGGGAAACCCATTGTGTGACCTTGGGCAAGTCACACTCTCTCAGCCTAAAGGCAGACAATGGAAAAATTCACCTAAACCCTATGGTAGGGTTACCAGAAGTTTGAGCCAACTTGAAGGCATGAAACAAGAAGCTGCATGAATCTGCTTAAACTCTTTTTTGAAGCTGCCCAGGTTGGCAGTCATCCTCTCTCCTTGTGGCAGCAAATTTCATAGTTTCACAAAGTATTATATTGTTTATCTGCCCTGAATCTCTCACCACTCACCTTCATTGAACAACCCTCAGATCAAGTAGTAAGAGAGAGAGGGGAAAAGTTTCTTTGTCCACTTTCTCCACAACATGCATAGCTTAATATAGCTCCATCAGGGTCTCTTTCACATTACACATTTATAGTGCTTGTTATTGCTACATGCCTTCAAGTTATTTCCAACTTATGGTGACCCTAACGCGACTTTATCACAGGGTTTTCTTGCCAAGATTTGTTCATGGGGGCTGCCTTTGCCTCCCACTGAGGCTGAGAGAGTGTTACTTGCCCAATGTCACCCAGTGGGTTTGCACAGCTGAGTGGGGGATTTAGACCCTGGTTTCCAGAGTTGTAGTCCAACACTCAAATCACTACACCATGGTGGTTCTCTGTTAAAGCACTATGATTCCACTTTAATTATCATGGCTGCCTCCTATGGTGTCCTGGGTTTTGTAGTGTGATCAGAGGCAATAGAGTTGCTCACTGGTTGAGAATTCAAAAGACCCTCTTTCAACTTTAACTCTCAGAGTTCCAGAGAATGGAAAGCACGGTAGCTAAAGTGGAATCATAGCTCTTTAATTTTACAGTGTCAAAGGCCCCGGTACTTTAACAGTTTACCCTTTGTAACTTCAGGGAAATAGAATCTTCATTCTGCAGACTGTGGGTTCCAACCTATAGACATTCTACTAATAAGATATTTCCCTACCATGCACAGGCGTGCCACATCCTCATGAATGAACATTATGTAGGATGAGGAAGTTTATGGTTTGTTAAGAGAGATTATCAATGTTTGGAAGAAAGTTTCTAAGAATGAGTCATCCTGCTTAGGGCAAATCAGCTGTAATCCTCTCTCTAGGGGCACATGAGGTGGCAGTAGTTAGATAACGAGGTCTAGGATGGTGATGGGAACTTTGTGGCCTGCATGACACCCCTGAAAGGATTTTCTGCCCTGAGCTCTGCAATCCTGAATATAATATTTTGCTGAGAAGAGTCTTACAGGGTGCAATTTTGCACCTAAACACATCTGGCCAAGCAAATCAGCATGTGATTGAGATGGAAAAAGTTATAAATAAGGAACGTAAGGTAGCAGAGGCAGCAGCAGTTTGTTTCGTCTGAGCCTATTGAGAAGAGCAGAATTCTGCTCCCTTCTCTCCTCTCTTGCCTTGTTGAGTTAATAGAGTGCAAACTCCTTTTGCACTTTTAACTCAATTTTCAGCAATCAAAGAAAGCCAAGGACAAAGGGGGAAAGTGGGAGGAGAGACAAACTGGGACATTTTAAAAGCAGCTGCAAAAAAATGGGATGTCAGGGGATTGATCAAAACCGTCCTTGCCAAATCAGGACAGTTGGAGAGTATGGGGTGGTCACATGATACAGTCCATGGGTGTTTGGAAAATGCTAAAAAATGTCCTTCTGACCTTCACCGCTGGGCCAAGAGGTACAGCACAGATTTACAGGACAGTTATTTACATGGTGGTGAATGAGATTTTTCAGTGATCTGATGGCATGTGGATTGTTGCTCCTGTGAATGTTCAAAGTCATGACCCACCAAATGTCCTGGTATATGTGGTACTTCTAGGATAATCTACAAGAAAGTGAGCTATGTGTTCAGCACATGGTATGCCTGAGTGTTAAAATACTGATAGGAAAAGAGACAGACACAGAGAGAAAGAAATAACCCTGTGATAGATGTTTCATTTCATCTGCTATTCTAAATCTGAAATCTCCTCTTCAAAAGCAGCCTGAAGGAGATTATTACATATCTCCGTACATCGTCTGTATGCACAATGCCTACCTGTAAACCATGGCTGCGTCCACTCCGAAGGCACCCACGATCAGATCTGCAGGACAGAGAACAAATGGGGAGGGGCTGGTAAGTCAGGGAAGTATCACTACAGTGTTTGATACCACGTCTAAGGATTTTTTAAAAAAAATTAAAATATAGCTTAAACGTTACATCCTTTGGACTTTTTTTGTTAAGTTGCAACTTTTACATAGTATTTGGACTTCATTAAAGTTATTGTTTGTATACAATATTGCATTCTATTGTGTACAACACTGTATTGTATATCGATAGTTAGCCATTAGAATTCATGACAAACCATTTAATTGTCTCTCTGTATTTTAAGAGTTCACTATGCCTTCCTCCATCATATCCAGTTTTAACTAAAGGCAGCAAGGATTGAACCTAGGACCTTATGCCCAGAAAAAAATGTCCTCTACCAAGAAATCTGTGCTCGTTCTACATTAGATACATCCCAAGGTAGCCATTATTGCAGTTTCACATGTCATCCTCACCTGGGTAGCCATTTCTATCCAGGTCTTTTGCCCCACGCAGGGCAAACCCGAAGAAGTCAGGAGTCTGGCCAGCAGGCCAGTGGCCCTGCAACACCTGAGAAGGCTTGATGTCCAGTCCATCATGCCGGCCATTGTACACATAGACCACACCTTGTTGAGCCTTGCCACCAAATGGTGCTCCAATGGCCACATCTGCAAGAAAATGCACGAGGGTCAGTGCTTGTTTGTAAGCTTATTGTAATGCAGTCTTGAAGGGACTTAGAATTATTAGCATTGAGTAAAAGAAGATGGAAGGATGGGCTAACTGTCACGGGTAGTAGCTCACTATGCGAGCATGGGAGGGACACCAACATGATCCTCAAAGGAGAAAGGGTGTTCCCCACTTAAACAGCATGCTCATCAGATGTTCTACAACAAGTGGATGTAACGACATAAGCTTTGATGGGCCACCAAAGGTTTGTTAGTGTAGTTCACACATAACATGAAACCATGGGTCATGCTAACTATAGTTAGGAGTCTACATCATGGTTGAAGCCTCCAGACATATGAGAAGCAAAGCACAGATTAGAGCCGCTCATTGGCTTTTGCTTCTGGGTGGCACAAGATCAGAACAGAAGATTCTACAATTGGATCAGAAAATGGACCACTCTTGTCCAGCATTCTTTTCACACAGTGACCAACCAGTTGACTGTCAGAAGCCCATAAGCAGCACACAAGCACAATAGCACCTTTCTGCTCATGGTCTTGAACAACTGGTATGCAAAGTCACACTATCTCTGGTACTGGAGGTAACATGTAGTTATCACAGTTAGTTTCATAAACTTACTTCCAAGGTACAAAAGCCTCTCAAGGTGGCATAATGGCCCCCAAATATGAATGTGTGTGTATACAGTGTGGTTTAGACCTTTAATAGCTATGCCATCCTTACATAAAACAGTTTGCTCCAACCATCTGTCTTCTTTTGCACAGCTTCAAGACTTGAATCCTGGAAAAGTTAGGCTGCCCCACATTAGATATTCACCTGAAAATAACACCTCCTCCTTCCTCACCCTCATTAAACTTTCACACCCAGAGGTGACTGGACTTATGGCTTGTCCAGTTTGCATATGGGAATGTACACCAAACTCTGATTAGTTTAACGGTTTTGTTGCTATTGTCTTTGTTGTTGTTTGTGGATGCTTTGGAAATCTCTGAGTTGAAAAAAAAATCTCATGATGGGTTGAGGCAGAGGAACTAGGGTTGGTTTCTGACAAGCCTTTGCCGAGCATTGTTCACAAAATTTTATGGGAGTTTGGACCCCATGGTCTTTCATTCTGTAACCCAAAGCATCTCCCCCTCTGTTTTCTTCTCACATAAAATCTGTTCAGGAATGGAAGACAGAATAGCTGCATCTACCTTTCGCAGGTAGATGCAGACCCTGCCCACCTCCTGCACACACCATCTTCAGTTTTCTCCATAAATGCTTTCTGAATGGTTGCACCCCAGGACTTTCAACAACTTCCCCCAAACTGAGCAAAGGCAGGGATAAGCCTACAAGAGAAATACGAGGAACTTCAACCAGCAGATGGTGCTAGAATCACATGCAGGATTTCTCTAAGTGAAACTGTCCTGCTTATAAAATTGTCCCCAGCTGCATGTTGATGTGTATTCAGAATACCAGCTTTGGCCATAAATATGCACTGAAGGGGCAGAAGGAAAAGCCACTCCTTGATGTGCAATGCTTTTGTAACTTCTCTGATTCACACAGAGCACAGTTGTTAAAATTGGAGTAAGTAATCCATGTTATCTTGAGTATGCATACTATGTCTAGGGTGGGGAGACTTATGCCTAGCAGCCAAAAGCAAGCCCATTCTTTCTAGTAGTCCAGCCCCTGTCCACTCTCCTTTTCTACTGTATGAAATCTGACCACAGCCTGCTCTGGCCTAATCCTAGACTCACTTGTTGATTACTTGGTCAGGCTATTTCAAAAGGACTTCTGTGAGGCAGGACTGAGCAAGCTGTCCCTCTCTACAGGATGCTGGATTCCAGATACCTTCAGCTCCACCCAAGTTGCCCAGCACAATGGAAGCTGTAGTTCAATGACACCTGGAGAGTTCCCTAGCCCAGCTCTAAAGGGAAGCTAAAGCAGCAACAGTAGACTGTAGATGGACAGAATCCCACCTAACAGGTACAACAGATCTTTCAGCCTGAGAGCTCTGGTACATTTAACAGTTCAGATAAAAGGACATTTCTGCAGGTACAATTTGAAACGTTGTGGGAAGAGCGTTGTCCTGGTTTGAAAACTATGTCTTTTCTCTACAACTGTTACAAAAGGGATGGAATAATAGCCGTCATTATTATTTTACTTCTTGTACTTTTAATTCCACAGTCTGTCATGAAAGCAGGCTTTTTAAGATCCAAACGGGATACTGAGGCACACTGGTATGCCATGAGAAATTCATTCAAGCACTTGGTTGCACAAGCTGCAGTCCCTGCCCACAGCTTTTTTTCTTTTTTAAAAAATTATGCAACTGCCTGACACTGAGACAGAGCACTGGTCCATCAAGCTCAGTCCTGTCTCTTCTAAATGGAACCATCTCCTCAAGGTCATAGGTAGACAGCCTACCAACAGAGATTCTTTTAAGCCAGAGATGCAACAGACAAAACCTGAAATGTTCTGCATGCAAGGCACGTTATGTTCTACAACGCCTCCCCAAAGCATACACCAAATATGTTGCCTGACATCTTTCTCTGAACACTTGCTTGCTGTGGATTTGCCTTCTCCCAGTCTGTCTCTACTAGGAGCCAGACATTTCTGATGTACTCCAGCATAAAGTGTGATGAGATTGTTCACTCACACTCCATGCAAAAACCCAGCAGTTGCTGAAGAGGCTGCCTGTTATATATCTGCATGAGTTGCTGCTTGCTTCCTGAAGAGGAGGCACATCTATATGCATAACAAAGCATATAGGAGTCCTTATGGGCATATGCTTTGTTGTTTTGGATGCGCCTCCTCTTAAGGAGGAAGCAAGCTGAAAGCAGGAACTCATGCATAGATAAAGCAGATGAGTCCTTCTGGATATGTAAGGGATATAAATAACCTAAAGGCACTAGATCCTGGTTGATCCTGGAAGCTAAGCAGGGTCACTTCTGGTTAGTATTTGGATGGCAGACTGTCAACAAATACGAGGTGCTGTAGGCTACATTTTAGAGGAAGGAACTGGCAAAACCACCTCTGAGTATTCCTTGCCTATGAAATTTATGAGTTCACCAAAAGTTGATGGGTGACTTGAAGGCACATACACATACTGGATATATAAATGAAATTTGTTTCCAATTTTTATATATTGACCATAAGGGCAAATTGTTCCAAAAGAAGTTGGATTCTTACAGCTGTCATCCCCAGTCAGGGATGGATTGAGCTGTAGTCTAGCAACTTCTGTATTGGCAGAGGTTCTCCAACTCTGTCACAAAACTAAATAGTGTGCCTCAATTTGAAATGGAACAAGAAATTGACATCAATTTTGTTGCTTCATTGTGAAATAACAGAAGGCTAGAACTAATGAGCAGTTTGGTGAATCATCCCATCCAATCTGAAAGGCATTTAACAACAACAACAATGGAATTGTTCTAAGGGACATTTGTATTTTGCAAGAAAGATACTAAGAACCCACTCTGTCTTTTATGTGCATATATGCATCCACACTCAAACAATCCCTCCACATTTTTCCTCACACAGACATCTTCCCAGTAATGAATTCTCTCCCCGCCCTCTCCTCTGCCATGAACTCCCCATCCAATTTGCATACCATTGTAGCCATCCTGGTTAAGGTCCCCAAGTGGGGCGATAGCACTGCCAAAGCGGCCAAACTCTTGGTGACCAGTAAGCACAGCTGACGTGCCAGTCTCCATGCCATACACTTTTTGCAGGTAGATGTAGACCCTGCCCACTTCCTGCATGCGGCCATCTTCGGTTTTCTCCATAAACAACGGAGCACCAATCAACAGGTCATCTAGACTGCAAGGCAGGGGAGAAGGGGAAAACAGTAAGAAGAGAAAATGGCCAACTCTCCAGAATTTAACAATACACAAAAAGCATCTGGCTAAACAAAGTGCCCCACTCACACACTACCCACCCACTCAAATCTTGTCCTGTTCAGGGGCCCATTCACGCTACCAAATTATGGGGCTATGCTTCAACTTTAACTGCTCTTGTTCTATCCTTGGGAACGCTGGGATTGGCAGTTGAAGGAGGAACAGTCAGAATTTTATGACAGACAGAGTGTTCTAGTGGGTTGAGTGTCAGATTAAGACTTTGAGAGAACAAAGTTAGAATCCCTGCTTGGCTATGGAAACCTACTGGGTGAGCTTGGGAAAGTCACACTGTCTCAGCCTCAGGGGAAGGCAATGGCAAACCCCTTTGGAACAAATCATGGCAAGAAAGCTCTGTGATACGTTCACCTTGGGGTTACCAGAACTGGGAAACCACTCGAGGGCAAACAAGAAGATACATTGAGAATCCTCAGTCAGAGAACTCCACTAGTGCCTCAACAAATTGCAAATCTCAAAATTCAACAGAATGAAGCCACGGCTGTTAAAATGGTATTGTTATGCTAAAACAGTGTAGTATGAAATGGTCTCAGAGCCTAGAAACTTGGTCGCTACAACTCCCAGAATACCCTAGCCAGGCCTGAACTACAACAGGAAAATAATACAGATTATAAAAACAATCAGAACCAGAACATGGCAATGTTAAATTTTGGACTGTAAGTCCCAGAATCCCCTCAGCCTTTACAATTCTCTGAATCCCGACCCAATGGAGTTGCTGTCCTCTCCCTGCTGCCTTTACTGATTACTAGAATAGCCCTTCTTAACACTCACCCATCACTGTTGATATCAGTGGCAGCCACAGCGTATCCAAAATATGCAGCCATCTGTTGAGGAAAAAGTCACAGGTGACAATGGGGTTAAGAAAGTCAGCATAGGGTAGGTGGCCTGGAATCATGAAAGACTGGCCAGGACAGTGCTCTTGACTTCCTTAAAGGCTCTCATACCTTCCTATAGATCCACTCTGCTTCTGCTAGCTGGGCAATTCCCTATTGTTTCTAATGGCAAGGAAAGGAGTTCCTCTCAAATCAGCTGATCAAGAGAATCTCTGAGGCTTTCCCTAACTTGGTTCTATTAATACAATTTAGACTATAAGACCCATCATCGTTAACTATGGGCAATGGTGCCTACAGCACTGGTGGGAGTTTTGGTCTAAATGAGAGAATGGGTGGGAACCTTGGGTTTTCCAGATACCCTTAGACCTCAATCCCCATAATCTTTTGCCAATGGTCAAGATGGCTGGGATTTTTGAGAGTTGAATTCCAAAGCATCTGGAAAACCCAAAAGGTTCACTACCCTTTTAGTTGAAAGAGTCTCCTCTGAACAGTAGCTTTCTCAGCTCTAATTCTGCTAATACTGTTCTTTGACTCAATTATATCCAGGTCTGCAATGACTGGGACTCTTTCCCTGCAACTTCTGCACAGGCAGACAACTAAAAGACAGAGTGGAACTAAAAGCAAATTTCATATTATGAAGCAAGAAATCTATATCCTGTGCTAGGAACATTGTGATTCTGCAATATGTATAAATTATGCAAAGAAGTGGAACTGGCACAATTTCTTTAATTTTGCTTACTTTGAGTTCACCAGTGATAGGATGATAGCCGCATCCCTGGCATTCTGAAATACCAGCAGGCATCGCTTACACATTTCTCAAGCATAACTTTGCAGCCATAAGGCCTAGAATAGCTTTCAGCTTGTTCTGGACTCTACACTTTCATTTAAATAAGGAAGTTTAAATGAAAGCTCAGAATCCCAGCAAACAAAACTCATCACACAACATCACATTCTGTACTTCTGCTTTGATATTGCTGAATCACAGCACAGACACAGTCTAAGGGCCTTAAAAAGTGTTGAAAGCTAATTTCTGAGGAAAGGAAACACATCAAGGGAGCATGTAGGTTCTTAGTAATCATCATGTACTTCTTCTTTCTTGTGCCCTATTGCTTCTTGGGGAAAAAAGTAACTCCTAAGCTGGCTATCAGCTGTAGTACAGCAAGAGAAGACAACTTTTTCTGGTTTGAGTTACTTTGGTTTTTATCAATAGTGGATGAGCCTGTTGAATCCCTTTTTCTGGCGCCAGTGCAGACAATGTAGACACACACCTGTTCTCCCGAAAAGTTGTACAAGGGTCGAATGTCGCTCCCATTTAGAATTGTGACCTGGGGGGGGAGGGGAAAGAGAAAGAGAAGCTTTCAATCTCCTACAGAGGCATAAATTAGGAAACTCAACTCCTCATAGGAACACAAGAAGAATCTAGGAGCCTGTTCTCCCAAGCCCTGCAGTTTCTAAAATCATTCTAAGATCATTCTTCTAGAGTTGAATATAAAATTGATGAATGCCAATTGCCACCCTATGAATCTTGTCCTTATTTTAAAAAAACATCTTATTCAAATCACCATCACTTGAAATGCCACTCAACATTAGGACATTTTGATCCCTCTGTCCACATCAAGGATGGTGAGAAGCTTTCACACCACTGATACAGTAAATCCACTTTGCTTTTCATTGCGCACCTGAAAGGTGCTAAGCAAAGTGACAAACCTCTTTTGTGGACAGGGTTCAGCATCTTGAATAGTTCCTTTGAAGTCTAGAATAAAACCGAGGGTGGGATAACCTCACCACTGACAGGGGAGCCATAGATCAAAGCTTATTACCTCTTTCATAGTTAGAATTGCCAGAACTTAGAGTCTGTCCCTGAGTCTTCAGCTTTTTTGTGTCACCCCCAGGCAGGATACAAAAATTCTCCCATTTTACTGGGATCATGTCCAGGTGAAAGAAAAGCTATGTACAAATCTCTAGCTCACCTAGTAGAGTAGCAACTTGCTATAATGTGCAAGCTTTAATTGATTTATTGCTTCAACTTGCAAAGACTCTCCAGAAAGTCTATGTATTACTTAGATAGCTTCCTCCTTCCCTCTCAGTCACTGACATGTCAAGGCTCGCACTCTCCTCTGCTCTGAATCCACCTTCTGCCTAGAAGCAAGTAGGTTAGATTAAACAGTCCTTATCCCATTTTTCTAAGTGAGTGGGTTGAATAATTCATTCATTTTCCTTGCTTTGGGAAACAGCCTATTTAGCTAAAATTTCTGTCTTCTCTTCCAAACAAGAGATATGTTCATTACGTGTATGTTTGAATGGACAGTGTGACTAGTACAAAACGCATAATGCTTAATGACATCACCAGGGACTGTCCCCTTGGTGTGATGTTTTGGCCTGGAAATCTCAGGGCCTGGAACAATCCTGAACTAGCAACCCTACTCACAGTCACTAGTAAGGTATGGTAGCTGGGAAATGGTCTTGGGGGAAATGCTGTCCATTTTAACTCATGCTTGCCCCCTGTGTTTCATCTTCTGAGCTACACCACCAAACCAGGAGCACATACATAAATCTCTTTCAAATGAGCCTGCAATGCTGTAGAAATGGAGTTGGTCAGTGCTCTTTTTGTGAAACTCAGTTCTGTTAGCACATCAAGTAGTGGAGCCCATAGTTCCTCTCAGACTGTTCTGTGAGCTACCACACAGGTCACAGCAAGTTCACATAGTGAAAGTAGGCACTAAGAGGAAGAAAGGGTGTGTCACATGCTAGTGGCAGTGAGAATCACATCCCACAAGTAACCACCATAGCATCATGGGTTTCTTCTTGGCCACAGTTAAATGGCCTCAGGGAAATCGGTTTGTTTGGGTGTCAGCCTGGATGTTCCCCTCTTTCATAAAAATATACTAGTTACTACAGCAACCATGATGTCAACAATAAATGTACAGCTCAGAAATATCAAAGTCATGGTAAGTGGGGAAGAGATAATGTTGTGCTATGAACATGTGGGGCAATGTTTTACTTGTGTGTGTGTGTACATGTGCCTTCAGCTGTTGAGATAAGGTGACTTCATGAATTTCATAGGGTTTCCTTAGGCGAGGAATACATAGAGGTGGTTTTGCCAGTTCCTTCTTCTGAAATATAGCCTACATCACCTGGTATTCATTGGCAATCTCCCATCTAAGTACTAACCAGGGCTGACCTTGCTTAACTTCCACGATCAGACAGGATCTTGTATATTTTAGTTTATAGAAAATGTATGACAAGGCCAACTCATTCATCCTGTGGCAGGAACAGCTACAACCGTGGAGGATCATGGGAGCAGAAGAACAGTCAGAAAGGGCCAGTGCCTCCAAGGAAATCTCTATCTCCTTTTACCATGCAGGCCAAAGGGTTTTTTTTATGTCACTATGCTCTCTGTCATGCATAAAGGAATTTGAAAGGTCTCATTTCCAGTAACTAACTCTATGGTACCGAAAAGTGCTACCACAGTTCAGTGGTACACTTGGGTGTATGGTCATGATCAGGCATGGCTCCTGCTGGATTTGGACTTGGAGGAAAGCACATACCAAAACCAAAAGCACAAACCTTACAGTTTACATCATAACACAGTAAAACTAAGACCGTTGCAAGATTGAAAGGGTTTTTTTTTATCATGCTACCAATCTTGAAATTTCAAGCCAGACGGGATATTTTTAAAAAAAATAGAAACACACACACACACACAAATCTAAAATACAAAAATGGTAATATATAATCTTCCACAAAAATTTGCAGATATGTTGAATTCCCATTCCCCCAGCCAACACAACTAATGGCTATGTTAGCTGGGGAGGGTAGAAATTATAGTTTAACAGATATGAAAGACACCAGGTAAAAGAAACATGTCTATGTATTCTGTATGTCCTCACTGTTAAGTGGCAGCCCAGGTTGTGATACATTTCTCGATAATGCTTAGTTTTGATTTGGGGTGGATTTCAAAAGACGGGACTTCCCAATTGTGAATCAGCTGTGGAGAAAGCCTCACTATATTTCCTTGCTAGTAAAACATGAGACTGAGATTGTGATTAAAAAAGATGCTGGCTAAGAGTGGTACTATTAACATCTGACACCATGTTTTCCATAAAATGTAAGCTACTTGATGTTTTTAAATAGCATGTTAATTATACCTGAGGAACTCCATGCCTAGCACAAAACTATAAGTTACTCCTGGCAACCCACTTGTATCAATTGTCAAATTCTGAATTTGTTCCACCAAGCAGATTTTAAGGGCATTATCCCAACCTCACTAAGAGAACAAAAGCAGGCATAACCTATCAATGGATATGAACTTAAAATGAATATAAGAGAGACAGGCAAAATGCATACAAAAAAGGGAGGGAGTGTGAGGGAAGAAAGACATAGGTATAGCACTTACATATCCATAGGTCAGATTTCCCTTGGGAACACCAGCCACAAAATCTGCAAGGGAGAAAGGAACAAGTGTACAGCAACAGCAGCAACGGAGTTATGTACTGCTGTAAGCACACTGCAAAAACCGTAGTGTACAACACAGAATCTGGTAGCACAAAACAGATTCTGGTCTTCACTGGAAAAAAGAAAAGAAACCTATATACCTACCTTTATACATATAATATATGACCATAAAGAAACCAGGTCAGTGTTACATGTGATTTCATGTTATATTCACCACACATACTATGAACCCCAATCTCTTCCAATTGCACCTGCAGTTTGCATTCTAACATTCCCTCCACATTACTTCTGACCAGAAAAGGTACAAACAAAATTTAAACTCATTTGTTAGGCTTACAAAATCAGCATATAACATTTGTAAATCCAACGTACATAACTTATTCAGAACGCAATATATATAAACTTATTCAGAATCAATTTCTGGGGCAAGCTATACATCACTTCTTGGTCCTCCAAAAGATAGATATACCAGCCCCATCATCGTCACTTGCCCTTGTTAAGCCTACTAGTACCTTCAGTGGAATCGCCGCTGAATTCACCTACAGCCACAGAGTAACCTACGAATAAAACAGAAAGGATAAGCATGATATACTTACTAGGGCCTCCAAGGATTTCTACTGTCATTTCACAGCATGCTTTGCACACACTAGGCTGTCATAGGTCTCATTGAGCTAACCGGTTAGCAATCCGACCACAGAGCAGATATCCCTAAGACACAAAATCCCTCCCTACACAGGAACTGGAATAGGTCACTGTGTTCACAGCTGTCTTTATGGTTTTCTTAAAAGTTCAGGGTACATCATCATTTTGGCCAGGAAATGTCACTCTAAGACAAGGGCTGGCAACTGTAGAAGGGGAGGCAGCCATTCCCCCCACCAGTCTCCTGGTGGGCTGCAGCATTACGTATTGATGTGCCAGAAATGACATTAAGTGACATTAAGTCAATTCTGGCTGCCATTTTGACTGATTTTTCAGCTTTTTGTGGGCAGTGGTGAGGAAGTAAATCTCTGCATTTGTGGCTGATCTTCAGGTGAAAAATTGCCCCCAAACTGGTACAATATTTTTAAAAAATTTGGGGAGGGGGTATGGGGATTTTGAGAGGCTTCAGGGACCGTACTCTGGTGTCCTAAGGTCTGTATATGGTCCATGGTCCACATTTTACTTACCCCTGTTCTAAGGTAGGAACCTGCTTTAACTGGGGTAAAATAAAGGTAAAATCTCAGAAAAGCTGCAGACAGAATTCAGAGCTGATGCCCTGAGATCACAAATAACCATAAGAAAAGGGAAATCCAGAGTATTTGTGGTACACTTCCTGACCATGGGATATTATTTCTGGGCCACCAAGCTTGCTTGCTGTTTGTGAATTCCTGTCACTATTTCTATGATTGCTTTCCTCAAATGATGAGTGCAATCATCAAGAACCCTAGATCATGCAGAGGCCGCTCACTTATTGCAGTTCACAGTAAGGTCTGATTCATCTCTCAAACCCGGGCCACTCATTTCATATTTGAACTCCATTGGCTCTCCCTCTTGGCTCACAAGCTGAGACTTGGCAAAAGGCTCTTTAACCCCAATATAAATAGCAGTGAAGGGTTTTGCAGATCCTCTCTCTTTACACACATCTGAATTGTTCACTATTACTTTATCTTTGGTTCTTGGCTTAACAATGAGAATGAACAGCTGAGATGTATAAAAGGACATGTCTTGGTGTTCACAGTCAGAAGAAAGAGGTTAAAGATGTGCTGCTCAAGCTATTGATTCTGAAGCTGGTGAGCTGGCCCCATATGAGGACTAAAGGCCCAGTGGGTAAAGTAGGCAGGAGAGAAAGAGGTTTGTGATGTAAAAGGACTCAAGGAAGAACTGCCCAACCGCAGCCAGTTTGCACTCGATCGTCAAGAAAAACTAACTGATGTACTTTTCTCCTCAGGAGTGCTTCTTCATTGGACAAGGTGTCAATGACTCAAGAAAATTAGCCCTTGCTCAACCAGGATGCCACCTGTTCTTTTTTTTTTTGGAGTGAAAATCATGAGCTGTTTGTTGTTGTTATGCCTCTTTGAATCAAGAGACCAGCCCAACTATTCTCAGCCTTGAGTTGAAGTATGAATTTGCAATGGGGGAAGAAGAGCTTCTCACGGCATTGGTGAGGTGGTGAGGAGCATGGAGGGAGGGAGAGAGAGAGAAAGAATTCAGGGCCAGGCAAGTGCATCAGTGGTGGGAGATCAGTGACTAATTTCATCCCTGATACCCTTCATCTCCACAAAGAAACCATTTCCCCAAATGGAATAAGGTCAGTGCAAATCCATCACAGAAATGGTGACTGTTCTTGACTGGCTCAGAGGCAATACTGGGCTAGCCCTGGAGCAATTGGGTTAAAGATGCTAAACGTCATGGGAATGACAGAGCTGCAGCAGAGGCAAGCTTCAAGGAATACAGGAAAAACAGAGAATGCAACTCTATATAGAAGGGAGGAAGGGCGGGGGAAATAACTATAGAGATGGAGGCAGAAGGAGCCATAGTGAGGGGCAAGGACACAAAAAAGTGGCATAACACTAAGAGCCAGTTATCCTAAAGGTATTGAAAAAAGTATTGTCAGCACAGGCTGTGACTGACACCAGAGGAGAACAATGTAGAGTGAAGGTGGTGGTGGCTAGTATGTAGCAGCAACAACCCAGTCCAACAACAGCCCAGTGGCAACAGCAAAGGAGATGGTAGTGGTGGAGGAGGCAGAGGCGAGAGCAGCCTTGGCTCCAGATTAGGCACAACGATTTCCACCAGTACAACTCCTACCACCAACGTGGCAGTGGAGGCCATTAGAGAGCAAAGGTCACTGCCTGATCCAGAGGTGATGCTGGGGCAGCCCTGGGGCCATCAGGGCAATCCTGCTTAACTTCATGGGAATGGCAGAACTGCCTTAGAAGAAATACAAGGAATACAGGAAAAAGGAAGAAGTAACGCAGCTCTGTAGAGAAGGGAGCAAAAAGAGAGAAATAACAGCAGAGAAGGTAGCAGAAGGATCCATAATTGTCTGCTGCAGTGTACGTGCAATGTTTGTCTTCTTGCCAGAAAACATCACTAACTTCCCTGCAGCAAGTGCAATTTGGTAGCTTTCCCAGAAGAGAATGTCACTGCACTACAGCTATGTGTTGTGTCTCTTCAGCACATTAGTGAACAGGAGGACATCCTGGATAGAACATAGGGAAAACTGATCATAAAAAACCAACAGAAAGTGAAGTGAAAAGCCAAGGAAAGTGAAAAAGCCAGTAACAATGAGGAAACACCCTGAAGAAAAGTCACTGTCAGGAGCAGACTATACAGAAGGGATTTAGAACATCTACAACTAAGCAATCAATTCCTACCTCTTCAGGAGGACAGTAGCAGTGAAAATGCTCAAACAGGAAAGCAGCAACAAGAAATACTGCATGCTAGAGCTGGAGTCAAGGTAACTACCAACAAACACAACCAAAAGACAAAGAAAGATGCTGAAGGTTGGGGACACTGTGTGCCATTCTGACAAGATGAATCAGGAAGTGTGCTGTCTTCCGAGTGCACAGATCTGGGATGTCACTGACGCCAACGCTGATCAAGAACACAGATCAGTACCCCTTTCTCTTTATTCATGATATAGTCAAGAACACCTTTGAGCAGATCACCTCTGACAACGAAGCTTTGGGCAGGAAGCTGAATGGGTTTGAGACATTGGTGGTATTCTCATCCATTCTACTAGTGACGGATAGAGGACCACAAAGGGACAAGAAGATACTAAAAGTGAATGCCTGTCTAAGAACATGGTGTAGACAGGTTTGGCTTCTGGGACCATGGTCTTCACTTTTTAGACAGAGGACTACTGAGGCTGCCCCTCTCAAAGATTGGGAAGAATGTATTTGATAATGGCACAGTAAGTCTGGTCAGAAGGGCTTTAAACTGGGGCATTGGAGATGCTAGCTCAAACATCAGTCCAAAGGCAAGCTGTACACACAAGGACATGAATTCTAGAGGAGAAGCTGAGGAAGAGAATATGATCCACAGAAAAACTGACAGTAATTTAATAGATGAGAACGAACAAAGCTTCAAATGTCAATAATCCAAGGCACAGAGCTTGGAAAATGAACAAGATGAGATTGAAGTCCCAGGGCAGAAAGGTAAATATGACTTTATAGGCATAACAGAGACCTGGAGTGACCACTCCCACAATTGGAATATTACAATTGAAGGGTATAACCTATTCAAAAAGAATAGAAAGCAAAAGGCAGAAAAGGAGGGAAAGTACTATTATAGGTCAAAGACAAATTTAATCGAACTGAAGTGCATGAGAGTAATCAGAATAGACCAACTGAGAGCATTTGGGCAAAAACAGAGAAATAAATAAATACAACTTTCTGGTAGGAGTTTACTACAAGCTACCAAACCAAGAGGACGAGGTGATGATGCCTTTCAGAAACAAGGGTGGTAAACTGATAATACAATGAAGAGGCAGAACTACTCAATTCCTATTTTGTTTCAGTTTCTCCCCGCAAAAAGAGCTGTGTGCTTCCATGTAGCACCAGAGATCTTGGCAAGGGATCTGGATTACAATTCAACATTGACAGGGAGTTAGTCAGGAATCACCTAATCAAATGTGCAGCCTAAGATGAAATGCATTCCAGAGTACTAAAGGACCTTGCTGATGTACTTTCTGAAGCCCTTGCCATAATTTTTTAAGAAATCTTGGATGACAGGTGAGGTGCCAAAGGAGTGGAGAAGAGCAAACATTGTCCCTCTTCATAGAAGGCAAAAAAGAAGATCCAAGAAACTACTGACGAGTCAGATTAACCTAAATACAAGGAAAAATATTAGAACAGATTATACAGGATTCTGCCTGCAAGTATCTTGATGACAACGCAGTGATCAGAAAGAGGCAACATGCGTTTGTCAAGAACAAACCCTGCCAAACTAAACTTATATACAGATATTTTAATTGAGTCACTAGTTTAGTAGATGGTGGGAATGTTGTGAACGTCATTTATCTGGAATTCAGAAAAGCATTTTATACGTTTCTCCATAATATTTTGATTGGAAAACTGATGAACTACTGAATAGATGGGAACACTGTCAGATGGATCCATAATGGGTTGGAAAACCATGCTCAAAGAGTCTCTATCAACGGCTGCGCTTCAAACTGAAAGGAGGTCATGAGCAGAGTGCCTAAAGATTCTATCCTAGGGCCATTGCTCTTCAACATTTCTATTAATGACTTAGATGAAAGGGTGGAGGGAATCCTTATCAAGACTGGAGATGACACAAAACTGGGAGGAGTAGCTGACACATTGGAAGACAGGAACAGAATTCCAAAAATATAGATAAACTGGAAAATTGGGCTGAAAGTAATACACTGAAATTCAATAGAGACAAATGCAAATTTCTACATTTAGACCACAAAAACCAAATGCACAAGGATAGGATTGGGGGATAGATGGCCCAGCAGTGCTACATGCAAAAAGGATCTTAGGAGTATCGTTGAACATAAGTTGAACATGAACTATCCGTGTAATGCTGCAGCAAAGAAGGTAAATACTATTTTAGCCTGTATTATAGAAGCACAATTTTGAAGTCAAGGGAAATAATATTCCCACTATATTCTGTGCTGGTCAGGTTTCTTCTGGAGTACTGCGTTCAGTTCTAGGTGCCTCAGGATATAGACAAGTTGGACATTCAGAGAAAGTAAACAAGGATAAGGGTATAGAGAACAAAATATACGACAAAAGGTTGAAGGAGCTGGCCATGTCCAGCTTGGTAGAGAAGACTGAGGGGTAACATGACTGTAATCTTTAAATACCTCAAGGGCTGTCACAGAGAGGAGTGGGCAGGCCTGCTCCCTGCGGCCCCAGAGCGTAGGACCAGGTCTAATGGCTTGAAGTTACAGAAGAGTAGATTTTGATCAAACATTAGAAGGAACTTCTTGACAATAAGGTAGTGGCGTCTGCTTCACTAGATATCTTCAAAAAGAGGCTGGACAGCTACCTGCTGGGGATGCTTTAGCTGGAGATCCTGCACTGAGGAGAGAGTTGGACTTGTTGGACCATGAGTCCCCTTCCAGCTCTATGATCCTATGACTCTATGCTAAGGGTATATAGAGAAAAGAAGCTGCTGTGTTATCTATTTGGGGTGCAGGTATTATGAATATTTAAAATCAAGGGCAAAACAGAAAGATTTTAGACATTTATTGAGTTGACCAGGAGCGGACAATTTGTGCCCCACCAGATGCTACTGGAGTACAACTCTCATCATTCCTCATCATTATTTATGACGGCTGGGATAAAGGGAAATGCAGTCCAATTATGTCCTGAAAGCTCCATGTTCTCATTCTTGCTGTAGACAGATAAAACATAAGCTGAAGAGTCCATACTCCAGAAAGCTAATCCTGTTTAAACAGATCCCCAGTCTGAAATTAGGACTCCCATCCATGAAGCACAAAATGGATGAAAGCAATCAGACACAAGAAAGAAAATACTACCTTAAGCCAACAAGTCTCTCCCTTTTCTCCAGCACTCACCAAGGTAACTGTCATCAGCATTGAGGTGAGTCTGTCTGGTCTCAAGTTGTCCTTTAACATCCAGGACTAAATATTCAGGATCATAGGACTCTTCAATGGCATCTTGCGCTGCCGATAGCACCTGGCCTAAAGAAAAGTGTGGTGCAGTGGTTAGAGTATCAGGTTGGGACTGGAGGCACCCTGTTCAAATTCCCAGTTGGCAAGTCTGGTCTAAGATACTTTGCCACTTGAGGCAGAGCAGCAAATTGCACACCTGCTGCAAGATAAGGTACTGTACACTGAAAAACAGCCAAGTTACTAGAGGATTCTCCAAGCACCTCTTTCCATTTCTGGCAGTAAAACTATAACAAGAGAAAATTAAGGAACAGACCTCTTTCTGGCCTTTCAGGACACCCTATATCTGTTGCTGCCTGAGGTGAATGCCTCACTCTGCCTAACAGGAGGACTGGCCTTGTCAATCATTAACTTCACCTTAGACCAGTGACACACTTAACCTACCCCATGGGGTTTGGTTATGAGGATTGACAATAAAAGCAGAGGGAGGAAGTATGCCACCTTGAGCTGCTTGGAAGAAGAACAGGCTACAGGCTATCAGTTGAAAGCCCATACTAAATATGGGGAATTAAAATTAGAAGTTTTGTGACACAACTGTGGGGATACAAAGCATCAATCAGGTGTTGATTTAAGACCCAGGGAAAGATCACAAAGAATTATCTTCGCATAATCTCTAGGTTCACATACACTGGTCAGCAGCTACAGAACATCACGAGTGCCAGCTGCATCCAATACAAATTATCCACTTAAATTCCCACTTTCTTCAGATGCTTTTAATTAGGAGCTTTGGAATCAAAATAGAACTCTTAATTAACATTTGCCAGCCATGGGGGAAACAAGACAAGAGCCACCAGAATGGCACTTTGTTCTAGTCGATTATCTTTCACTTTTTTGCCTTATATTCCCAATGCCTGGTGTATGATTTGATTATCTGCAGTGTCACACAGTGTGAGAGGCAGTCCTTGAAAATACACACACACACACACACACACACACACACACACACACACACACACACATCTATATATATATAACTGTAAATTGTTCCTCCATGCCAATACACATGACTAATAGTCATATACACATATAAAGAGCCAGTTTGTGATGTCAAATAGCAGGTGTGGCCTGAATATTTGGAATATTTTGGGAAAAAGAACACCCACACAGATGCTAGTTTGAGATATGCTAGTTTTCAAAGGGTGGGTGGCTTCAGGTTTGCAGGGTGTACTTTTTAGTTTCAAAACATTATGAAGCAAGAAATTATACTTAGGGTCTCTAAAAGGTTAAGATAGAACTGTTCTGTGTCAAGTAACAGCAAATATTAACCTTCATTCAAGAATCTGAGAATTGCCTTGGTTGATCGTGAGACTACAGCCCATTTAATCCACAATTCTGCCTTTTATATTAGTTAGTAGATGCCTTTGAGAAGCTCACAAGTGAAGAGAAGATTTTAAGTAAAGGGTGGAGAAATGTTTTTCCTCCAGATGTTTGGATTTTAGCTCCCATAATCTCTTATCACTGGCCACACTGGGTGGAGCTGGTGATAGCTGAAGACAAAAACATCTGGAAGGTCAAAGGTCCCCACCTCTCCTCTGTGAACTACACTGGTGGGATGCAATCTACCTACCACAGTACCAAGAACAGATATTTTTTCCTCTTGAGGAAAACATTCCAACAAATAATTCCAGTATAGTCCAATTGAACCTATACCATAATTCACCTGAATGTCAAAAGTAGCTCTTAAACAGCCAAAATGAGGATGTGGCAAACTCTTGCATCTGTACCTTGCTTGCTCTCAGCATTTTCATCACGAATCCCAGAACTCTGCTCTCTCTGTTTTCCCCTTCTTCTACTCAGACTTAAGATGTCAAGCAGTAAGACAATAAGAGTGGTTTGGCAATGGAACCAATTGCCCTGAGAGGTGGTGGGTCTCCTTTTCTGGATGTCTTCAAAAAGAGGCTGGACAACTGCTCGCTGGAGATGCTCTAGCTGGAGACTCTTCATTGAGCATGGGGTTGGAGTGAATGGCCTATGTGGCACTTTCCAATTCCATGATTCTATGGTTGTCTCCAAATGAATTTACAGAGAAAGCACTCTGCCCTGGCATAGGTATCTCTGTCTTTGTCTTTTCTATCCAAGACAAGGTCTAGTCCTAATAGGTGCTGGAGAGAGAGAGTGGTAGGGTGGGAGATGAGAATCAAGTGGGAACCAGGGCTCACCTTGCCAGTAATAGCTTCCAGGGCCACCAAGAAGAACACGTCCAGTCTGCAGAGACAGAGGAAAGTGTTAGTACTCACAGAAATATCAGATCAGGCAGATTCTACCTTTGCCTGGAAAGAAATGTATTTCCTTGTTTAATACATTTGTACCCTGGCCATCTCCAATCAAGTTTGGCATAACCTGTATTAGGTCTTCCCTCCTTCCATGTTTACAGAGACACTGAGCCACACTGGATCAAGAGATGATGAATCAATAAAATAACTCAACAAATGTCATAGCCTTCTCCAACCTGGTGCCCTCTATGTGTTTTGGATTACAACTCCTATCACAATTGCTGTATGATGAAGAAGAGCGATGGTTTTACTCAAAACTGTTTGGAAGGTACCAAGTGGGGAGAAGCTAATACTGAAGTTATGGGCTGGGGATGATAAGAAATATTCAACAGACTTGGAGGGTGAAAGGTGAGAGAAAAGCTGCTGTGTTGGATTGAAGCCAAGAGTCCAGATGTCCACAGCTGAAATGAATACATTTGCTCACAAACTGACAGAGAAGGAATTCCTAAGCTGAGCACCACAGACACAGTATGTCCTTTCCCTGAGCTGTCCAACCACAGCATTGCATCAAGTAAGAACAAATCCTCTTGGAAGCAAGTCTGGACGGCAAATCACCTACTATAAATGAAAAGTCCAGGGAAAGGGTGCATCTTTCTGAGCTGGATTAATAATAGAGAGTGATGTGAATATAGGAATGTTTTATGTGGGGCTTATTTAGGGACATCTAACCCCCCATTCTAGTGTGGAGTTCAGCCTACACCTATATGTAGCTAACAGGGAGCCTTTCATACTAAGGCTGCATCTTCTACAAAGCAAATATCTTCCCATTACTGCAGAGATGCATACACATTTCTGTCATTTCCTTTTCCAAGGTTCCTCACCCCCTCCCAGTTTTGTACAATAAACAGGGGCCACAAGCAGCTGCTGTGTGGTCATGCCTACAGTGCCAATCCTCTTACTCTTATCCAAAGGAGACAATCTGTCTCAAGTGTACAAATAAAGAAACAGTAAGTGCCATACTATCTTTGTTCCCAAAAGAGACAGAAACTCACCTTTGTGAATTCAGCACTAAATCCACTTTGACAGTATCCTTGTCCACGGGCAGAGTTCAGGTCTGGGAGAGAGAGGCAGGGAGACAGAGACAAGAAAGGGATTCAGAATGGGGTGAGAAATTTTGAGGCTAAACCAAGTGCAGGCAGAACTTCTTGGATGTAAGATGCAAATGGAGCTCAGTTTTATACAAAACATCAGCCAAATTACACATCTGTGGCATTCATGCTGTTTTCTACACCTTGATGCCATAAGCTTTTATTTTACACACTGTGTTTTCATTTTCGTACATATACTTTCCCTATGGGAGCCTGCTATCACTAGAAGATCTGCAGGGGAAGGCTTTCTCTCTGTCCCACCATCATCCCACGCAGGTCTGGTGAGGATACAAGAGAGAGCCTTCTCTCAGTGGCTGGTCCCATGTTCTGGAACTCCCTTCCCCAGGAGAACTGGGTGGCCCCTTCCTTGCTGTCTTTCTGCCAGCAGGTAAAGGCCTTTTTATTTAAGAAAGCTTTTGGTTTTGAGTACATTTGGCAGATAAAGCTTTTAAGGGAGAGGGAATACTGTTTTTTGTTTTATTATGTTTTTAAAAGTATTTTAAAGATGTTTTGAACTTGTTTTATTGTTGTTTTTAACTGTTTTAACTTGTGAAATTTAGTTTGTGTTTTAACCTCTATATTGTGTATATTGTGTATAGTGTATATTTTATATATTGCGCTTTTAAAAAGTTGTATGCCATCTTGGATCCTGCTTTGGGAGAAAGGCAGGATATTAATTAATTGATTTGCACAATAAATCAGCGTAGTTGTAACATAGAATGGCAGTGGGACAAAGTTCCAGCTATTTAGCCTCAAGACAGAGAACACTCTGACAATTGTAAAACTCAAAGACAGAACAGAGAATCCTCCCCAAGTGCAACATGGGGACTGAGCACATGCTGTTGTTACTCTCACATATTGAAAAAAATCTGCCAGGACTTAACATCTGCAACCAGAAAGCCCTCCACAGAGCTCCTGTTTTGTTACCTGAACGGCAAGGTGCATATTCCACAAACTTGGTAAAGTTGTTTACTGACAAGTAGCAGGTGCCCACGACCTCACGTTCAGGCTCATCCTTATTTGTTCGCCAGCTATAGAGGGGAGCACAGGCCTAGAAAAAGAAGACCAGTTAGGTTTAGTAAAATGTGCAAGGTTCACCAGGGTTGTACAGCATGAGGCTAGCCATGAGTTGAAAGGAGGCCTGTCCTCAGAAATTTACTATCCTCCAGATTCCAAGTCTACTCCTTGGACAAGTTCTTTTTCCAGTGTCATCATCCACAAACAACAGATGTAGCACACTCTTCCTGAAGCAGTGATTAGGAGTGTGTGGCTGAAATAGTGGGATAGCAATTCTCCTCATCTCCTACCATTAGCCAAGACTGATGGGACCTGCAGTTCAAGAACATCTGGAAGGTCACAATTCTCTGCCACTGTCTGAAAGCACTTCTTCCTAAACTACATATCAGAAGGTTTATGAGAAGGGCTGAAACATGCCTTTAACAGTTACACCATCATATTGTATCCACATCCATTGCATCCCACTTCTCCTGCCTACCAGAGGCAATTATTCTTCACTCTCTCTCTCTAAGTCTCCGTCTCCCTCTCTCTGCAATTTCTACTTACTTTTCTGGGTTGTATAGTAGCTGGTTTAAGGAATGATTGATTTAATTTTTCTTTAAAAATCCAGACGTAAGGCAGTGAATTAATTGAAAAGCATTGTACAATATATATGCGTGTGTATACTTGCATACATAAATAACTATATAAAGCTTTCTAATTTATTAACAGCCTTGAGTTCCTTTGGAAAAACAAATCTGTGAGAAGGTAAAGCCAAGGATGACAATGAGTGATGTTGTAGCTGATGACTGTAAGGGATGCTGCAGCTGATTAGTGCAGGGGAATCCTAGAATCAACTGTATGGACCAAATAGCACAGTCCCATCCCTGAGACCTAAATGAGAAGCCAAAAGGAAGGAAGACCAGGAGACAGTATTAACTGCAGTACCCCACAGTTACGGGAAGCATGTCTTCCCATTGTCCTGGCACATCATCAGTCTTGACCAAAGATCTGCACAGACCCAGCTTGGTATTGCTGTCACTGTAGCAGAGGAAAAACAAATCATTTTTGTGTGGATGAGCATGTTTGCCATTCTTTGGCAATTATGAGAAGCCCTGTTACAAAGGATTTAGTCTGAAAAATTAACAGAAAAAGCTAGCAGGAAAGGAAAAATATAATGGAAGGGCTAGATTACCACTGTCTAATTCATAAAGAGGTAGAAAGTACAAACATTTCCAGACTAAAGAGTAACAAGGATCATTTAGCAACTTGCCCACAGCATCTCACACACACATCATTTGGTACTATGTGTTCAGCCTGTATAGTGAGGAGACGGATCACTCTGGCACACTTATATTGCATACTATTACTGTTTTAGAAAAGAAAAAGGGGATGCCACAGTCTGTTACTGAACCCTACAGTCTGCAAGGGAAGCTGACCATCACAAAACACTGGCAATTAAGCCTGCCACTCCTAATTTGGCCACAGTAATGTCAGTCGCAAGACTTTCAGCTGACAAAGTGGTTTCTCATGCTGTGTGCCCTTCCGTCACAAGGCAAGATGTATACTAACTGCAGGACTGGATGTCCTATATATAATTCTGATCTCTGTAGTTTGGACCTGCAAGAATAGTTTAGCCTGTGCAAGAGACTAGCACATATAGACAATTCCCAAAGCAAGGCTTTTGAGCCAAGGCACCCCACATTCTACACTAAGATGAGTTCTACAGCCTGCATAAATCAGGAAAATTAAGACTGTTTGCACACATTTCCATGTTCCACATAAATTGCTTTGTCATTAGGACAGGCAAGGAGCTTAAACACTTCCCTTTGACTCATGACATTTCTAATATCTACACACTTTCAAGCCTGTCTTAAAAACAATGAGGGCTAGAAAGTTAAGCACTTAAAAATGGAAGCAATCACTGAATTCTGAACCTAGTATTGAATTTCATCATAGATAACTACCCTTGAGCTAAACCTCTGGCAACACCAAACATGGGGACAGACCTGGGGCAGCCAAAATAACTGAGGGGGCTTGAGTGTCAATGAAGCTTTCCACAAGACCCTAGGCTGGCAGTGTGTTTATCAAGAATCAAATCAAATTTCCTTTAGTTACTCCTGCCTTTTTAGAGAAGCCTTCCTGCTCCAGAAAGAGAGAGCCTAGTGTTGTTATAGCCTTTGTTTTACTTTAAAACTCCATCAGTTTTTCACAAAAATATTCTTAACATTCTGTAACCGCAAAAGATCAGTGTTGCAACTGCAGCTTAAATAACGTTTTCCAACAAAGGGATGCCTGTCTCATAATGTGTATCATCTGTATGTGTGTTGGAGGCTCAGCTGCTAGAAGGAAGAAGACAGAGCTTGGAAAAGTTACTTTTGGAGAATACAACTTCCAGAATACTCCAGTCAGCAAGGCCACCGGAACTTGCCCTGCTGGCTGTGGACCAAAAAGTCCCAACCTTAGGGAGAAGACATTGGAGCTATTTGGTTTTCTTACAGTGCAATTCAATTAACTAACCTTGCTAGCTAAGAAACAAGCATAATTTCATTCAATGTGATTTTCTTTGAGATAAGGGCCTAGAGAGATTTCCAGCTTTAAAAGAACAATAAATCTTACCAAGAGTCCCTGGTAAGGTATTTTGACTCTCCAGTTCAAAGATGCTTCTCTTTTTCAAACACAGTTTTATCCCTTAATTGTTCAAGATGTGGGAAACATATTGCTTGTGGCCAATTTTGTCACTACTCTGAACGTTATTTAACTACATCTCAGCATAAAATACAAGTCAAGATTGAGTAGAAGTTAGCTTTTGCATTTTCAACATTCTCTGAAGCATTTTCCTAATGACCAGAGCTGCCGCATCTCAAATCCTTCTGACCCAGTTCATGTTCTACAAGGGATTCACTGTGACTAAAAGAAACAGTCACAAGCAAAGCTAAGCCTGTCTCAGTCCCATATTTCAGTCACTGATTGCAATCATTCAGAAGCTCAGGGCTCTTGGCTCAATAACATCCACATAAGAAGCCAAGACGTACCAGTATGGAGCTGCCGTGGGATCGCACTGTTGCTCCAAACCACTGCAGGGATTTGAACTCCATTTGCTCCAGTGTTCCATTGATCTCTTCCATACGGGATCCTGTGGGGTGGAGAACGTGCATGGATCTGAATTAGCATTTCTCAAACTTCCAGTACAAGGGACACAATTCTCCCTTTCTCTGCCCGCATCCCCCCTGGATTAAAAAGCAGATTTCTATTTCATAATCGAAAGAATGGACAGATTGACAGATTGATTAGCTGGCTGACTGACTTTCTCAGTCAGCTCCTTGAACAATGAAATTGCCCAAAAAGGAAATATTTCTTCCCACAAGTCATAATTCACTTTGGGGGTTTATTGCCTCCAAACATGGTGGTGGACCACAAATTGATAGCCATTCTAGATGATGAAATGCAATAATGAAAATGACCCTTTGCTAACAAGAGGCAGTTTCCAGATGATCTGGATAAATGTAAGGCCATCTCTTCTGTGCTTTCTGGAGAGCCTGGCTAGCCTCCCATAAGCAGATGCAAACTGATCAGACCTAGCATAGCAGTTTGGTCCTAACCTCTCCCCTTTGCAGCACTCAGGAAAGATTGGGACTGGGATTGATGAAGATGTTCCTGGGAACCCCCAGCAGCTATTAGTTATGGTGGATACTATCTCAGGAACAGGGCAACATACTCTTACTCTCTTCCTTGGGATGATGCCTGTGCCTCATCCTGACAAAGTAAACATAAAATGGAGAAGCACAGGAGAAAGATGATGCATCTAACAATGGTACATTTTCCATTTTCAATGGTACAAGTTCCTCCCACAGCACAACACATACTTTGAACCACAGAAAGCTGGAAGTCAGAAAATTGGCCAGTTTAGTTTGCTATTTTCTACACTGCGCTGCAACAACTGTTTAGGTTTTCAAGGGGGCATTTCCCAGCCTTACTTGGAGATTCCCCACACTGAACCTGGGATTTTCTGCATGTATACCATGTGCCCTCTGCCACTGAGCTACAGACCTTCAAATGCAAAAAACCTGGTGTAGAGTCAGGAGACCTTCAACCAGTGCCTGTTCACAAAAAACAGGGGCTGAAACAAGTTTCACAGAAGTGGTTTTATATACTCTGGTCCACTTTTGCTCCCTAATTGCAGCCCAGGTCTCTCTAAGATTGTTTAACACCTCCATGCAGTTGTGTAATGGTAATTTTGAAGTCTCATCCTGATAATCCCTATAAAGAAACACACAAATAGAGTCCAAAAATGCCAGTGGCTCTGTTGATTAATCTCAGGGAAAGGTATTGTGAGGTCCATGGGCCACAGGCCTCCTTTGGGGGTTCCAGTGTGTACACTGGGGCCGCACTGACACCCCAAGTCTCCATTACCTCACATCACCCAGAAAAAAAAAAGCTGTCTTTTGTTTAAATCAACCCAAACCAAAACACTTTTTGCTGAAATACGCTGCTTCAGAAGATCCCCTGTAACAGCAAAAGCCTCCTCCCAAAAAATCCCACAGGTGACATGACATCAATTCCAGTTGACTCCCATGGTGTGGTTGTAGATTTCCAGGCTCCGGTGTATGCTCAGCTCAATATTATATTTTTAGCCCTTTACATATCCACCAGGAACAAGTCTTTTGTAAAGCTAATAACACTGCTGACTCAAAATCAAACCATTCCAATACCCATTGGCTTAAGCATTGCTGCTGGGAAAAACCCATTTCTCTTTCAGCATGTGCAAGGACTGTAGCTAAACTCAATAGGGATCACGGGAGTCCAAGGGATGGGTGGCAAATGGTATAAAAGTCCTCATTAATCAAAGGTCATTTCCACCCTACACTGTTATAGTGCTATTATTCCACTTTCAACATTCTATGGAATCCTGGGATTTGCAGTTTAGGGAGGGGCCTTTAGAATTCTCAGGCAGAGAGTTCTTTGGCCTCAGTGAACTACAACCCCCAGAATTATTCCACAGGATGTTGAAAGTGGAATAATAGCACTATAACAGTGTGGTGCAGAAATGACCAAAAAGTTGCAGGGCTTTGTTCCAATGAACCCTGGCACCATTACACCACAGCCTCCATGCACACCTACTTTGCTTGAGGCCTTTTCTACCAACTGTTGGACCACCTCACATACTTTCAATGCCTTCTACTTCTTTGCTGGATGTTTTCCTAGATCTGTCTGTTGCCTTAGCTGACAATTTACAAATTTCATTCCAGGACATGGCCTACACTGCTCTGACCTTGCCACGGCTTCTGATGGGGGTGTGAGAAATCCAACTATGTCTTTTCAGCAAGTGTGACTGGCTGATTCTAATATTCCCATTTGTAAGATGGAGCAGAATTACCCGTCCCTTTTGGAGGAGGCTGCCTGGGGCATCCCTGCATGAGTCTCTGCTTCTTCCAATTAGCAGTTCATGCAGAAAAGATATTCAGACATATGCTAAAAGTAAATATTTTGAGACATGGGCCTCCACATTTAATTCAGAAGAGGAGGATGAGTCTCTTAGCTGTCAGGAGTTCGGGAAATACTGGCCTAGACCTTAAGCTATAAATTGTTGCCTTTGGTTTCAATCCAGACCAGAAGAGGCACCTCTGGCCTGCTGGCTCTGCTCTAGGCAAGGCCACTAATATCCCAATGGGATATTGTCTTGTGCATCATGGTATCCTGCAAAAACATTTCCTCCCCTCAAAACCACATCAGGCAAGCAGCCCATGAGACTACTCTAGAGCAGGTTTAAGCTATGCAAGGCTCATAAAGTATTTCTAGAGAACTCAAGCCTTTCCAAGTCTCTTTCTTTGAAGGAACTTCCAAAAATACAATATGGTTCCAGGTAGATATTCCTCCCTCAGCCTTGTTTAATTTATATCAGTGCCTGGAACATTAACAATCTTTGCAGTTTATGATTTCAGAAAACCAACAATAGTGCTGTGATCATTTCTCAGGAAATTCCTCCCCTGTTTACTCAAGGGAGGGGGTCACAGTATCACATTGTGTTCCATTCCCCACACCTCGAGATTTTCTATTGTTTTATTTGCTGAGGAAGGGAGAGATCAAAATTTAGAAAAAAGTGAAGGAAGAATGTACAGTTTTATTGATAAAGAAGTTGTATGAAGCCCCCCACTCTTGAATTATCCCAGTGCTTTTTTAAGCTGAGATACAGGAAACTCTACGGTGTCTTAGCTCGGAAAATCACTTTTCAAGAAGCAATGTTTACTGGCAGAGATTACAGTTGCAAGGGTCCCTCAAAGCAGGGAGGCACCACTATATGACATTTTTAAAGTAGTGCTTTACTATCTTGTTGTTCAAAACTAAAATATTGACTTTTTAGAGTGTTTTTAAAAGAAAAAAAATAGGAAGTTACAAGCTGCTGGTCTGTGGTACAAAACACACCTAAACAGTGAATTTTACCCATCTCTATATTTACAAAAGAAAACAATTAGTTATACCACAGAAGGAGCAACGTGAGCTGTCGTTGTGTTAAGAGTCTCAATAAAGTTTAGTTATCCCTTACTAATTGCAGAATTGAATTCACCAGAAGTCAGTTGTCAGAAGTAACTGCTTACTGGCAAACTCAGGTGCCTTGGAAACTCCTCAGTTGTGGACATCAGTGAGAGCAGATAAGCATGCATACCACTACTGATGTTTTCTTACACCGTGCAGCTTGAAGGCAGTGTGGGCTCTTTTCAGGCTTAGTATCAGCTAGTGGCATTCTGGGTCAATTTGCAGAACTCCAGCGCTTTTACAATTGCAGCAACACCATCCTGCCCCAAGATACAACTGCCCTGGGTTGGAAGCTGCCATTTTAATTTGTATATTCCATTGTGGATACTAAAAGAAATAGGGCTCACCAGAGTGAAAACTGGAGATCGCCCCTGTACATTTAATGATTGTGTAGAAGGGGGGATTTTAGCAGGTCATGCATCAGGTAACAAGCAACAACTCCTGAAATGTCCTCTTCATTAAAGATACAGGACCTATGTCCAGCTTTCACTCTGACAAACCTAATGCGCAATGTATGCGTCAGCCTCCAGACTCAGCTACGTGATGCTTCTGTCAGATAGACCATAGGAGGCCTGGCAATGATGAAGGGGGCTAACCAGATTGCACTTTGTCCAGGACCCCCAACATCCGAAGCTGGTTCTAGTCCTAGCTCCAGACTAGAATTATCTCTTAGTTTTTCTGAGACAATAGGCTGGCTGTGAGGAATGGCCATATATTCTAGAACAGTGGTTCTCAACCTGTGGGTCCCCAGATGTTCGTGGACTTCAGCTCCCAGAAGCCCCAGCCACTAAGGTCAATGCTCAGGGCTTCTGGGAGTTGAAGTCCATGAACATCTGGGGACCCACAGGTTGAGAACCACTGTTCTAGAAGATCCTCACAATCCCTTGCAAAGGTTTCTTGATGGTCATATATGCTCCTCCTCAGTAGGGGAACAGAAAAATGTGAAAATCTTTACTCTGTGAAAGTGGAAAGAACCCATAACAATGAGCCACACTGTGGTATATTGTTAAAAGTATAAGAGTAGGAGTGAGGAGGTCCAATTTAAATCTCCTGTTTCTGTGAACCTTGCCAGATGTCTTGGGGCCAATAAATTCATCTGGATATTTTATTTATCTAGATAGTTACACGGCATCTTTTCAAGGGCATTATATTATTATTAAATTATTCCTTCTGGGCCTAACCTACCTCACATGACTACTGAAAAGATAAAAGCAGGGAAAGAGAAAGTATGTATCCATTTTGTGTTCCTTAAGAGGAAAGATTGCCATAAAATATAATAAATTGAATGAAAAACTAAATAAGGAATCTCCAGAGTAGAAACATTCATTTTAGATGATACATCTAGCATCCTTATCTCCTCAATGGAAGCTTTTATCTCATTTGGGAATCCAGTTCCCAAGAATGTCACTTTTCCACAATTGAGGCCAATCGCAAGGCATTTTGCTGCCTGAGGTAAAATTTAAAAATTTTTACACCAATCCTTGACCACATTATTTTTACACCTGAAGAAAAAAAAATTCCACAAACAACTCCCCCCTGTGTATATTGAAAAAGAAGAAAGAAAACAGCAATAAACTGATTAAAAAATGCCTGCACTTTCAAGACATCCCTAAGGCTGGCATCTTATTCTACAAAATGGAGGAACTTGCCTTTTTTGTTCTGACGGCAAACAAAATCGAACACCAGTGAATAGAAGGAAATGTTATGACAATTTTTTTTAAAAAAAAAGAGAGGCAAGATTCTTTACCCAACATGTTTTCCAAAATGTCTTCACGTTCCACCTATAATATATTCAACCCGTTTTGCTTACCCTGTTCTCTGCCTTTGAAGGGTTACCAAAAAAAAAGGTATTTATAAACAAATAAGAAAAAAAAACCACACTTTACACCAGATTTTCTTGTTTGTTCTGGCTGAGAAAGTTGTTAAATCTTGTTTCAAGATATGCACATTTTAAAACTCTCCAAAGCAGTCAATCCAACAACCTTTAAGCTTTTGTGAATGTGCGTGTTCCTTTTGCTTTGAGCAGCTTTGCCAGCAAACAGCACATCCCAAGTACCGATACAATGCTTGGTTACAGAATTTAAAACACGAGCTGGCCTAACAAAGGTTCTGTGTTCTCTTCTGTGCTGCTGTCGAAAAAAGCGACTGAAACCCAGTCACCCAAATGCAGACGACACAAAACACCAGCTCTCCAGGCAGTGTCCTGTTCTGCTCTCTGACTGGAATTTGATCTCTGCTCTCAGCTGAGGCAAGGAAACTCTCTCTGGCCCAACTCCACCGGGTACTGTCCAAGCCAAGTCTACGGCTGCACGCCAAGGCAGGGAAACCCAATGCCAGGCCAGCCAGACAAAGACTCAGGCCCTCCCGAGGCACGCGGGAGAGGGAAAGGTTGCACCCGTTCCTTTTTTCCACCACACAGAGTGCCTTACGGTCTGAACAGGACAATTATCAATGTTTTTATTTTAAGAGCAGACCACTGGCAGAACTATGAGTTTATTTACACTACACAGTCGCATCAGCTTCCGGCTATTTTAACCACCGTGTCTCTTGAATCCTAGACTTCAGGGCCTGTCCATGAGTCTCAGGACCTGTCCCCACTTCTCGAGGCAAGGAGGGGAAACTTGGGGATGAGATCGCTGTCCTGAAAGGTTTGCATATATGTATTTTTCTCGGGTGTTAGATTTGGTGTTTTTATTATTTGAATGGTATCCTCTTTGTAACTGTGGTTAATGCTTAATGTATCGTGCTTAGTGACTTCAGCTGGGCCTGTTCCTTTTGGTATCACCCTTGTAACTCACAAATGCCCACATCCTGTGACATCATAAGAAGTCATCCCTAAGTCTCAGGTTTTGGCCCTAACATCTCAAGGTCTAGGATAATCCTTCCTCTCAACCCCAGTGGCGGAGCCTGGATGTGTGGAGGGGGGGCAGGAGGGGCGTGGTTGTGGTGCACGGGGGTGCAGTTATGGGCCAGGACACCCCAAAATCATTGCCACCCAGGGCAAACTGCTCCCTGCCCCCCATCCCTATGCAACTGCTCAACCCTAAATCATAGGATATGTAGTGTGGTGAGGTACTTAGAATATTCTGTTGTAGTTCAAAGTAATGCAACAGAGCTCCCTAACAGAAAATTCACCAAACTACAAATCCCAAGATGCTAAAAAAGGGATATATGATGGGAGAGGGGCTTCCCTGCTATGTTACCCCAGTTATAGAACATTTCTCTTTACAAGCCCAACTGGTGTCAATACTGCTATCATTCTAGTGTGATCGAAAATCATGACTATATATTAAAACTTTAGGGGCATGATTGATTTCATCCAAATTTGCACTGAGCAGTTTTAAATTGCTTAAAAACTGTTTTTGAATTGTCCTGTTTTTAAGTGCTAAATAGTTTGACGCCTTTTTTAGCCTTAAATAAGTCTTACCATTGTAAACTGCTTTAAATTCTTTAGGTGCATGTTATTGTAAACCGTTCTAAGATCCTCAGTTACAGTAAGGGGTATAAATATGCAAATAAATAAATAGTGTTTAAAGTGGTATGGAACCTCTTGAGTGTAGATACATTCTGTGCCTCTCTGTCTAGGATTTATTTTTTTTACTTGCTGTATTTTTATCCCCTCCTTTCTCCAAAGAGCTCAAAGCAGCAAACACTATCATAACCTTTAAAAAAAAAACTTTTTAAAAAACACTCTGTGAGATGGGTTAGGCTGATAAAAAATGACTATACTAACACCATTCTAATCTACCGAGCTATGGGGCAGGGTTGTAGGTTAGTCTATGTGAAAGGTCACAGATTCAGTTTTAAACATCTGCGGAGAGTTGTGCTCCAGTGACCCCTACTAATACAGGCATAACTCAATTAACAAAAGATAACTCAGTTAACAAAGAAGTTTTTTTACAAAGTCTTTTTGTACAAGCCCAGCTCCACCCAGCCCCAAATTTTCCTCCTTGTCCTCTGTCTAGCTGAAAGGTTTTTTTTAAAAAAGCAGTACAAATTGAGTATCGCTTATCTGGAAATCTGAAAACCTCCAAAACCCGAAACTTTTTGCCATTAGCTGCCCTCTTCCATCTTTGAGGTGATGGTTGTGGCAGTCCTGCTCATTCTTCTCTCAGATCTTCAGTTTCTCTCCAGCCTTGCATCTCATACACAGCATAAGTAGTGAACAAACGAGATGTGAGGCTGGGGAGAGACGTGAGGATCTGTGAAATGGCAGAAATCCAAGTGTAGTGCTTGGCATGTATCCATACCTCCCCACGTTTCACAGATTCTTGCATCTCTCTCCAGCCTCGCATCTCATTATTTGCCGCTTGTGTTGTATATGAGATGTGAGGCTGAGAAGACTGAGGATATGAGAGACTAAGGATATAAGTGACCTGATAACCATATTCAGCGGAAAAATACAATTCTGTATAGGAGATCTTTAGGGACTCCATCCACCACCCCCTTCTCCTGTCAAGGGGTGGGCTGCAGCACTCCTGCTTGTTTGTTAGTGGGCTCCCTGGAGATCTTCTGTACAGAACTGCATTTTATGTATATGCCAAGACAGGTACAGTGGGCCCTCAATATCTGCCGAGGTTTAGTTCCAGGACCACCACCACCACCCTCGGATACCAAAAGCTGTGGATTCTCAAGTCTCATTATAGGTAAGGCATAGTAAAATAGCATCTCTTATATAAAATGACAAACAACTCAACTGAGCGTTGGAGACAGCCTGAGGATCTGTGAAATGGTGGGGAGGCTACAGGATGGTGTGCCTGCACATCAGCACTGTAAAAATCAAGGTTAATTTTTGAAATTTTTCCCCCAAATTTTGGAATTTTTGCGCCAGAGTTGGTTGAATCCATGGATGCATGGATAAGTATTTTGGATAAGAGATACTCAATCTGTATTGACAACATAGAAGATGTCGAAGGAGGGCTTAGGTGCTGAGCTGCAACAGTGTGTCTGTAGTAAACAATGCAATAAACCTTGAGCCGGGAAGGACTGGGATTCTGCTCTAGGTGATCCTACTGTACCTATGTGTGCCTGCCGACAACAGACAAAGTAAACAGTAGCTGCCTCAGGAACCCCTTACTGAGCATGCGTCAACAGAAAAACAGAGGCCATTTCTGCACTACACTGCTATAGTGTTATTATTCCACTTTCAACCTCCTGTGGAATTCTGGGGTTTGTAGTTCACTGAGGCCAAAGAGTTCTCTGGCTGAGAATTCTAAAGGCCCCTCCCCAAACTGCAAACCCCAGGATTCCACAGGAGGTTGAAAGCGGAATAATAGCACTATAATAGTGTAGTGCAGAAATGTCCAGAGAGAAAGGGGGAAAGTAGATATGCTTGCCTCACTACCCACTCCCAGCATGTTAAAAAAGCATAAATCTGTAAGTTTGGCCACCAAAATGGAAATCTAAGAAAAGTTAAAGCTAGTGAAAGAACAAAAGAAAAAAAATCCTTGAATGCACTTTGGATGAAGCTACCAAGGGGTCTCTAGATGGCTTTATGTGTTTTCAGTTGTATTTTAATCTATGTTGTGCTACCATTAGAGCCTTGGGGAGTAGTGGGTAACAAATAAAATGTATTGTTGCTGCTGTTGTTTACCTATGAAAAGCTTACCTGACTTGGTTGTTTCATTTCATTTGTTCATATTGTCAGTTTTAAATTAAAAGTTTTCTGGAACATGATGAACTGCTCTTCTTCTTTGCAGTAGGAAACTACTACTATTCTTTCCATATTACTTCTGCCTTGGGTACCAAAGTTTCTGTTAAAGAAGTAAAGTCCAGGTACACATCTACTATGTTACCTGAAGTATCCCTGCCTGCTGGTCCTCTCATAAGGCTCTAAAATCAGTATGCCCAAGAAGATGGGAACAATTAAGATCCAAGCTGCCAAGTGATCTTTCAGTATTCTCTTATTCTGGCACTGCCAATCAGTAACTGAGTGAATCAGCCATTCATTTTTCCAGATTGGGGCACAGAGAGGAAAGAGAGATCTTTTGTTGCTATGCAACCAGAACTAAAAAACCGGAGTCACAGTGTGAACTTCCTGTTTGAAACTGATAGTCACCATTGGTTAGGATTCTGTCATCACAAAAAAGACTAGAGTGACACTCCAGCTAACATCCATAGTGAATGAACAAGACTTGTTACAAACAGCATGCCTCTCATACTCAAAAAGTCTGCCAGAAAATGCCTGCCAAGGGATTCCAGTCCCAGTACCTTTGAGTATCACAATGAATATGGTCACGTCTCAAGGAGCCAATATCAGCAGAAGAGGGCCCAGAACACAAGATGGTAGAGTGGAAGCATCAGTTGTAATTCACACACCCCATGCCCATCATAGTTCTGGAATGCATTTGTGCCTTTTCAATTTATTACCCAATGCTTACGTGGATTTTTTAAAACTTTCTCATTATAATCTTTGTTGTTAGCTGTATTTATGTTGCTGAGCCACCTTGGATCCCATTTTGGGAGAAAGATGAGATAATAAGTAAATGCATGCAAGTTTGTATGTACATTTTATGTATGTCTAGGTTTCTGTGTCATGCCCCTGTATATCTGTAAGCTCTATCATGCATAGGAGACTTACTGCCTCAGACACACTGCATGTTTCATTCCATGTCCCTTCCTTCCAAAAAAAGAAGAAAGAGAAGACAACAAATGTTAAACATTTTCAGCAAAGAAAGTATTTATGTGTGGTGGTGATGATGATAATGATGAGAATTTATATCCTCTCTTATTCCCAGTGTGGGACTCACAGCAGTTTACAAAAGTTAAAACAGACACAGCTAAGAATTCACATCAAACAGAAGCTACAAATATGATTAAACTGTCAATAAAATTAGAAGCAGCTGAAAGTATGACAATTAGAAGGAAAAAGATATTCCAAGACAGTTCAATATTTCAGGGTTATCCCACACAGAAGTGCTCTACATTCCCCAAACCAGTGCCCTCTCAGCATGGACGGAATTTCGAACCATCTCCAGAAGCTTACAAGTCCCATCATCCAACACATTTGTTGGTGCTGTGTTGAAGAAGGCTCATGTAAGGAAGGTGTGACATTTGAATTGCTCTGAGAAAGGAAGTTAAGTAAAAGGAAGAAAGCAGAAGTATGGGAAGTGTAGTCTAGATGTGAAACTGGGAATCACGAAGGCAAGTCCAAGGAGAAGGACGGACAAATGGCCAGCTGGCCCCTACTGTGAGTATCTTCTCCCTCTTACCTTTGCTACTGTCAAATTCAATGGGTGTACAGCTGTTGTTGCCAAGATGCCATGGACAGTAGTAGACAGCACCTCCCTCTGTAACACCTGGCTGGTTTGTTCTGTCTTTTGGTGCTCCAACGAGAACACTGACACTGCAAGGAGGAAGAAGAATAAGAGGTAAGTCTAAAGCGAGGGATGCCTCCTCAGCAAAGCTAAACTCCCTCCTTCTCAGCTATCCCTTAAAACAGAGCTTTCGAAACTTTTCATGTTGGTGACACACTTTTTAAACATGCATCATTTCACGACACAGTAATTTCAGTTTTACAAGCAAACCAGAGGTTAAACTATTCCCTTATAAGAGATACAGACACATATATAAATTGTAATAACAAAACGTATGGGGACACAACATATCTCATGAAAACCTTTCATTTATATTTTTAAAAATATATGATTAATAAATAATAACATACATTTCCGAGACTGTAGGCAACACACCTACACACTTCAGGCGACACACCAACATGTCACGGCACACCATTTGGAAAGCTCGGTCTTAAAAAGTTACCCATCACTACTGACCTTGACTTCACCACATGTGATACTGCAAAGGACTCTGGGAGTTAATTAACACGGGATACAGACTGAGGTGTCAGGAGGGACTGTACCACTTCAAGGTAAGGGATTCTATATTTGACCAATTCCCTCCTTAAAACACCCACCCACTCACTTGTTGCAAATAGAGCAGTGGCCCCTCCACTTTCGCAAAGGTTCTGTGCATGCCTTCCTTCTGCACACAATGCTCCCCTTCTCATTCCTTTGCCTTTTGCCCAGGCATGCATGCATTTCTCCTGAACACCCAAAAGGATAAAGGCAAGCAAAGGGGGGAGGCATGCCCGCCTTCCTTCTCTGTGCATGCTGCTCCCTCTCCCATTCTCTTGCCCTTTTTCCAAGCACAGAGAAGGAAGACACACAGGCCCTAGCAAAAGTCAAGGGAATGGGAGGAGCAGAATGTGGAGATGCAGGGACAGGCACACACCTCATGAACAATCAAATTCATGAAGGTCAAACCCACAAATGTGGAGGGAGCACTGTAGTGCATCAGGCAGAAAAGCTTTAGTTTGACTCTGTGAATGCTATTGTTTTTATATACCTGTTTCCAAAGAGAGTTAATTTTTTAAATGCAGGGAATGGTTAAGAACAGAAGAAGAGATGGGCTGGATCAGACCACAGGCCTATCTGGTCCAGTATCCTGTTTCACTGAGGTGCCCAACCAGCTGTCCACTGGAAGCTCACAAGCAGGATGTGAGCAAAATAGGCATCCTCCAGCTCACATTCCCTAGCATCTGCTATACAAAGACATGCCTTTGATATTAGAAGCAACATACAGACATTGTGACTAGCAATAATTGATTTTTAATTTTAAAAATTCTGGCAGTCTGAGGTGAGATCGTCCTTTCCATCACTCATGTCCACCTTGTTGTCCAGCCTGCAGAGAGGAGGCTTGGGTTGAAACATACGTAAAGAAAACTGGCCTACTTGTTTTCCTTCAAAGGGAAAAGAGGTTTATACAGTGCAAGCAGCACCAGCAACAATATATTGCATTGTTTTCTCCCACACTAGCACATTCAGAGGTCCTACCAGCCATATCTTCCTTCCAGATATAACGACTCTTAATGACTCTTTCACTTCCCATCTTTCTTTTCCAATTATTTGGCTACCACCCACTATCCCATCCCCCAGATTGCCTCAGATCTACGAGCCTTTACCCTCCCCTCTGGGACCCCCAGATGTTATTTTTTTTAATTGACTGCCCACCTATTTCCCCCAAACTAATGCTGTCACTATAAAAGGGAAGGACAACCAACAGTAGTTCAAACCTGAGGTACCAACAGCCATCAGAAACAACAGCAGAAATACTGATACCCTAATACCCTAAATATCTTAAAAATGAAACCATAACATGGATTGATGCCACATCTATAACACAGACCTAAACCAAATCAAAGGTAGTTTCAATATCAAGATACTGCACATCTGTGAAAATACCAAGAACTCTTTGCCAGGGGAATCCTTTGGTTTGCAAACAAGCAGTCACAGATTTTCAGAACCCAGAGTGATTCATATGAACTGGGATTCGTAGTATAGTAATTCCAATATCTGCTGGAAGAAGTAACAGGTTAACAGCATTCTTTATAGCTAGGTTGGAAAAGGAATCACATGTCTCTTTGGCTGCTGTTGAACTGCAAATCCCAGCATGCCTCATTACTGGCTATGAAAAATGTAAGCCAATGACATCAGGAGGGCTGCATGAATCTCACTGCATATAGAAAAACTCTTTGCTCTTTTCCTAATATAATGCAATGATGCACTTCAGCATCTTTGTTTTAGAGAACCTGCAGCCTATGATAGCTCGTTTTGTTCTGGAAAACGTGTGGCTCAAAACCCAGCATGGCGTGGTGGTTTGAGAATTAGACTACAACTCTGGAGACCATGGTTCAAACCCCACTCACCCATGGAAACCCACTGGGTAACCTTGGGCAAGTCACACTCTCTCAGCCTCAGGGGAACACAAACCACATCTGAAAAAATCTTACCAAAAAAACCCTGTGATAGGGTTACCTTAATGTCACCATAAGGCAGAAATCACTTGAAGGTGCACAAGAACAACACGACCTGAAGCTCATGATTTTCACGACTATTGTTAGAGATGCGTAGGAAGCATGAGTCTATAGCTTGGAAGCACATTCACTTTAGTTTCCTCCTCCCCTCTGCTCCCCAACTCCTGGCAGCCTCCACCTTCTCCCCTCATCCTACCCCACCCCTCAACTGAGCTCCCTGGTGCAGGACAAAAGGGCCCTTGTGCACGCGAGCCAGGTGTACAGTTCAGCAGCTGCAAGCAGGCAGTGAATCTACCCCTCCTGGGGCCCACAGGCCTGGGAAAGAGCTTAAAATACCCAGCAGTGACAGTGGAAAGAGAAAGAGAGACCCACAGTATCACAATGAGAATGGAGGTCAGCAAGTGACACAAGCAAGGAGACTTCACAGCAAGCCCCTGGCTGCAAACCTGCCAGATGCATCCCACAGAGGGGGCGACACTAAAAGTGATCTGTGGGAAACCAAACTGTCCCCACTTCAAGCTCCGCAGAGACTGAAGGTCCAACTCATGGCTAAAGTCATAGGCGCAGGGAAAAGGAGAAGTCTGCTTGACTTCAAACTCTGATGGAGAAACTCACATCACTGAGAATCGACAGAAATATCATTCCAGGATCTTGAAAAGCAAGAGTGCAATGAAAAGAGCACAGCTCCAAAAAGTGAGGTGGGGTGCTGTTTTGTTTTTGTGTACTACAGCTTTTGAAATTTCCCAGCCAGCACAGTCAGGAGCCATGCTAGCTGGGGGATTCTGAAAACTATAATGCAAAAAGTAACTTCTCCAAATTCTGGTTGGTAGGGAGACAAGCTCCCCCATAAGAATCAATATAGCATGCTAGGTGACAAGTGGCAGCATCAGCCAGCCAAGCTGCAGCTACAGATACCCATGTCAGACATGGGCAGGGCAAGTTAGGACCTTCCAGACAGAAGCAGCAGATGGGCAGAGTAGGCAAGGCTCATCCCAAAATCTGGGGCACTCCTCCATGCTCCAGTCACAAACCACTTATGGTTTTGGATGGTGTTAAACTATATCACCCATTATCCTTCATCATTGAATTGTGGGCTAGGCCTGACAGAACATGCACTCCAGAACAGCTGGAGTGCGACATGTCATTCATTTCACACTCACATCAGAGAAAGGAAACCACAAGAGCTCTGGCAGGAAAGGTTTTTTTTAAAAGATGATTTGGTCTGCGTCTTGGCCTGCAAGCACCACTATCTAGAGACACTAAATTATTTGGAAAGTTCTAGAAAGCTTTGCTGCATGCCCAAACAAACCTGTGCGCAGCTCTTTATTTGCTAAAGGTGAACCAAATCAATTACTTCTACGTTCTTACTTTCTACCAGTGGGTTCAAGGCAGTGTATGTAATTCTCTTCTTCCTCATTTCATCTTGTGAATTTGGATCTCCCAAATTCCAACCTAGCAGTCTAATCTCTACACCCTGTGGGGATATTGTGGATTAGGACCGTGGAGGAAACCTTCTTGCTAGGACAGCTAGTGTCTTAAGAAAGAAACAAAGATAAGGACAAAGCAAGAGAATCAGAGTAGCATTGAGGATTGAGTGCTGGATTAGGGCCGCTTCTGCACTACACTGTTACAGTGCTATTATTCCACTTTCAACATCCTGGGGAATTCTGGGATTTGTAGTTTTCTGAGGCCAAAGAGCTCTCTGGCTGAGAATTCCAAAGGCCCCTCCCTAAACTGCAAACCCCAGGATTTTGAAAGCGGAATAATACCATTAGAATAGTGTAGTGCAGAAATGGCCTAGGTCTTTGGGAGAATAGGGTTCAAATCCTTGCTCAGCAATGGAAACCCACTTTGGGAAGTCACACTCTCTCAGCCTCAGAGGAAGGCAATGGCAAGCCTCTCTGAACAACTCTTGCCAAGAATACCTCATGATAAGTTCACCTTATGGTTACTGTGAGTTGGAAATTACTTGAGGACACACAACAACAACCAAGGGCAAGCCACCTAAAGAGAGGTCCGTTTGCATGAAGCCCAGAACACAAGGCAATAAAATCTAAATTGCTTTTTCTTTTTTTGTTAAAGGGCTACAAAAATACATGGAAAGTCATAATGGGTTCTGTATGTGTGTGTTTGCATAAGCCACAATGAGTGATTGTGACTACTCTGAGTAAGGTATTAACTATTCAAGATTGATATCGAGAGTAACATTACCTGATCTTGTAGGTATGGTACCAGAGTTCCCTCACTCTCACAGTTCCTATAGTTACTCTGAAGCAGGGCAGTCACTAAGGTGGCTTAGGCTTAGAGTGTATATGTACATATTTCAAAATTACTGCACCTGCCCAGCCTGTCTGCAATGCCACAGAGGTTTTATCTCTGTTCAGGCTAGTGGTGGACTTGATTCTTCCCCTCCCCAAAGCCGCTCACCCAACCTCTCTGGGAATGTTTCCACAGGTACACAGGACAAGCCTTCCTGATCTAAAGCTCTTTATCTAATCTCTGTTTGTGGAGCCAGGTCCCTGCTCCAGCTAATCTTCCTGGCACCAAGGGAGGCAAAGTGGAGGCACATTAAAGTCCATCTTCTCTTTTCTCTTCGTTTCCCACTGCAGTGGGGGGCTGGCAAGTGTAAACAAACAGCAGAGAGTCCAGCTGAGTTGCTGGCAATTAAACTAAAGGCCCAATTCATTTTTCTTACTTTTTTTTAAAAAAGTTTCGAACTCCACTTCATGATTTGATCTGATTTTACAAAAAAGTGCCTTCGAAAACTCTTAACAAATCAATACTATAATATTGAGAGGCACAACTGTCCAAACTAACTATGCAAGTTAACTGAGATTTGCCAGGGTGAATAAAAGCATCTTGAGATGGCACTGAAAAGAACATAGAACTGGTGCTAGTTATACAAAGGAAGCTCTTTTCTCAGGTAAACGCTTAACACACTTCATCTAATGACAGGCCACAGGAAAGGGCCTCTTCTGATGATCTTAATGCCTACGTGGATTTGCTTGAAAGTATTCACTCCTTCAGATACTTGGTTTCCAAGCACTTAGTACAGTTGCTCCTCCACATTTGTGGGTTTCACTTTCAGGGATTCGATTGTTGACGGGGTGGGCTTGCCTCCCCGCATCTCCTCCTCCCATTCCCTGGCCTTTTGCCCAGGGGCAGGGAGGGGAAAGATCATTGCCTCTTCTCTGGATGCCCTCTGCCATGGCCACTGTGGGTGCTCCAGAAGCGGCCTGCAGGGATGTGCAGAGTGGGAGATCACCCGTTCTCTGCACACCCACCGCCCCTGCCTGTGCAGGTGAGCTGGTAGCAGCCAGCAGGGGCGATCGCTCATGCAGGCACTTTGGAAGCGGCCTGCAGGGATGTGCCAAGTGGGCAATCACCTGTTTTTCGCATCCCATCGGCCACTGCCGGTGCGATCAGGCTCACCATCTGCCCAGCCACAGCTCCAGTGGGATGGCACCAGCATCAGGGGAGAGATGCCAAGGGAGGAAGGAAAGGTCTTTTCCTCCTGCTCGCCATCTTCCTGCTGGCAGCTCTGGGAGTGATCGCCCCAGCAGTGGGGGTCGGGGGAAGGCGAAAGAGAGGAAAGTTTTTTTCTCCCCCTCCCATCTCCTGCCCACTGCTGGCGATGGTTGTCATGGGCACGTGTGCAGGGAAGGAGGGATGTTGGGGGGGGGGTTATTCGCAGTTATTTCACTTTCGCGAGGGTTCTCTGCACATATCCCCCATAAATGTGAAGGGCCTACTGTACTTCACTGGTAAGCATCAGCCACTTGAATTAAGCATGGTAGCAAGAGTCTGTGTAAAACCTTCAGAACTGTTTAATGTGGTTCCAGCAGCCAGACAGATCAATCCAGGACTGAGCCCTACCATTAGGCAGAGTCAGGCAGTTGCTCCAGCTAGGAAAAATTTGGAAACAAAAGGGCTGCATCATCTACTTTCTTCTTTCTGAATTTTTAGTGCCTCATGTTTTAGAATTTGGCTGGATTTAGGTACAGCATGCCTTGACATGGTTCATAGGGTAGAAATCAAGTGCCCCCCCCAATGTTGTTGGACTGAACCTCCCAGCATTCAGTCTCACAACATCTGGAAGGTCACATGTGCCTCACCTGGTAAACGGAGGTGAGAATGTCCTGTCTCAAGCAGCAAATTATCTTGGGCCAGTCTCTCAGGAATTTAGCTCCAAGTTCTGTACCAGCTGAAGCCTCCATAAACCTCGCATCCCACATGGAGGATCAGCAACTAAAATCACCCAGAACAAACATGGCAGTAGGCCCAGCATTGTTTACATTCACTGGTCCCTAATAGGGTTGTCAGAGTGGAAACTAGAGAAGACACCATTACCTCTACTGGTTATGCAAAGGAGGGAATTTCAGAAGGTGTTGCTAGTTGAGTGGCAAGCATCACCTACTGTAATTCCTTCATCTGCATAACTATTAAACATACCGGAGCTGTATCCAGTTTTCTGCCTGGCAACTTTATCTCCTACTCATGTCAGGGAGTCTGGCACAGGGGATTATAAACCAAATAAGCACACAAATGTTGTTGGGAGTTCAGTCTCCAGCAGCCATAATCCAGGTATACCTGAAGGGCCACATAATCCCTGTTCTTGACATAAAGGAAAACCCTGCCCTAGATGGTTGCCTTTGGAAACAGCCAATTTCATGCATATTATTCATGAAAGTGAACTGCTTGGGGAGTGTAGATCACTCCCCCAGGAAATCCATCCTAGACCCTACAGGTATGAACTTTACTCTTGGCACTGGGTCAGGCCTGTGTTGTTACTTGCTGCCTTGCAGCATCAAATGACAGTTTCTGTATGTGAGCAGACAGCCACACTTTAATTGCTACGGACAGAATTTTCATCTCACACTCAGCTGTGAGTTGTTCATTTTAAGCAATCAAGCAGCAAGTGATCAAAGTAGTGGCATGTGTGCACCAACTCCAAGTCTTAGTCTGCTCCATGAATAAGCAACAAGGGGAGGAAAAAACCCCCAAATAAGTGATGTAACTTGCTGTCTTTGGACTGTTAACTCTACTGCATCCACAAAGAAATGTTTACAAATAGAAACAGGGCTGTTTGATTCCATCAGTATTGCTCATCAGGCCAATCTGCTCTCTGGCCTGCTGTTACCCAAACACAGCAGTTTATCTGCAAATCAATTGTTGTGTCTGAATTTTTAGGCTGTATGACAGTGGTTCTCAACCTGTGGGTTCCCAGATGTTTGTGGACTTCAGCTCCCAGAAGCCCCAGCCTCTATGGTCAATGCTCAGGGCTTCTGGGAGCTGAAGTCCAAAAACATCTGGGGACCCACAGGTTGAGAACCACTGCTGTATGAGTTACCAGGTACTGCTTGCTTACTCTGTCTTATAAAGCAAAAATCTTTTATCAGATACAGCATAGGTGTTGGAACTGCAAACCACATCATCCTTCATTGCTGCCTAGGGCTGAGGGAGTTATATTCCAACAAGACCAGGTAGGTTACAAGTGGCCAAGCCCTGAGACACAAAGTCTGTGCAAGCCCCTCAGCTCCCTACAGCTGACAAGCTATTGTTTCATTATACTTCACCCTTGGCTATGCTGGCTACAGTTGATGGTAAATGGAGTTCAGCAACATCTGGAGGGGCTACAGATTTCCCAGTTCTGATTTCTACCCCATTAATCTCAATGATAAAAATCTGGAATATAAAGCAATCAATACCTCCTAGTCATGGCTGGGGTACTATAGTAGGAGAAGGGTATTCATGTTGTGGTCTGTTCACAAGTCTGGCTGGCCACTGTGGGGAAACAGAATACTGGACTACAGAAGCTTCTGTATTTATTTATATAAAGTATTTCTGTGTTGAGAACCAGCATGGTATAGCAGTTTGAATGTTGGACTACAACTCTGGAGAACAGGGTTCTATTCCCCACTTGGCCATGGAAATCCACTGGTTGACCTTGGGCAAGTCACACACTCTCAGCCACAGAAAACCCAATGACAGGTTCACCTTAGGACTGCCATGGCAGAAACGACTTGAAAGCACACAGCAACAACAATTTCCATGTTCCTTCCCAGCCCGCAATGAACAAATAAAAACCAACTAAAACAATACAGAGATACAGACATTTAAAAAAACATTAAAATACTCTTTCAAACCTCCTAAAAGCAATCTAAAAACAATCCTAGAATCCCAGTTTTAAAACAGCCTTGATGTTGGTAGGCTATTCTCAGACGCCTGGCTGGAGTAAAGGATGATCTGCATCAACCTTTCCAAAATTTGGCCACCAGAAGGTATTCTAGCACGGCACCCATCAACCCCAGCCAGCATGGTCGAAGCAAAGAGATTATGGGAGTTGCAGCCCAACAACATCTAGGCATCCAGGCCGGAGATGAGCTGCCTGATCTGCCTGAAAGCTTCAGTGGCACAGAGAAGTACCATGCTAGTGACAGATGCCATCACAAACACCCATGATTAGCTCAGAACTTCTTTTTTCCAAAGGAAAAAAGAAGGTCAACAACACAGATGTCAGGTGATGATTAAATTAACTAATGTGGGAGCTAGGCTGGCTCTAACTTTAGGGCATGCAGCAACTGCTTCAAGATGACCGATGCTGATGGGAACAGCTCCCAAGCTATTCCTTCCAAGTCCTCCTTCCCTGGCCATTCCTGTCTCTTGGAAGACAGAGTTGTGAGTGCCACACACCCTTCCCTGCACCCCCTAAACTGGCCTGCTGCCCACTGAGTGGTGGAAGACCCCTTCCCGTTACCTGTGTCAAAGCAAGATTCACGTGTCGGAACACAAGCAGGGGAAGTCATCTTGTCCACTGCCTCAGGCAATCATATGTTTTGGGCTGGCCATAGCTATACCTCCTACATCAGTTTTTCTATTGCCTTATATACACAGTTCAAAGTACATTTAAAGCCTTTCAAAAGCTCAGGCCTCTTAGAGACTCCGTGTCTCACTTATAAGGTGTCCCAGCAATGCTGCCTTTCTGACTGCATCACCTATACACAGAGTCTGTGGGATGTGTGGGCAGATACATCCTCTTTGTGTTGCACCAAATGAGATAATTTAAATACAAGAGAGAGAAAGAGAACGAACTTGGAAGTACTACTAGAGTACAGTAACAAATCTGCCATGGAGAGCAATGCCTCCTTGAGTATATAAAAGCAGAGAAACATTCTCACAAATATGACCCATGCTGTATGCACTCTATATTCAGGTTATCAGTCATTGTTATGTGTCTTCAGGTTGTTTCTGACTTATGGAAACCTTAAGGTGAAGCTATGGTTGCTGTTGTTGTTAAATGCCTTCAAGTTATTTCCAATGTATGGAGACCTTAAGGAGAACCTATCACGGAGTGATCATACCTGGGGCTAAAACTGTCTCACAGGAAAAAGCACTCATTGGCTATTGCTAAGCTATGGCATTCCTTTTTCTTGCAGAGATACCAAAGTTTTAACAGGAACATGTTCTAGAAGTTAACCTAAGGTATTTCAGGATTAGAATGGCTTTCAAAGGACAGGATTAAGTTGGTATGTCAATGAATACCTGTGGAGTTTTAATTTTGTTATAACTTGTTTTATATACGCATTTTATTAATTTTGATCAGTTGTTTGTGACTTTTCAGGTGCTGTAAAGGTGAAGTGACTCATGATGTATGACTCATAGCAAAAGACAATAATGCTCAGTAGAGTGGAAGGCAGTAGAAAAAGACAGAGCACAACACAGGTGGATAGACTCAATTAAGGAAGCCACAGATCTGAATCTGTAGGGTTGTTGATGACCAGGGCTCTTGGACATCTTTCACTCATTGAGTTGCCTCAAAGACAACTTGATGGCAAATAGCAACAAAGAGTGAAAGACTCTAGTCAGTTCCATTCTCATGGGATTTAATACTATGACTTATCCCCTTGGAAGAGAATTTCTCTGCTCTGCAACCCCAATGTAGGAAGAAAAAAAAACCTCTGTGAAGAAGGGTGAAGTGCACAAATTGTTGTTGTATGACTTCAAGTCACTTCCAACTTATGGCAATCCTAAGGTGAACCTATCATGGGGTTTTACAGGGGGCTGAGAGTGTGTGATGGACCCATGGTCACCCAGTGGTTTCCATGGCTGAGTGGGGAATCGAACCGTGGCCTCCAAGGGTAAAGACCAATGCTCAAACCACCACACCATTCTGGCTCTCATACCCAAAGTATTAGGAGGCATTTGCCAGACCAGTGCCTATAATATACATTTTAAAAACCAGTTGCCAATTATTTATTTGTCAGTAGAAGAACTGGGGTGGGATTTTCAATTACTGCACATGCCTCAATTGCATAGCACAGGGATGGGCAGCCTGACACCCTCTCAGTGTTCTGAATGACAGCTCTCAAAGGATACATCCAGTATAGCCAAATGTCAAGGATCATGGGGCTTGCAGTTCTAAGTATCTAGGGGGTACCAGGTCTCCAACACCTGTATATCCCATTGCAAGAGCACAGTGACCTCAACCACAGTTATACATTTCAGATACTGCCACACGGTAAGGATTCAAAGAGGAAATATCTAGGTTCAAGTTCCTCATCTGTGAAGTTTACCGGGTGACTTTAGGTCATGCTTTCCTTCCCAACCTGAGCAACTTCCTGTAAGAAACAAACAGAAATATGTGAACAGTTTACACGCTCTTGAACTCCCTAGATCAGCCAGCTGTAAATGTAGCAAAATCACTCAGTCAATTAATCAACCTCTGCATGACAGTGAGAGGTTATGGAGTAAATATGACAACTTGGTGGTGGTGTAAGGTGGGGGTGTTTCCCAAGCATCACTGTGTAGCTCCTCCAAAAGACAACACATGTTTTTTTTTCTGTTGTCTCAAACAGCATCAGCCACAGGCAGTTGGAGAAAGCTGTTGTTAAGATTTGCTCCTGCTGCAGTTTATCAGAACGCCAAAACCGCTGCAATAGAAAATTGGCAAATCTCATAAGAACATAGAGTCTTAAGAACAGGAAGGAGCTGCAAGGGCCCTCTAGTCCAAGCTCTTGCAATGTGTGAATACACAACTGAAGCACACCTTAAAAGATGCCCATCCAGCCGCTGTTAAAAGATCTCCAAAAAAGACTTCATCACCCTTCAAGAGAGCCTATTCCGATATCAAACAGCTCTTGCAGTAAAGTTCCTCCTAATGTCTAAGTAGAATCTCTTGCCTTGTAATTTCAATCCATTGGTTCATGGTCTAATATCTGGAGCAGCTGAAAATGTTGGAAGCTGTTTCATACTCCTGTGAAGACCATTTGTGTCCTTCTAGGCTAATATTTGCTATTCTGCATGACAGCAGTTCTCTGATATCTCTGGCAAAGGCCTTTCCCATGTTACCTCCAACTTTTAAATGGCAAAGCCGGGGACTGAACCTGGCACCATCTATATTCAAAGCATTGTTACCCACTGAGGTAGGATCCCTCTCTAATAATAATAGTTACAGAGTGTCCTTCTACAACATAACATCCCTTCCCAGATGTTTTGGATTACAACACTGGTTACCTCTGCCCATTTCTGGGCTTGATGGAATTTGTAGGTCAAAACATCTGGAGGACACCAGTTTGGGGATGACTACTGTAGAGGCTGCTTCTTAGTGTTCCTAAAAAGCTACCAATCTCAGCCTACTGTATTCGCAGATGAAACTCTAACTTCTTTCTCAGACAGCTCTGTATGTGTGCTCTGTTGCAGCCTCCCACTCACCAGGAAGCAATACATCTTCCCCTCTAAACTGCCTTTCTAGTTTTCTCCTGTCCTCACAGCTCTAAAGAGGCCAAACTGAGTTCTCAAGCAGGTAGCCAGGCTTTGACTACCCTGCCCACATTCACAGTGCCGTATCCTGCCATTCTCTTCATCTTCCACCTTTACAGTTCAGTCAGAAAAGCTTCAGTCAGAAGTACACAGGAAGTGTGTGACATTACAGGTGATAACGGCAGCTGGAAACACATTGACCACAAAACATGGCTAGGAAGCCACTGGTCGCTTTGCTGTGGGTGGGATTTGGTGAGTAGGATTGTTTTGCACTGGGTGTGGTTTCAGATACCAATGTACCCACAATGCTCTCTGAGTAGACCTGGTTGAGGGAACTGTTATTGACAGAGATCAAGAAAGAGGATAAGTGGCCCTTCAGTTGTTGTTGGACTGCAACACCCAGCATTCCTTACTACTCACTAGGGTTGCTGGGAGTTGCAGTTGAACAACATCTTGGAGGGCCATACTTTGCCCATTTCTGTCACAACTGAACCTGCCTCAGATTGAATTCACTCTCCCCATTTTTGTCAACAAATGACACTTTGAGTGAATAACTATGGTCTATCAAACAGGAACAAATATAAGATCTTAGCAACTGATTAAGACTGTAATTGCAATGGAGCAATAAACACAAAACATGTTCCAAGCTATACTCAGCTACTCAAAGCCCCTTTCTCCCACTGCAACCTGGTTTAGCGAGACAGGCCCTGCTAAAATGAAAAGGCAATATAACATCCTAGAGCAGGGAGTTCCAGAGCCTGCTGTAAGAAACAAAAATGCCATTGCAGATGTATTGCAACTCTAACCTGAGCTTCCAAGTAGGAAAACAATTTTCCAGTGTGGCCATGCAAATGAGGCTATAATGGTTTATAGCTCAGGACAAGTAGTGTGAAAACTTTTTATGCTAGGAAACAACTCTGCATCCCTGTCCTTGCCCTGGAACCCTTCCATTCACCCCTCAGCCCCTGCCCCCCCCAAAAAAGCTCAGTTGTTGGTCATAGAGATCTTCAGTATATGGTGATTTGCTCAAACCAACCCAATCTCCAAACAGCCCACCTCACTACTTGATAACCACATATTTTCCAATATTTCACAGATTAAAAGAGGGACAGGTGTGGCCAAGCAACATCAGAGGCTGTTTCCGCACTGCCCTGTTATAGTGCTATTATTCCACTTTCAACATCATGGGGAACTGTGGGGTTTGTAGTTTCCTGAGGCCAAAGAGCTCCCTAGCTAAGAATTCTAAAGGCCCCTCCCTAAACTACAAACCTCAGGATTCCACAGGGTGTTGAAAATGGAATAACAGCACTATAACAGTGTTGTGTGGAAATCGCCAGAGTGTGGTCAGGACAGCCAAAGGAAGAGCATGCAAGCTAGGAGAGGCTGCAAGAGTTGGCTTCTGTCTGAGTCTTCTGGGAAGGGTAGAACTCCAGCTGCTCCTCTTCTCTTTCCCCTGGTGAATTAACTGAATACAAACTACCATTGTACCTTGAACTCAGCTTGCAACAAGTGATGCATGCTGAGGTCAAAGGAGGAAAGTGGGAGGAGAAAGAGACTGGTACATTTTAAAAGCTGCTGAAAAAGTGGGATGACAGAGGATTAATTGGGACTCTCTCTGCCAAATTCGGATAGTTGGAAGGTATGAAAGCATGGAAGTTGCAATCAGAAACATCTGGTTGAAAATGGGATTCAAATGGGACAGACTGGTCCAAGTTGGGGTGAAAATGGCCTCCTGATCCTTGTGTAACAACATTATAATAAACATATACCGGAAGGCAGAAGACAATATTCAAAAACATTCATTGTAGCAATTTTCAGTTTTGAAAACAATCTTGAGATGTCACACAACTGCAATTTTAGGCAAGAATAACATTATCAGAGCAGCAGCCTGTCATGCATTGAGATTCATCTAAGACACAGGAAGCATAAGTGATGGAAGGCTGAACAGTTGTGTGGAAAAACAAAAAACAAACAAACCCTCAGAGCTTGGAAATATTACTTTCCGTGGCTACAGCCCTCAAATCTCCCAGCCAGCATGGCCAAACTCTCAAAGAACTTGATAACGATTGCTGCCCTTTCTTCTGCATTAAGGTTTCCAAATGCTTCTGTGGTTTTTGCTCAGCACTCTCTCATCACACGCCAGGAGTCCAAACAGATTTGACAGCATTGGGCCGCCCCAGCCCTCAGGCCATGGCCATTCCCCAGGCCTCTGGGGGCAGACTCTTTTCTCAGGAAGGTGAATCAGTAGCCAGCATTAAGCAGAGCTGGTTAATCTGCAACCAACCAGAGAGGCATCTGGTCCCCTCTGAGGCCTTTGATGATAATGCTGGCATGCAATGTGAACTGGAGAGGGCATAAATACCCTAAAAGCACCAGATCCCATCAGATTTTGGAAGCTCAGCCCTGCTTAGTACTTGAAGGCACATGTCAGGGGAAGAGGAGGAGAAAGGAGAAGAAGATGATGATTCAGGGTAGAACACCTGCTTTATATGCCAAGCATCTCAGTTCACAGAATCAGAGTTGGAAGGGACCATTCAGTCAATGCCTGTGCCACACAAGAATACACAACTAAAACACTCCTGAAAGACGTCCATCCAACTTCTGTTTAAAGACCTTCAAAGAAGGAGAAGCTGTCTGTTCCACTGTAGAACAGCTCTTACCATCACAGATTTCTTCCTGAAGTTTAGGTGGAATCTCTCAATTTGAATCCACTGGTTTATGTTCTGATCTTTGGAGCAGCAGAAAACAGGCTCCATCTTCTATGGGACGTCCCTTCAGATATTTAAAAGCAGCTATCATATCACCTTTCAATCTTCTCTTCTCGAAGCTAAGCACACTCAGGTACCTCAGCTGTCCCACACAGACCTTGGTTCCAGAGGCATATCTAGGGTGGGGCAAGTAGAGTATGTGACCCGGGCGCCAATGCCGGGGGGGGCACAGAAAAGGAGTGCCAGAAGCAGCGGAGGAGGAAACAGCCCTGGAGGCAGGGATGCAACTTTCACACTTGCCCCAGGTGCTGTTTCTGCTAGATTCACCTCTGCTTGGTTCAGTTCCCAGCACAAACAGATAGGCCTGAAAAAGATCCCTGAAATCTTGCATGCTGCTGTCAGTCACAGTAGGGATAGGAACTGTGCAGCCCTTAGGATCTCACTGAACTCCAAGTCCCACCTGTCCTAGCCAGCACACACAGCAGTAGGGAATGCTGGAATCTGCAAGCCAACAAACTCTGGAGGACCACACATTGTCACTCTCTGATAGAGACAATACTAGGCAATAAAGACCAATGGCCTGACTCTGTGTGAACCAGTTTCCTGTGCCACTCTGTAGAAATCCTCTTCCTCAGCAGAAATCTTCTTCCTCAGGAAACAGGCCCAGGTGTTGCTTCTTCCACCCAGTTCCTGGATATGAGAAAGATAGCAGCTCCCTTCATGAGCATCCTGATACAGTCATCCTATTAGCCTAGCTTATTTCTTCAGCTCAACACAACAGAGGTGAAGCCAGGAGCTGAGCGCCACAGATATGGCTACACCTGAGGACACCTTACAGGTGAATCATATGTGAAACATCCTTTCAAACAGCTTTGGCTTTGAGTTCAGATTTCTCAGGTCAAAGAGCTGAGAGATAGGAGGGGAGCAGACATAGAGTGGATATAAATTTGAAATCCATTTTTTCCCATAGTGCTTTGCTAGCTGAGTTCAACAATCATCTCATTCTCTCTCATACAAATGTGTCACAATAAAAGAAACTCAACTTTAAGAAGCCTCATGTATGGCCAGTCTCAGAAGAAGGGAGTAAAAAGGCAGCAAAGTCTAGGCCACTCAGCTGAGAGGGTGCTTCAGACTAAAAAGACAGGAAGGAAATCCCTGTTACAGGACACATATGGCTGCCGCCAAAAGTACCACTCCCAGGTCAAAACTCTCTTCTTCTCCATAAGGGAGCACAATGTACATCCTCATATCATGACGTCACCACATTCTGTACTGACTGCAATGGGCAGCAGCAAGAAAAGGCAGAATATCATGATGTCCAGAGACTGGCTATACAGGGGCTGTGCATGACAACAGATTACACAGAGGGAGGATGCAGGACTACTCTTTTTCGCCAGATTAGTACTACTAAAACAATTCCTCCTGGACAATCGGGAGCGGATTTTTATTTCGAACAACCGTGAGCTCCTTCCAGTTGTGGTACGTGAACTTTCTTAAACATGTTCTGGACTCATAATGATTTAATTTTATTCTACTTTTGCACCAGTTTCCAATTCTGCAAAACAAAGTAAAATCTGGAAGCCTGAAGTCTGCCCATCAGTGGGCTATAATGTATTGAAGGGGAGTAGGTAGGCAATGGTGATAGGGAACAAGCACAAGGGTCAAGAGAAAAGTTGAGCCTTGATAAGGAATTGGACTGTGGCATATAAAAGGAAAAGTAAATTCAGAAAGTTCAAGTCTGAAAGTTTGAGACATACATGCCATTCATGCTCTGGTTAAACAACTGAGTGACAGAAATTCTTGCCAGTCAACGCCACAAGGCAGGTTAGATATGCCAAAGCATATGGGAGAGTGCCAAAGAAAGACTGATGTATAACACACATCTTTTGGGAAGAGGTAAGGCTGTAGCATTATAACTGGGATAACTGTGTTGTCTCCTGCAATGAATCTGGGAGTAAAAGGCTTCTCTTTTGTGCATACAAATTAGTGAAGAAATGAGGAGGAAGTGAGAGGTGGTGTTGATAATCTGACATGGAATCCTCCGTAGTTCAATCCCAGAGGATTGTTTTCTACTGGTTTGCAAATAGATAGATAGATAGATAGATAGATAGATAGATAGATAGATAGATAGATAGATAGATAGATAAGTAAGTAAGAGGGGAAATCCCTTCGGCCTTGTTTATACAGCTGCTAGTAACATACTTGCTTACTTTTAACAGGGATAAATATGCTGATTTTCAAGTAACTAGAAAAGGAGCCAAATGATATCTTTATAATGAAAGTTAAACAGTACAGTCTGGGTTCCACTAGCTGCAAAATGTGTTTACAAAGCATTTTGAGTCCCTTCCCCAAAAAATTCTTGCCAGATCTACCTTCCTTGCTGCCCTTTTCCTGTTTCTCTCTCCTCCCCTCCCTTTGTCAACTACATAGGCATGTATACCCTATTTAGCAGAGTTTTACTGTTAGATTTGCACCCAAAGATTCATGGTGTTTGCAGTTTCAGAAAAGTCATGATGTAATATCCTCAGCTCCTTCTCACAAAACTAGAATTCCCAAGGTTCTACAGGAGTTTATACTGCAGCTACGTGCTTATAGCCAACGCAAGCATTGCAAGGTTACACAGCAACTCTAGGTGGGCTGGCCACTGAGAGCCTCTTGTTTGCAGGCAGAGAAAAGACAAAGGGCCACTCAAATCTAACTAGGGATGGCCAGCACTGTGGGCTGAGAGAATAAAATAGCCTTCAGGGGTCAAGAACCACCAGAGGCCTCTGTCTGGGATTGGTTGGTCGGGAAGCCTCACAGAGATGAAGCCAACACAGCCAAGATATTTGACACCAAGAAAACAAGGACGAAGGGACCGAGGTCAGGGGCTGAAGTGGGAGAGGTCAATTGTTGAACAGGGGTCACAAAGAGGTCTGGTTCTGTCCTCCTAAGCAGGCTGGACATGGTTGAAAAGTCATAGGGAAACAGGAAATGGCCTCTATCTATGTCTTGCCCATTGTACAAGATTCCAGCATTTTGAGCAGAATGGAGCAGAGTCAGCATGTCCTGGATCTCTCTATCACACAGCCTACACCAATGCAATGGTGAGGGTGCAATTAGTAGTAGTTTTTTTTGTAGGCAGCTGATGACATTTTTGTTTCATCAGGCCTTGGAGAGCTAACTGCTTAAGAGGAAAAGAGCCTTTTATCTGCTTTGTTGCTTATATTCTTTGTTGTTCTTTTTAACCATCTGTTTCTAAGTGAGATAGAGAAAGAGAGAGAGCAAGAGAGAGAGCGCTAGCATAGTGCAGTGGTTTGAGTGTTGAACTAGGGCTCCAGGAGATCAGGGTTTGAATCCCACCCACCTTTGGCAAGTCACACACTCTCAGCTTCAAAGGAAGAACATGACAACCTCCCTTGAACAAATCTTGCCACTAAAACCCTGTGAGAGATTTGCCATAGCATTGCCATAAGTCAGAAATGACTTGAAGGCACACCACCACTACACTGAGAGTTTAATTATAACTCTAACTTTTGTACAGCGTAAACATTTTACCTATATTTGTTTAAATACCCTAGAGGCACCAGATCCCATCTGATCTTGGAAGTTAAGCAGAATCAGCCCTGGTTAGTACTTAGATGGGAGACAACCAACACCACCAACAAATACCAGGAACTGTAGGCTAAATTTCAAAGGAAAGAAATACAGCAAAACCACCTCTGAGTATTTCTTGCCTAAAACCCTATGAAATTCACAGGGTTGTTATTAGTTGACAGGGAATTTGAAGGTGCGTGCATGCACGTGCGCTTACACACACATACTGCCTTGAGTCCCAGATTAGGAAAAAAGCAGGAAGGGGGGAGGAAGAAGAGGAGGAGGAGAAGGAGGAGAGCAGGAGGATGAGGAGACGAAAGAGAAGAAATCTTCAGATGTGTTGGACAGCAACTTATGTCACCCCCATCATGGGACATTAAGGAAGCTGCATCTGGAGAATACCAGAATGAGGAAGACTTGAAGAATACCAGAATGAGGAAGAAATCAGTGATATAACAGGGGGCACACTCTTGATAAATTTGATTTTGTAACAGCAAAGCCAACGAGATTTACTGGTTTGAGCACTACGACTACCAGGGTTTGATTCCCAACCAGCTATGGAAACCCACTGGTGACCTCGGGTGTGTCACACACTCTCAGACTAAGAAGACCCCACTGTATGTTCACTTTATGTTGGAAACAACTTGAAGACACACAGCAGCAACAACAACAGTAGTAGCAGTTGCCTTTCTGGAAATGTATGCTGTGTTCATGCTTTCCCTTCTCTGATGGCACCAGCACTGAGCTGTGCTATGAACCTCCTCCTTCCTCCTCCTTGTCTTTTCCAGATCTTGAAGGTGGCAGCTTAAACTGAAGGAAAGGCACGCTCATTTTGCCCCCAGGTTATCTTACTACTTCTGATCATGAGTAAAACACTTTCTATAAGAAACAACACATACGTGAATCTCCAAGCTTCTTCTTGTCTTGTTCATCCAGAGAGGGCACCAATCACGTGAAGAGGGAAGACATTATGGTCAGGCTGTGTACAGATTTGATCCTTAAATAAATAATAGTAATGGTGTGAAAGTTCATTCAAGTGTGTGTTGTTTCTAACTTGAAGTGCCAGGAAAGTGTGTGTTATTAAGTGTAAGTAACAGTGAAAGTAATAACAGAGATACACACAAAGAATCACACAGACCCACGCTTACAACCCTCTCTGGGCTCAGCCCTGCAGCTGGGAATCCCTAGTTCTTTGGACCCAGTGCCAACCTGCCTTCATTATAACCTCAGAGAAGGAAGGAGGGAGGGAACATGAAGCCGCCACCTGTGGCCCAGTGCCATCTGGGGTCATGCCAGCTGAGTGGGAAAGGAGAGGGGGCACACACACTCCTGGCTGATGAGCAAAGAGGAAGGCTGCCTCCAGACTAAACCAACCACGAACAGAGAGTCTCTGGATGCCATCAGAGCTCTCCTCACTCAGAAGGCTTCTCACTGGAATCAAAGGGAAGGAGTCGCCCTACCGCAGGAGCCAGACTTTCTGTGGTGGAGCTGGACGCCACTCTAAACAATCCTATGCCAATATGGCAGTTCTCTTGCCTTACATCACCTCCTCACCACTACCCCAGATGCCTAGTTAACGAACTTTTCCCTGCATTTCTGATTCACAGAATGGAAAACATCCCGCCTGTGGACTACAGTTCCCAGAACCTCCTCCATCCCTTTGCCAGCATGGTGAGTCAACTTGTTGCCTGAAGGGATTCAGAGAGCTACAGTTGTTTAAAAAAGGAACTTCCCCAACATCCACTCTGATCCCATCAAACTTTCTTTCCTTCCTTCTTACTGCTGGTGAAATCTATGCCCACCACCTTCCAAACAATCCCATCCTTATTGGGATTCAATAATCCTATGCGCAGATAACAATTTGAAATAAAGTGCGAATTCACAGAGCTACAAGCAGGCTAGTTCTGCCCAAGCAGTATGGCACAAATGGTGGTCATTTTCCTTGCTACTGTGACAACAGACTGCCACATGACACTGTCTTTATGTTGGGAATGCATGGGGAAGAGGCTGTACATAAGCACTGTAAAGAGGGGAAAAGGATGGGGGAAAGGAATCTAGCAGCAGAGCATTAAGATTAAATGATTTGTATTTTAGTATAATTTTTTGTGGCTGTCCATCCACTTCCTTAGATGCAGTGACAGAATGATATTAAACCCTCAGGTGATTAGGCATATTTATACAGTTTTGAGAGTGGGACAGAATGTAATTCCACAAAAGCTCATGCTAAATAAGGTGCTGCAAGATTCTTCCCCCACCTCCCTTTTTTCCTTTTTTTAGGCTGCAACAGACTAACGTGGCTACTTCTTTGATGAACAAGCTTGGGTCAGAGTCCTTACTTGTTCATTCTGCTCATCTGCAGCAGGGCCAGTCCCTATAGCCCCTCATCTGTTCCTTCAGCATGCAGAGGTGGTCATGCAAAGCTTCCTGCTCTCTTGTTCCTCCACAGTGAGGGGACGCAAAACCATCTGAAGGGAGAAGACAGCATGGTCATGCTGTACACAGTTTTGATCCTTAATTAATAGAAGTAATTGTACAAAACTTAATTCAAACCAGGTGTGCACAACCTTTTGCTTTGTAAGATGTGTTCTATGTGTTTTTAATTCTTTTCAAATTAATGTTTAAAAAGTAATCCAATGTTTTAATTGGACTGTCTGTTTAATGCTGTTTTAACTTTTATACCATGTACTGGTTTAGCTGTTTTGTTTTAATGTATTTTGTAAACTAGAGAAATCCAGCACTGTGTAGTGGTCTGAATGTTGGAGCAGCACTCTAGGAAACCCAGGGTTCAAATCCACGCTCAGCCATGGAGGCCCACTGGTTGATATTGGGCAAGTCACACTCTCTCAGTCTCAGGAGAAGGCAATGGCACACCCCTCTGAACAAATTTTGTCAAGAAAACTCTATGAAGAATTCCCGTTAGAGTTGGTATAAGCTGGAAATGTCTTGAAGGCACACAACAATAACAATAACAATGCAAGCTGTTTTGGATTGCACTTTGAGAGAAAGATGAGACATAAATTAATTAAATAAATAACCTTTTCAGACCCAAGGATCACATGCAGCATTGGCTGTGTCAATGGGAGAGGAACACCCATGTGTGCCTATGCACACACTCTCTCTTCCCCATGCACCTTAACATACACACTCATAGGCACATACACATATATGAATGGATGTTCAGTTTCCAATAACAGCACATGACTGGACGCCCCACATCTGACTCTGAGGACTAACTCCCTGTCCTGGTTTGGACAGTCATATTGTCAAAGCTTTGAAACAGACCCTTTGCTCTTACTCACCAGCATTCAAACTAGGAAGCCTCTAACCAGGACTTCTCATTTCATCAGAATGCAAGAAATTACAAAGGTTCTCTTACTTATCTGATAGGTTAGGGAGCAGAGCACTGTCAGAAAATGGAATTGGTTGAAAAGCAGAACCCATACACTTTACTGTAGAGAGCAGGAAGGACTAATGGAGGCTCACTTGCGGTCCATGCTACTTGCAGAGTCTCTCTGCTGGCTTGGCACCTTTTTTCCCCCTCACTTTGCAAGCAGCATTCATGTACAGTTCAAAGCGAGTCTCTGTACACAAGAAGAACTGATGAAAGAGGGGGACCCCTGTCAAATTGATGGAACTTGTCTTCAGTTTGGAAATGTCAAAAGAGTAAGTCGTCAGATAATGGGGCATCAAAAGGTGCGGGTTTTCTGCACATGTTTTGGATCAAGCCAATATATCACACAAGATGTCAGAACATTACTTGTGCGTCTGTTCTTTGTGCTTGTGGCAATCTGCAAATTCTGTCGCAGTACCTCTCCCCCGTTCCCCTCTCTGGACTTGATTTTCTCAACTCTATAATGGGCTAATTAGTAAGAATCAACTGGGTGCCACAGAGATTGTGGGTCATATAATATTGTATTACTTTCATTGGATAAACAATGAGTTCCACCCACCCCCAAATAAGGGCATTCATTACCAGTATCCCCTCTTGGAGCTAGCAATTATCTATGTAACAGGCTTGGGAATGGAGACACTTTTCCTGCAACAGACAGTGCAAAAGGCAATTCAGGACGAGGCCAGCAGCCATCTCTATTTGGGAATAAAGATGGCTCCACGTGGGAACAAGTATAGTTCATAAACCAAAGCCTTGCCTTTCCCACTACCACATTACTTTTTTCTTCTTCTCTCACTCTATCCACTACTCTTTAATTATCTATCCACTCCTAGGAGGCTTAATCTGAGCAAGACAGTCAAATCTCAAACTCATACTACATGAAAAATAACTGAAGATTCAGATTAAACACCCTAAAGAAAACACATTCCAACTGATCTTGGAAGTTAAGCACGGTCAGCTGTGGTTAGTGCTTGGATGGAAGACTGGTAACAGATACCAGGTGCTAGTAGGCTATATTTCAGAGGAAGGAACTGGCAAAACCACCTCTGAATATTCCTTGCCTAAGAAAACCCTATGAAATTCATGGGGTCACCATAAGGCAACAGGTGACCTGAAGGCGCGCGCACACACACACACACACACACACCCCTCTCAAGAGTAAACAGGATACAGAGAACAATAGTCACTGAAGTACCAGGTGGGGCTGGTCTTGTGTTTTCCCTGCTCTCACCTTCCCCCTAATGGGCCTCAAATCCCCACAGCACTGGTGTCCATATGTGCCCCAGCCAAAGGAGCCATCCATGGGCTGCTGGAGCTTGAATCCACCGACTCAGCAAGCAGGCTGGTTTTGGAAGCAGTCTCTTCACAAAATTGCCGTAACAATTCCAACCCACCTTTAAAAAAGAAATTTTGGACCTAATTGTGCTTATTACTATTGGAATAGCTACCACATGCAGCCATATTCAATGTTTGGCTAGGCAGTTAAGGGAGGAAAGGAAAGGAAAGGAAAGGAAAGGAAAGGAAAGGAAAGGAAAGGAAAGGAAAGGAAAGGAAGCAATAAAACTGGATTTTTGTGTTCACACACATACTTTTATATCTATGCACAACAGCTTCAAGGTGGACACATTCTCCTCATCACCAATACCATCAGAGCCTTAATTCAGAGAGAGAAAGGGATCCAGAGAAAGGAACTAAAATTGGGGGGTGGGGGAGGAGGTAAGGTTGAGGAATCAAATGCAATGCAGACACAGCAAGTATTATTTTACTAATTTTACTTATTATGGCACAAGATTTCTGGACTTTAGCCCACTTCTCCAGATGCCTCATCAGAATGCATTTTAAGGGAGCTTTCCTCTCTAACCTTCAGATATGTTGGAGCACAGTAACTGAGAGATTTCAAATGGACTTCAAAACTTACGGAATAGAACAAAAGGAGCAAGGCGAAGTACTGATACTAATGCGTGAAAATCCTCCTCATTTATTAGCACATTTGTATCATGCAATTCTACAACAGGAAAGGGAGGAAGAAACAGTTAAATTGGCAGTGATACAGTAGGCTCAAAATATAGGACATTCTATACAATTAGCACACTGGGAACAGAGTTGGCAACAGACACAGAAATTTACCATAGCTCAGACTTTAAAAGAGAACTACTACAAACTTTTCCATAGATGGTACATGACACCAGAAAAATTAAAGAAAATATACAATACTAGAACAGGGCAATGTTGGAAATGCCAAGAAAATGCTGGTACATTTTATCATATGGGGTGGTCATGTACCAAGGCAAAAAAATACTGGAATGACATACACAATAGGATATGTAAAATATTAAGAATCCAACTTGATAAGATACCTGAATTGTATTTGTTAAATATGACTTATATGTTAGATGGATCTGTTGCAAAAAAATACTGGAGAATTTTACTTTACATGATTATGACAGATCATATTGAATATGCAAGGTTATGGAAAATTGAACAGATACCAACAGTAGAGCAATGGCGGGCAACATTAATTGAAAATTGCAATGCAGACATAGTTGGTCAGAGATTAAAAGGAAAATCAGATGATGATATCTTTAAAGAATGGTGAAATGTATTAGATATGAAGGGGTTTTTGTCAAGTAACAATTCATTATCCATGATAACAGGTTAAATAAAAGGAGATAAACAGAGAAATATTATGGAACATGTAAACTGGGTTTGAAATGCAGGAACTATCTTGATAATGTAATCGACTTATTGTGATGCATAAATATAACATGACAATGATATAAGTTTATGTAATCCGGTGAGGAGTGGAGGAAACTGTAACAGTTTGGTAAATGTACAATGAAGAATGTATGTTTTATACGTTGGAATTACAATAAAATTATTATATAAAAAAAGATATGTTGGAGCACAGTTACAACCAATGGATGATGGTTACTGAAGTCCAACATCTTTAAGGAGAACCAAGTTGGAGGAGGCTGTTTTTAAAAGCCATTCCTGGCAGTGCCTTCCCCGGGATAGAAAAACAGACTTGTGAATTACCGGGGACAGGAACCATAAAAGAGGACTGTCATGGATTAACAGGGCCCGTTGGCGTAAGCACCAGGCCTGCGTAGCCTGCCAGGAAATGAATGCTGCCCAGAACCTACCCCTCGCTCTGCTCCAGTCAGCCCTTCCTGCAACAAAAGACCAAATGCTGTCACTTTTCCTCCCCAGAATCTCAGCAGTGAACCAAAGGTCAACATTCCAAGAGGGGCAGAGTTATGGACTTTCAAAAGGGAGTACCTGCTTGGAGAGAAAGGCTAAAGTCTCATAGGAGCTTTCCCAGCATAAATCTCAGGTTCAATCCCCATAACTTCTAATTTAATTAAAAAAAAAGATTTGTACACCAGCTGTGGGACTTAAGGTTGGTAACTTTAAAATTATATAAAACAAACGCATCTAAAACCCCTTTTCTAAGGGGGAAGATCTGGCCACAGTGGTTTATGCCTTACATTAGACTACTGTAGCACAATCCCCATTGAGCTGCCCTTGGAAAGCATTCAGAAGCTACAGCTAGTGAAAAATATGGTGTCCAGACTCTTAGCAGATATGCGTTCAAGAGCCCATGTAATACCAGTCTTACAAAAAGTGCATTGGGTTCATATTTGCTTCTAAACCCAATTCAAGGTGCTGGCCATGACAGTGAGACACCCTAAACAGCCTGGAGACAGGATATCTGAAAGACTGCTTCCTCTTGTATGAGCCTGCCTGAAATCTAAGACCATGAGGGGAGTTCCTGTCACATATTCTACTACCTTCTGAGGCTAGCCTAGTGGGCATACATAACAGATCTTTCTCTGTAGCAGCACCCTGAGTATGGGGGTGCCTGCCAAGGGAAGTTAGGCTGGCTCCCTCTCCTCTAAGCTTCCAGTGGGCAACACAGATGTGCTGCTTTTGAATGGCTTTTGGCTCTGAAAATCAGATGTCTCTGCCTTGTCTGTTTTTGGAACTCTTTTGAAAAAGGAGGGTGGACTCCTTTTAATTGCTTCATAGTTATACATTGGATGTTTTTGTCAATTGGACACAAGTGTGGTATAGCGGTTTGAGCACTGGATTACGACCCTGGAGACCAGGTTTCAATTCCCTGCTCGGCCATGGAAACCCACTGGGTGACCTTGGACACATCACATACTCTCAGCCCCAGAAAACCTTGGGATAGGGTTACCTTAGGTTTGCCCTAAGTTGGAGGTAACACAGCAATATCACTATGGTAGCCCTGGTGGGTTGTGAAATAAACAAACAGATTAATGCAAACGCAAAGCATAAGTTTAAAAACCACTTTAAAAAAATTAAACTCACCCAGATAAAGGCCATTTCTTCAGCTAAGCAACTTAACTGCAAATGGTTCTGTTTGAATAAAATGGCACTTGCCTATTGTCAGCAATACAACAGGAAGAAACCAGACTATTCTCCCTTGGAAGGTAGTTCCACAGGTAGTTCCCTGCCTAGTCAAAGAGAAGCTCTTATCCACATGTCTCCAGCATTCTAAAGCACCTTGCCCATGTTTTCCATTATTTTATCCCTACCCGCTTTACATTACAATTGCTGCAGATAACAACAGTATAACAATTGTGAAATAATAATGGAGCACATAAAGTTTAGATTTTCAAATGAATGAAAAAATGAAACGAATTCCCATTTTATTGGGGATGCAAGGGAAATCTTAAGCATTTAGTTTCTCTCTCCTTTTTAAATCAAGCTTCAATTTCAATGGATTAGCAATGATATCCCTAAACAGCATCACCTGAGTCTACAACTTGAATGCTATGCTGCCTGGAATCTTATGCTAGGAGCAAGGCAGAACACAAAATAATAAATTAATAACAACATATGCTCGTCAATCTCATACCACAAAGAAAATGGACTGGTGTTATATAACAACCTCCAACAGTTCTGCATTTTAGGAAATCAAACTATGTTGTTTAAGCAGCCAATGAAGTATCATGAAGAACATAGAATGACACTGCATCCTTCTAACACCTAACAGGTGTCACTAAAGAACCATATGCCAGAGAACAAATGTGTTAAAAAAGCCTCACATACTTTCAAAGAGGCAGGAGGATTTCTTTGTGGGACTTGGAAAGCAAGCAAATTGAAGAGCTGGCCTGGGCCTTCCAGATGAATGGTGGACTGTAGCTCCAATGATTCTGCATCAGTGGTTATACTGGCTAGGCTGATGTGTTTTGCAGTCCTACAATACTCCTCCCTGCCTAACTTCCCAAGATAATAACAGTTCAGTTCTGTTTCATTCTCAGGAACAGGAGCCCATCAGGATATCTAAGCTTTTAAGAAAAGGGCCTAAAGCAAAGAGTGCTAATACCTTGTCTGGTGGTGTAGGCTAAATTTCAGAGGAAGCAACTGACAAAACCACTTCTAAGTATTCCCTACCTAAAAAAACCCTATGAAATTCATGGGGTCACCCTAAGTCAACAGGTGATTTGAAGGCACACACACAAAAACATACAACACACACCATGTACAGATCAGTCCCAGGTGCACATCAGCAGCCATTGGAAAGAACAGAACTTGAGTTTCTTACCAAGGAAGCAATCCTCTACTAAATTCTCATCACTCTTGACTCAGATGGAAGCATAATCATATCTTTACTAATGGCTTGAAGCAAAGATATTAAATCTGTGGATGATTCTATGCCCCAAAGATCCTATAGTCAAGTCTACAAAGTCAAACACATTTCTCTCTCTGACAGCTGGGCCAAGCTAGATGACCTAAAGCAGAGGTGAGCAATCTGCAACTATAATAACCCTTCATGTTTCCCTCAGTTAAAAGTCCCTCTGCAAACAATAAGTTCTGAGCTCTGGAAAGACCAATTTCTTCTTCCCCTAGCATCTACTAGGTGTGAAATGTAACAGAAAGAAGAAAAGAAAAGGGGTTTGACCCAGAGAAAGAGAAAGATAGCGGATGAGGGAAGAGAGATGGAATCACAAGAAACAAAAGGAAGAAGAAAAAGGGGAGTGAAAGAAAGAGACAGACAGAGAGAAGCTGAGCCTACTCAGCAATACCATATGGCTCTAAACAAGAAGGAAAAGGTTTAAAAGTTTCCAATCCTGGACCCATACATCCTAGGAATTCCCAGTTCCTGGGCAGCAGCATCAAAGTTCTAGGAATCTAGACACAAGAGAAGCATGCTCAACCTACTTCTCTCTTTTTGCGTAAAGAATTAACTACTACTCAAGTTGTGAGAAAGCCTTTGTGGACTTCCTGAAGTAGATGGAAATGCAACCATTTCTTAAAACAACAACTCAGGAACAAAAAAAGGAAAAAACACCTTAGCTACTGATTATGGATGACATAGTCTACTCACAGTGTTTCATCTTACATTCATGCTTGAAGGTCTGGGAGAGGGAAGCAGGCAAACTGGCCTCTCGCTGACTATTGTTCAATGGTTGGACCATTCATGTCACCATTCATAAAAAATAACTTGGTTAGCCAGCAACCATGATTTGTGGTCACCATTGACCTGTTTCTCCTCAGTCCTTTGGTGGGCTCATCCTTGACCCTGTTTTTTTCCCCTCCAAAGGTTCTCTGAGCACCTTTAAAATGCACTGTGAAGGCAGAATTCACAGAGCAAATAATTAACAGAGAAAGGGTGGTAGGCTGGTATGACAAGTGAATTTGTAGTTCTTTGCCTACGAGACTAGGAAATCCAAAGAAATCAAGAATGGATTTTCAGAAATTGAGCTTTAACTCCTGTCTGGAAACTCCAGTGTGTTGTGTCATCACTGAACTTTGTGTGGGGTGGGGAGAATACACACAGTTACCACTTACTTCATTTGTACCCTATCTTTCCTCCAAGATCCTCCATAAGGCATATAAGGTCGTCCTCCTTCACATAACCCTGCTCCTATACAACAAATCACTTCCCCACAGCTGAAAGACAGACAGCTATTACTAACTCATGATACCCCCATTCTCACCCGAGACTTAATCAGAGGCTGGATGGCCATTTGCTGGAGGTGCTTTGATGTGTGTTCCTGCATGGCAGGGGGTTGGACTCCTGGCCCTTTTAGTCTGCTCCAAGTCTATGATTATATTATTCTATGACTCAGTTCCAGGGATGGGAGCTTGTTGATAAATTACCACTTCCACTCTGCCTGACCATTTGCATTGTTGGTTTTGCTGATGGGAACTGGGGCTCAAGAAAGTGTGGAGGGCTACAGCCTTGCTCGTTCTTTCACAAACAAGCCATGGCACTCTACTCTGCTAGGCATGGAATGATAAAAAGCAGAGATATGTGTATATAAGTATATACAGTTGGCCCTCCACATACGCTGGGGTTAGCAGGGTCAGAACCCCCACAACAGCAGAAAAACCACAAATACCTAAAAGTGTGTGTGGGTCTGTGGGAAAGGGGTCGAGGCACGGCAGGGAGAATGGACTCCCAGGGTCTAAACCAGGTCAAGGATAGAAGGGAAAAGGGTAGGTTGGTATGGTGTCCCTGTACTTCCTCTATCTCACCATCTCCTTCTCTGGGTGTGGGGTATCAGGAGAGAGTTCATGGTGCTGAGAAATCAGGCTGCAAGATGTCCTTAGCTGGCCAGGCAATGGCTGGTAGAGAAGGAGGAGGAGGAGTACCAGAGGCAGGTTTTTAAAGGGCTGCTCAGCCTGATTGGAGCCACACAGAGGGAAGGTTCCCCTGGAAAAGAAGCTGGAGGGGGGGAGGGATTGGACTGGAGAAACTCACAACCAATCAAATCCATAAACGTTAAACCATGAATGTGGAGAGCCAACTGTACCTCCCCTTCCTCTAGTTACCAACTGCCATGACTGGGAACATCAGAGAAAGTGGATGAACCAAACAGGTAATTCTCCATCATACCTGGATGCGGAAAACTGCCCTCCCTCCTACTACCTACAGCCACTGCTGAGTACAACGGAGAGAAAAGAAGCGGCAGCCTTTCCCATGTGCTTAAATCCAGCTCTATGACCTGCTGAATTTTATAACCAAGAATCTAGTGCCTGAGTTTGCTTTCCTTCCTTCCTTCCTTCCTTCCTTCCTTCCTTCCTTCCTTCCTTCCTTCCTTCCTCTTCTCCACTCCATGCTTTCTTCTTTTGTGTCATGTTTTTCAGATGGCAAACTTACAGATAGGGGCTATCTCTGATGTCTGGAAGTCACTCTAGAAGCCCTATTGAAAGGGGTCAAAATGTGGGAAATAAATACGTTTAATAAGAGAAGTCAATTCATCCTCCAGTGATGGGCACAAAGTAGGAACTCAGCAGAGGACGCATTAAATGGACAGGAATATCTTCCCTGTGGTACACCACTCACAAGCAGCGTATGGACAGGAATAACCACACATGATGTATTGTACTGATTTATACCTTGTCTGTTCTCCAAAGCTGGGAATCAAGAACACACTTCATGGCACATGAAATGTACTCCACAGTGAGCAATCTGTGTGTGTGTGCTACAACATCCAGGTAGATTACAAACATCACACATGATGATTTGCATGCTAATTTGCCCTTTCATTTCCTAGACACACAGCAAGGATGGAGGCTACACAGTCCTCCAGAATAGACTGCAACTTTCATCATAGCCAGCAGTGAAGGATGATGGGAGAAGGATCCCAGCAACATTTGGAGAGTCAGAATCTTCCAGAACCTACTTGAGCAAAGATTTGTGGCATCTGAACCAGACAGATCCTGTATGTTGATCACCACTAGAAGATTTTCTCCTCATACCCTGTGTGAGACCTCAGAACATCCTGCTAATACTCGGCAGACAATCTCATTCTCTGCAGAGATGACTGTGCAGTCACGTTGTGACGCATGGGCTGGGGGGGCAATTCACCCTGGGCAGCAATGTTTTTGGGACATCCTGGCCTCTAACCACACCCCTGTGTGCCCTGGCCACACCCACACACACCTCAGCCATGCCCCCATGCACAGTGGCCATGTCCTCTCCCCCCACACACACACACTCCAAGCTCTGCCACTGTGCCTATGCTAGGCCAAAGTGCTGGAGGGAAAAAAAAGAAGGCACTCCACACTACAAAGTCCTGCTTTCAGTTGGCCAGTCTTCTTAAGAAGACTGGCCAGCTGGAGTTGTGGTACAGTCCAGCCCATCCCTTCCAGGCATGAAGGGCTAGGGCTGTTTCTCAAGGGAAAAGGGAGAGAAGCAAGGTAGTTGCTGCAAGGGCTGGCTCTGAGCCAGGGCTTAACACCAAGTGAGAGCAGTCTGCCAGGAGCCCAGGACACCCAAGCCCATTCTGAGAAGGGCAAGCCCTGCCATTAGTCAACGTGAGGCAATTGTCTCAGACAGTAGATGCTAGAGGGGCAGGGAGCAAAGTGCTGGACCACAGAGATACATGTGTCACATGCTCTGCTATGAACCCCAGAAGTTGCTCTCAGGTATAATGAAGGACACTGATCCACCAAGAGTGTTCCACTGTCAGTTCAGCTCCCTTCTCAGGCTGCAGGCAAGAGAATCCAAAGGAGGAGGAGGCTAGGGTCCACATGCTTACAGATGGACCAAGTTTTATTCTTTAAAAAAGCCCCCTTTTTAAGGAATAAAATTTGGTCCATCTACAAGCACGTGGAGCGTAGCCTCCTTCTCTTTTGCTGATTCATATACATGCTTCCCAGTATTCATTCCTGCTCCAGGGAGGAAAATGCCTTGGGCTAATGTTGGGAAGAAAACACGTTCCATGAGGAAAAGTAGTCTTAACTACTCTTTGCTGCAGTCTTTATATACACTGACATGGGACTAAGTCTCACTGTACATCACAGGATACCAAGCAGCCCTGTCAGATTATGTTGGTAAACTCACCAAGGAGTGGAGGCACAATCTAACAGGAATGTCTCTTCTATGGTACAAGCTCCACCAAAAGCCCAACAGAAGAAAAATATCCATCAACTTAAATTTCCTTTCCAGTAATTTGGATTAATGTCTTGCTTCTACCTCATGACCATATGGCATGCATATTTGGGATGGGGTGTGGTGTTGACTCCAGAACTCAGAACTTTACTGTCCCAAACTCTGGTTTGCTTTTCCTTGAGCCAGTGTCATCAGAGGTTTTGGAGCATGGGTGGAGTTTCACCAAGACTGACTTTTTTCTTCTCCTCCCTAATTCAAAGACTCATGAAAATGCAGATTAGACCTGCCATTCCTATTCTTGCCAAGCAGACAGAGCAGGGAATAGGAAACTTCAGTTTGGAAACTACAGCTCCCAGAATCCACCAGTTCTCCGCCCCATAAGCAGTGGACTTAGATTGGGAAAGACCCAAATTCAAAAGTTATGGAATCTAACTTGTGATCTTGCAGTAGTTGCATGCTTGCTTGCTTGCTTGCTCTCTCTCTCTCTCTCTCTCTCTCTCTCTCTCTCTCTCTCTCCCTCCCTCCCTCCCTCCAAGAGCTGCTGTGAGGCTATGGATGAGGGGACATAGTGTATACAGCCTTGAGTTTCTTGGGAGGAACAGCAGGATAAATATATACCCGAAGAAATAGATTCCCATCATCCCCAATGTTAACAGCATCAAGCAAAAGGCATTAGCTGTTCCCATCTGGTTCCCTTCCCCAGACGTATTACACTACAACTCTCACCATCCCCCCTTAGCATGACTATGGGATGATGAACCTGCAGCCCAGCCAGACTGGAGATGACTGAAAGGGATGTCATTCTGTCAGGCACAAACTGCACCAAGTCAAAAGACTCCAAAGCCCCTGGCACTGGGCCTCTGCCCTTTCCTCCAAGGAGGATTTCACAATGGCCAGTGAGAAATCCTGCAGGCCTTCCGATGCTGTTGGGATGCAAATCTCAGCAGTCCAAGCCAGGATAGTTTATGGTGAGAAATGCTGGGACCTGACAACATCTGGAGGAGAACATGGTTACCAGCCCATGTGAGAAAATGACCTCCCCCTGTCCACCCCCTGTAAGCTTCTTGGTGTGGAAACTGAAGTCAGGGATGCTTCTTGGCAATTCCAAATCCAACACTCTCAACATCACCAAACTGTTGCTGCTGCCTCTTTTAAGCTTCAAGTCTGAACTCAGAAAGGCATGTACCAAAATTATACACTGTAGATTGGTTACTGTTTTTAAAGAAAGCTCTCAAACAATGCTAAGAACTCATTCTTTTGTTCACACAATCATGGGATTTTTAAACAACCATGAAAGGATGGGGTGTAGTCTCCCCTCCCCGGAGCTCTTTCCGTCCACACTTGCACAAGATAGCTCTTGTTTCAGCAACAGCCTCAAAAAAGTAGATCAAAAGGGCACTGCAGGCATTCGGCTTCGATTAATCCTAAATCTTGAGTCTGCACCAGGGATGTGGAACGTGTGACCCTCCCAGTGTTGCTCGCCTGCAACTCCTACCAGCTCCAAGTCCAACAGCTTGGAAGGCTGCATCATTCCCCACCTGGGAATGCACAAACCCAGAGACATACAGCCTGTAATCCTGTGCATGTTTATTTGAAAGCAGAGAGTTCAACAAGACTCACTTCCTAGCAGCTGTGCAAAGGACTACAGCCTCTCCAGGTCTTCTGGAGAGCTAATCCATAAGCAGACATTTGGAGCTATTGTATCTGCGTGGGAGGGGAGGGAAAGAGGGAAGGAGAGAGGGAGGGAGAGAGCAGGCTTGGCACACAGACAGTCACAGCTGGGGGATAATGGGAGTTCCAGTCCCCAAAAGCAATTTTTCCAAGCTCCAGCATGGGAGCATTGTTGGTAGCACTAAACACCCAAAGCATTTCTCCACAGCACTTGGGTCTCCCAGTTTGGGCAGGAGACATCACTATCTCATCCTGGTCCCTTAAATTCTCCTCCCCACAAATAGTGTCCCACACCACTTTCATAAGCCTTCTAAGTTATTGGTGAGTAGGTATCTATGCTCAAGTATGGATTTAGGTGGTGGGCCTACTTCTCCCTCCAGAAGGTGGGAGGACCTTATCACAGGCTTCCTGCATCCTTGAGGGAGGGACACTGGGGACAGCCCCAGAGGAGATGCCATGAAATCCTGGCTGGGGCGGAAAGGGAGTCCTTCGGGCCATCCTATTTTGCCAGAGGCCACCAACAACGGGAACACCCCAGGCGGCGGTCGATCAGAGGCACTTAGCCTGAGACTCCTTGTCCAGCACATCCCAAGCCAGAGGGAGAAAAGATCCCAGAAGGGGAGCCTCGGTCCCAGCCTTTGGTCAGGTCCCCCCAACACACACACTCCAGAAATAAAACATCCCAATGAAGCCTCGACGGCGTCGGTGGAGGGGGGAGGACAATAAGTAGGGAACCGAATCGGCCAAACTCCCGCTGCCAAAAACACACGTGGAGGGAAGGGGGTGTATCAGATCACGGACCTCCGACCTCTCCACGTCTCCCTCTCCTCACATCTCCACTTTCCTGGACCTGTCCCCCACAAACACGTTTGCGACTGACTCTCTCCTTTTTCCCAGCACTGGTTTTCTTTCCCTCTCAGCCCCCGAGCGACCCCCTTTTTCTTTACCCCCCAATTTCCAATCTCTAGAACAAGAGCGGCGGGACGGAGCTCCGATTACAGGAAATGCTTGGTTCCGAGCTTGGCGGGGGAGGGGGCGTACGCAGAGAGGGGCTGGAGAGGCGAAGGTGGGGACGGGCGGCGAGGGAGACCCACACGGAAAACCCTCCTCTCTCGCCCCCATGGGCGAGGCGGGGGGGCGTCGTCCCGCCCGTGGAAGAGCCGTAGCCTCGGTCGCCAAGCCGCGAACGTGCGGACTGGAGATCCCGGGTAACGGGAGCGGCTGGGGAGGCGGCGCGCGCAACAGGCGCTGGCGGCGGGAGGGGGACGGGGGTCTGCAATCACTTAACAGGCTTGGAGAGAGGGGGGCAGGCGGCAGGCCAGCCCAGGGTAGAAGAAAGGGGAGTGATTTGGGGGGGTGGACGGGCGGAGGAACGGTGAAGGAAGGTTTACACACACACACACACACACACACACACACACACACACAACGATACCCCGCAGCCAAGTCTTAATCCAATTCAATCAGATTTCGTTGGCCTTTGGGGCGAAAGTTAAACCAAGGCCATTTCCGCACTAGATTCTTATTGCGCTATTATTCCACTTTCAACATTCTACAGAATCCTTAGGGCAGGCCCCTCCCTAAACTGTAAACCCCAGGATTCCATAGGATGTTGAAAGTGGAATAATAGCACTGTAACAGTCTAGTGCGGAAACGGCCCAGGTCTGTACCAGCTCCTCCTCGGGATGCGGAACGCGCCGATCCCTGAGGGTCTCCTTCCCTCCCTCCCCCCACAGCTCCGCTTTCACCCCCATAAATCGGGGGGGGCAGAGAAGCCGTCCCACAGGGTCCCTCCTCTTCCCTTCGTGCCCCGCCGCCGCCTCGCCTTACCTCTGCTCCTGCGGGAGGTAAAAATCCACCGAGAAGCCGAAGAGGCTGCCTGAGGGGCCCCTCAACACCGTCGGCGCCGCGGCGTCCAAGTTGAAGCCCCAAACGGGGCGAGAGGAGAAGAGCAGGAAGAGCAGGGCCCGAGGCAGCATGGCTGGGCCGGCGGGGAGCCGAGGAGACGGTCGCTCTGAATGGACGGACGCGCAGCAGAAAGAAAAGAAAGAAAGAAAGAAAGAAAGAAAGAAAGAAAGAAAGAAAGAAAGAAAGAAAGAAAGAAAGAAAGAAAGAAAGAAAGAAGCGACTCCCCCGCTCGGGCAGGCTGAAGTTCCTCCCCTCCCGCTCGCCGTCGCCCGCTTGACTCCGAGCCGCCCGGAACGTGAGTGGAGCACCGAGGACTCCCGCCGGCGGCCGCCGCCGCCTCCCCTCCCTTCTTCTCGCCCGGGAGTGACTCACAAAAGGAGGAGTTTCTCGCCCTCCCCTCGACGGGACGGGGGTGGGCTGGGCAGGATGGATCTCATTAAAACTGCCAGCACTGGGAATTTTTGGAGGGGAGCCAGCCGAGCGCTTTCGCGGAGGAATAGGTGGAAGAAGCAAAGGACGGGATTTTTCCTCCTTCTTTTCCAGACGGGTGGCTGGCCTTAGTCATACATTCTGCAAAAAGGGAAGACCCGATGTGGGTCGCATAGGCAGAGAGCGGTGGGTGGGGGGTGGGTATTCAGTCCGAAAGGGGTGGCCAACTTCTGTCCTTCGGCTGCTTCTCCTCCGAGCTGATGATGTCACGCTGGGGTTTTCCTTCCTTTCCAGGCGAGCGCTCGCGAGCGCCAATTTTGGGGGCGAAGAGGGTTGGGTTGTGATCGGTTGCCCCGCGTTACCGGGGCCACGCAGTGAAGAGAGTAAGCGGAGCTGAAGAGAAATGTAATATGCCCACCCTGGTTTGGGCCTTTAATAAGGAGCCCAAGTGAGGACGGTGAAAATAAAGCGGGCAAGGACACGTCTGAACGGAACGGGATTTTTAAATTTAAAAAAAGCCGAACGGAAGGCCACGTGAAACCCCCAACAGCCGGGTAATAATAGGTTGCTGCGTGCCTTCAAGTCGTTTCGGACTTACGGCGACCCTAAGGGGAGCCTATCATAGGCCCCCAAGGTCACCCAGTGGGTTTCCGTGGCCAAGCGGGGAATCCCACCCTGGTCTCCAGGGTCGTAGTCTTACGCTCAAACCACCAGACCGCTCTGGCTCGTCAGGACTTCACGTAAACGAGAGGGCCTTTGTTCCAGCGCGGCGACAGGGAAGGTAACTGTCCTCAAGGGTGCCGGCTCCCAGAGCAATGGGTAGAAAGGACTGCCTCAGTCTGAAGCGTTTTGGACACCGCGGCCGCTTCTTTCCCGCGCAAATACTCGCGACGCGCTGGCAGAGGGAAACGCAGTCGCTGCTGAAGGACCCTGCGTGGCTCCTCTGTGCGGACGAACACCGTCTGATGCTTGGGAGTACCACAGTTCGTGGTTAAAGCCACGGCAGAACATGTATTTACACCCCCAGTATTTAAACACATTGGAGGATTTAGGTCCGTGCTCTCTGGGGACGGGCTGGAGTTGTTGCCAAGCCCCTCTGGACGAGGGTGGCCGGAATGGAAACCAGAGAGGGCCCCTGTGCCTATAAGGGCTGTGGAGAAGAGGAAATTTCGGCAGGTGTTGCTTGTTACCTGCCTGCATGACAAAACAACACCTGCTGAAATTCTCACTTTTGCCCGACCTTTAAAGGCAGAGGAACCCTCTCCCGTTTTCATTCTGGCAACCCTCATCTGGAGGGTGTCAGGCTGGGAACTGGCCAGGGCCCCTGGAAGACATTTTGCCAACTGAGGCAGAGGAGCAAACACCGTCCCCCCACCCCACGCCTCAGTCCAAGTGCAGAGCGCTCAAAGTGAGCCAAATAATCTTGGCACAGGAGGCAGAAAACAAGCACCTCTCTCCATTCCTGGCAGTGAAAAGAAGTATATGTAATAACAAATCAAATCACTAAGAATTTGCTATCTTCCTATGCTGCTTAGAACTTGTACCATGGGGTGCTGTTTAGGACTCCACTCTAAGCAGCAAAATCTCTTGCCTCAGCCTGGATTGCCATCCTGGTTTCAGTGGATCATGCCCCTCTCTTCACCCATTTCTTTCCTTGCTCTGCTCCCTCACACACACACACACACACACACACACACACACACACACACACTGTCCTTTCTTTGCCTAGCAGGAAAAAAAGTGTGCCAGTGACCTTGGACAGGTCATACACTCTCAGCCTCAGAAAACCCCATGATAAAGTCACTTTAGAGTTGCCACAAATCAGAAATGACTTGAAGGATCACCACTACTATCAAGGCAAACTTGTTCATCCTGATATAGAAAGCAGTGACTGGTCAAGTTGTTTTTTATTTACTGATGATGTTAGTGGATGGGTTTTATTTTGTACATTTTCAGATTTATTCCCCTTTTTTTCTTCATCTTCCTCTTTTGGTTGGTTTCAACCCGAATTTTGTGCAGCTGTGGCCTTTACTCAGGGGGAGAAGGGAACAACAGAAAAAGAAACACCCCTGGGAAAACCCAAAAGATCCATCTCATTCTTTTATAAATGAAGAATTTGCAGTCTTGTTGCTAACATCCCTCTCTCCCTGCAGATGAGGCTGGGAATCTTTGGCCTTCCATGAGTTTTGGACTTACCCATCAGGCACACCAACATGGAATTATGGGAGTTGAAATCCAAAACATTTTGAGAGCCAAGGATTCTCACCCCCCTACCTGCCTCCCCACTCCCCCCAATTTCCTGATCATTGGGTATGCTGACTAGAGCAGGTGGAAATTGAAACTCCAAAATATTTGGGAGGCACCAATGAGGAGAGGCTGTTTTAAACAACTTGAGAGGGAAGCCATGCTTGGAATACTATGGACAGGTTGGGTTATGTACAGATATTTACTTACTTATTTAATTTGTATTCCTTCCTGTCCCAGTGTGGGAGCCATATTGATCTAGAAAAGATGGAACAAGAAGGGAAATGATCAAGGGGCAGAAAGTTATAATTTGAAGGGAAGAGGCTATTAAATTTAGGAAAAAGTAGTTGTAAGGCAACAATGGAGAGCCAGCATAGTGTAGTGCTTTGAGTGTTGGACTAGGATTCTGGGAGAGCAGGATTCACATCCCCACTCAGCCACAGAAATCCACTGGGTGAACTTGGGCAAATCACATACCCTCTGTCTCAGAGGAAGGCAATGGCAAACCGCTCTGGAAAAAATCTTGCCAAAAGAGCCCTATGAGAGAGTCACCACAAGTTTGAGATAACTTTAAACCATATAACACATGTGTGAAACACAAGGCCTGTGGGCCAAATCCAGCCTGCCAGGCCATTTCACGTGGCCCTCGCATCTCTCCTTCAGCTGTGGCACTGCCCTCGTCTAGCGAGCTTGATTCCCACATTGTGGGCCCTTGGCTGCCAGTAGTCTGAAGACAGGCCCAGCAGCTAACACTCACAATCTACTTCTACTTCTGACTGCTATTCTGTCCAAGTCTCACTGTCAGAGCATTGCCATGGGTTACTATGGGCTTGCAAGAATTGGGCAGAGGAACAGTCAGAAGTAGAAGTAGATTGCTGCTGGGCCCCTCTTCAGAATGCCAGCAGCTGGGGGCCCTCAATATGGGGATTGGGCTCACCAAGTACAGAGAGGGGCAGGGGGGTAGAAAGAGGCACAGAGGAGGAGGAAGCAGAAAGAGGAACAGAGGTGGTCTGGGAGGGGCTGAAAGAGGCACAGAGAGAGTCTCAGTTGAAACCAAAAAGTTAAACAAAGTTAATGTAATAAACAGTGCTTGGTAGTATTTGTATGATGGTTAAAAAAAAACCTTTCTGTTTTCAAAACTCATTTTTCAATAAATTGTACAATAGTTGTACACTTGAATATCTGCTTGCCATTATTTTTCCTGGACTTCTAGTTTCAGAGCTAGTTATTACTAAAACCAGTAATAATAGAACTCAGAGGCAATTATTTAATATGATAATAATATAATTTGATGATAAAAGAGTAGATGACTTGAATGCACAACACAAGAGAAGGATGAGAAAGGGGTTCAAATTAAGGTCAAGCATAGAATATACTGTTTTTCCTCTCTCACAATATTAGCTGCATGATAAGAGATTCAGACAGACAAACAGAAGCATTTCTTCCTACAGCATACAGTTATAATAGCTCTTTAAGTCATCCAGGATCAGAGGGTGTGTGCCTCTGAATATCCATTGCATGGGCATGACACTGGAGCAAATTCATTACCCCCCTGACTGGAATATTCTGTTTCTCGGCATCTCATAGGCATCTGGTAGGCCACTGTGTGAAAAAAGGATGCTGAAAATGAATTACCGGACCCGAAGCAAGATGCAGCTACCAGATCCTTGAACAATAACTGTGGAGCTTCTGTTTAAATCCATGCAGCAAAGAAACTGCCACCATCAGAGATTCTAGCTGTTTGACTACAGAACAGTTTCACTCTTAGACCATTTTCACCCTATACTGTTATAGTGCTATTATTCTACTTTCAGCATCCTATGGAATCCTGGGGTTTGCAGTTTAGGGAGGGGCATTTAGAATTCTCAGCCAGAGAGCTCTTTGGCCTCAGGGAACTACAAATCCCAGAATTCCACAGGATGTTGAGCACTGTAACAGTGTAGGGCATAAAAACCCTTAGAAAGTTCACTGAAATCTGCTTCATTGCCATTTCTGCCCCTGAGTTGTTCTGCTCTCCGGAAAGACAGAAGACAACTCTGCTCCATCTTCTGTGAGGCAACCTCCTGGATATGTGAAGACTGTCATGTCTCTCAATGTTTTCCAGAATAAGCATACCCAGTTCTTTTCACTGAACTTACTTTCTGTACTCCTCACCACTGTGATCACTTATCCCTGGAGGAACTCAAGTTTATCCGTGTTCTTAAAACTTAGTGCTGAGAACTAGACTCTGTGCTCCAAATGGGGCTATTGCAGAACACAGTGGAACTGTGACTTCCAGTGTCCTAGACATTATGCTTCTGTTCCTGCAGCCTTAGATCACATTTGGTGTTCTACCTGCTGCATAACACTACTAACTTATATTCAACTTGTGATCCAGTGAGATCCTCCACACAGGGACTACTGCCAAGTGAGATTTGAAAGGTAAGTCTTTTTTTTTTTTTAATTTTTCGTTTTATTCGGTGAAAGGTAAATCTTTGCATGTATCTCTGTTGAATTTCATCTTGTCAGTTTTTGACCCAGTGCTCTAGCTGGCTGGAGGATTCTGCTGGATGTACTCCAGAAAAGTAACTTTTCCCAGCTCTGTTTTTGGCCCTTAGGTTTTGCATTCACAGTCAGGGCTTTATCTGCTTGTGCATCCTTTCCAGTCAGGCCCCAGGGCAGGGCATGGAGCAAGTGAGATGGAGGGAGGGAGGGGAGATGTTGCCTTGATTCTGGCTGAGCTCATGGAAAGGAATGACCCTGCAACATAGCAAAACATTTGCTTAGGCAGAAGCCTTGGAAAACGTGGTGTGGCCATAATAACAAATAACGCACTGGCTGGTGGAGGTGAGAATCAAGCAGGTGACAGACTATTCCCATACAGCTTGTAAATTCCTTAGGCTAAGCGCATGGGTAATGCCTGCCCTCCCCTGCCCCCTCCTCCCTGACCCAGATGCAATGCAGTCTGGGAAGACTGGGCAGGCCTCAAGATGCTCCACAGGAATTTGGACTAACTAGGGCACAAATACTATAATGGCGCCAGATCCTGCCCAATCTTGGAAGCTAATCAGGGTTGGCTATAGCTAGTACTTGGATGGGAGACCACTGACAAATACCAGGTGCTGTAGACTGTATTTCAGAGGAAGGAACTGGCAAAACCACCTATGAGGATTCCTCTTCCTTGCCTAAGAAAACCCTATGAAATTTATAGGATCACCATAAGTCAACAGGCAGCTTGAAGGCACATATACATAGGTCACAATCTTACAGTCTGCTCTGATTGCTCGTTCTCAGCCTTTGCTGGTGCATGGAAACTAAGAAATAGAGATTAACAGAGGGAGAGGGGAAGGGAAGAAAGGAGGGAAATGGTGTCATCCCTGAGTCTGTGCAAGGTACCTTTCCTAAAACTTGAATTTACTTACTTCTCAGTCATAGGGTCTTTCTGCACTACACTGTTATAGTGCTATTATTCCACTTCCAACATCCTATGGAATTCTGGGGTTTGTAGTTTACTGAGGCCATAGAGCTCTCTGGCTGAGAATTCTAAATGTCCCTCCCTAAACTGCAAACCCCAGGATTCCATAGGATGTTGTTGAAAGTGGAATAGTAGCACTATAACAATGTAGTGCAGAAAGGCCTACAGTATTTAGTACCAGGATAGTACTCTTCAAATGTTCAGGGAATTTTGTGGAATATCTTCTCAGTAATCCTTCATCTTGTAAGGGAGGAGAGTGTTACTCTCTTCACATTCAGTAGCAGAGCTTGGAGTATGTGGAGGGAGGTGGGAGGGGTGGGGCTACAGTGCAGGGGGCAGAGCCACTATGTGTGGGGGAGTGGCTGTGATATGTGGGGGCATGGCCAGGATGGGCAGGGGTGTGGCTATGGGTTCAACTAGCCCAGAAACCTTGCCACCCAGGGCGAATCTCTCCCATCGCCCCCCCGTCCCTGTCCCCCTGTTCACACTCCTTTATTTGTTAAATCTCATTTTTCCTTTTATGAGGTCAAGGCTGTCTTCCTCTTCAGTTTATTCTAGCAACAACCTTGTGAGATAAAATGAGTGGCTAGAAGATGAAAGTCTCAGAGTCTGAAAGACCTTCTTCAGGTGTGGTTTGAGGTCACCTAATGAATCTCACAGGTCTCAAGCCCCAGAGACCAACACCCTAACCAATATACTATACTGCCTCTTTATTGTAGTCAAAAGGCCAAAAGAATACTGGTTTGCTGAAGGAAACTTGAAACCAGTGACTTCCTACCTCAGCTTATCCTCCTAGCCGCAGACCGCCCACCACCAGAAGAGTGTGGCAAAAATTGTGAAAGAATGATTAGAAATTACAAGCAGAAAACATGGACCGTTTCCACACTAGCCTGTTATAGTGCTATTATTCTGCTTTCAACATCCCATGGAATCCTGGGGTTTGCAGCTTAGGGAGGGGCATTTAAGAGCTCTCAGTCAGAGAGCTCTTTGAGCTCAGTAAATGACAGGATGTTGAAAGTGGAATAATAGCACTATAACAGTGTAGTGTGGAAATCACCTAAACCTCAGCAATTAGGACTGCCATTATTTCTTCCTAGCATGGGTTGTTTTTAACAATGAGATTACAGGCAGAGATTCAAATGGTGAAGTGTTCCCTGTCGTGGAAATGAATGCTTTGCTGGTAGAATTCCTGCCTGTTAAAGCCCTACTGAAGAGCCTCTGCCAGGAAAAAAAAAATGCTTTCCCTCTCCTTCGAACTGTAGATTACTCTGTGCAGTTCCCCACCACTTGCTAATAATTTTAAAGCTACAGCAAAAAAGTGGGACCTGAGATCGAAAGCAATTTACATCTTCTTATGACTCAGTGGAACATCCTATCCCCACTTCCACCCCAGTCCTACTCCGGATGCTGGAATACTGAAATTGGGTTCCAACTCACCTCTGATTGTTACCAGAATCCACCCTATCTTTGAAAAATGCTCTGGCAGCTCATTTGAGGAGTGTCTGTTTGCTGCTGACATTTAGGAGAAGTGATCTCATTTGCTTTATTTATTAATATTGTGCCATCAGCATTCTCGGGCCCTTTGCGAGATGTGTGAATGTTTAATTGATAAGCATATCAGCCTCTTCCAGAGCCTGCCAGAGGTGCCTGCTCCAAAGGGCTTATGACTGGTTCAAAGCTTGGAAAAGTTACTTTTTTGACACCGCTCCCAAAATGCCCAAGTTACTATGGTCAGTGGCCAGGGTAGTAGATGGACTGTGTGATTCCAAAAAGTAACTTTTCTATGCTCTGCTCCAGTCTTCTGATTTGCACAGGACTATAAACCAGGATCCATAATGTATCAGATCAAGCCAACATGATGTTGTAATCTGACAAGTTGTGTCTCAAGATGGGCAAAGTGCAGCTCTCCAGATGTTGTTGGACTGCAACTCTCAGTTGTCCCAGCCAGCATGACCAGTGGTGAAGGATGCTGGTAGTTGCAGCAGGACAACATCTGGAAGGCTGCACTTTACCCAGACCCACAGTATGTAATTGCATACTAGAGGATCAAGAATTTTGTCCTAGGAAGACAAAATCAAGGTTTTCTACTTTGGAAAAAAAAGAAACACATGCACTTTTAAATCTCTCACTGCTGCAGGAAAAAAGGGAAAATATGGCTGGTCCTGCCCATTTCTTTCAGTCCCATCTTCCACATCCTTCATTTGCTGTGCAACATACATTGTCCTGCTGACCAGTGGTGTAATGGAACCAAGATTCTTTTACAATAGGGGACTCTGTCATCTGTTTCCCATCTTTCCAGGCTTCCCACTTGAGTTTATCTGTAAACTTCACAGTGAGGCTTGTGTGTATGGAGTCTTCCAGTAACACTGATACATTACGAAGCACAGGTGCTCATAGGCTGCCAGTCTCCATAGTTATGCCTCCAAGGATATTCTAAAAACACAGACAGATGTACCGATGTTGTCATTACTTGCCACCAAGTCAACTTATGGTGACCCTATGAAATGAGAGATCTTCAAGACACGCTGTTATTAACAGCCTTGTTAAAATCTTGCTAAGTCAAGGTGTCCTTGATTTATCGACCTACATCAACAAACCATTTCTAGCAGTTGTCAGTCCCAACCAAGATCAAGCCTTTTGTGATGCTAATATGTTTTGATTGCTCATTCAAGATCAAGCCATTCCCAAACATTTTTCATTACAACAAGGAAAGCTCACAACAATACATTACATAGTACTGTTCACCAGAGCTGGTAGAGAGTATATGATGGGACTAGGGAGAGAGCAGTTGGGCACAGCTGGCAGTCTCCTTCTCCTTCCTGGTTTCAGAGGAAGTGGGACAATTGCCAGGCTGCAGGAAATCAATTTTTGGTGGACCTCAGCTTGATCAGATCCACTCTGGCTCCCCAGATAGAATAAGAGTCTACTTCCATTTAGGGGGAGTAATTAGTTATCTGTCACATAAACATTGCACTTAACATTATTCTTTTTCACTGTTGTTATTTGCCGCCTGCCTTTCCTCTGGTGAATAATATTTCTATGCAGAAAATGCAGTTTTCTGTGCAAAATAACACAAGTGAAATTTGCTTAGAGTAAGTCCTGGATTGTAACCTGTCTTCAACAAGTACACAATTTTTGAAGACTTTCTAGCAATGACGACAACATTGCTAAAGTTACTTGTTGCATCCTTTGAGAACATAATTAACAAAGGATTAAACCCCTTTGCCAAGGCAGACTGACAGTATAAAGCAGCTTTGTGTGCCACAGAGAAAGGATGGGAGCATGATGGTGTTTCACGTGTTGCAGTTCCCATCACCCTGAACACTGGCCATACTGGTGGGGCTGAGGGGGGCTGCTATAGATTCTTCACCTCATCACGAGATTTGGAACCCCAAAACTGAGACCCCTTCTCCCTCAACCTTTCCTTTCTAGTTAATGTATAGAATCCTCCAGTTGCCATTTTGCTTCAAGTAAAGAAACAAAACACAGTTAAGGCAAAGAAGTTTGAGCCTTTTGGCACAGGAGGACGCAGAGTGTTGGATTATTCAGAATATCTTTGTCATGGGGCAGAGGAAAGGCAGCTTGCTATCTCAAAGTTGGTTACAATGCAAAAGGTTCAGGCCCTGATCTGGAGAAAGCTAGCAGCTGTCCAAAGCCCTCTTTGAATTCAATGGGATGGGTTAGTTCTGACTTACCTTGGTCTCCTTGATTTCAACAGGACATAAGAAAAAAGCACAAGATGCTTTATTTTGGATCTGTCCCTATTGTCAGTTAAGATAGCTGCACTGTCAGAACACAGTGCAACAACAGATAAGTGCTTGACATAAAAAGCACCATATGATAAGCTTGCTATCTCTATATCTGAAGGGACAACAGATTGTCATGCCTGCAATCAGAGTCCCACGTGGCTTCTTGTTCTTTTTACAATGTTTCCACATAGCCTGGAAAAAAATTGACTGGCAACTAAAAAGTTTATATACTCCTACACTAGGGGTGGGGAATATGTGGTCCTCCAGAGGTGAGTAGATAGACTGCAACTCAGAACAGGTCAAGCCATCATAGTAGATAAGGTGGGATGATGGGAGTTGTAGTCCAGTAATGCTTGGCCCTCACCAGCATTAAATGGAAGTGGTCCCCTCTACTATATATCTATCTATCCTGCCTTATGAAGGTCTCAGCTAAGCAGAGATCACCAAGGAATACCAGGTGTTGTAGACTATGTTTCAGAAGAAAGCAATGGGCAATCATCCCTGGGTATCCCTTGCCTAAGAAAAACCTGTGAAATTCATAGGGTTGCCACAAGTTGATGGGCACATATACATACAAGTTGATGAGCACATATACATATAGAGAAAGGACAGGCTGTCCCTCATTTTGCATGAACAACTTCTTTTCAACAAATTTTGCCTGCTTGTTCATGATGTACTTATGTTGGTGCCTATTTACATTCACTCCCTGTTTGCATCTGAACAAGAACAGATCCTCTGCGGGCACACAGTACCAGAACAGACCTCCTCCTTCTTCCTTGAAGCTACATATACTACTTCACTTTCCAACCTGTGGGTCCTGTAATATCTAATCAGGCATGGATAGCTTTATTTTTAATTCCTCCAGATCCTTTTTGTTCCATCCAAAAGCTCTGGTATTTGTTAGTCCAGATGCCCCCTCTTTCCTCAGTTGCTTTGATCTCATTTTCTCTCTCCATTTGTCCCACCCTCTTTCTCCAGAATGTTTATGGCCATAAACACCTGGTATTCCCAACTTCACCACTAGGAGTCAGCTTTACTTGGCACAGGCCTCCAGTCAGAGCCCCCCTATTTCCATTTGGGGATCAGTAGGTAAAGGAATACAGCACCCCCAGTTCTCAGTTCTACAGCTATTTGGCAACAGCTCAAAAAACTGAGCAAAAGCTGGTATCTTGGGGAACTAAAGTACGAGAAAAGGGCCATATATATACTGCAAAAATTTCCAAACAAATACGTGTCTCTCCCTCATAAACCAGAATCTTATGCGTTTGCATTCTTTTACTTTGGAAAGTTCATGCCACTACTATAATTTTAATATTGGACTCTCAGATAATGTTTGGCAAGGCTTCCTAGGACAAGAGAGGAAGATCACCTTTCTGTTACCCAAAGAACCTATTGCATGGCTACGACTTGATTATTTTGTTTGGTAAGATGAAGGTGAATGTAGTCATTTGAGCACTGGACTACAACTCTGGAGACCAGGGTTCAGTTCCCCACTCAGCCTTGGAAACCTGCTGATGACCTTGGATTCATTACACAGCCCCAGCCTCAGCCCCAGAATATCCCATGATAGGGTCCCTATAAGTTGCAAATGACTTGAAGGCACACCACCACCACCACCACCACCACCACAATAACTTGGACAGAAGTCATAGATGTGTTGCATGCTCCTGGCGCGTTTGCTCTCTTATATCAAGGTCATATAATAATGTTTATCATTTATGCTAGCAGAGTATAGAGAGCTAGTGCTGTGAACTCATGGCAATAAAACAGGAGTAACTATGTGGTTGTAGTAAAATAAAAAGAAAAAAAAACCTCTTACATTTGTTGTTTCAAGCAGTCCGTTCAAAGATAGGACAGGAGACTTGGATACAAAAGCCCCTAAAGCTGGATTCCATGTATGCAAGTTCCTTGGGCAACCATTACAAAGATTTCATGTGCTGCCTTCCTATCTTTAGCTGGGAGAAAAAGTAGTAAGTGATCTCAGAGAAATGAGAAAAAAGTAAAACTTGAACGTAGCAATCTACACAGAGATCTAAAAGATGCCAGAGGGGGGAAACACCAGGGTCTATTTATATGAATATCCCCTCATCCTCATTTCAGGTTGCTTGCTACAGTGTTGGTGCTTTAATCTCCAATAGATAACCCAACATGAAGAAGCTGAGAGAAGCAGAGAGGCTGGTGACAAGAACTTTAAGGATGCAATAGTGATACTCCACTCCCAAGATAATGTTTCAGGTGCAGCAGGTGATGATTTTATTCAAGAAAGAAAGACAACACTCTGAGGAAGAAAGAGCTGTTCCCTTAGAAGGGACCTGTTTTTTGGAAAATAAATCAACACCCCTCTCACATGAAGAATTCTCCCTGGGGATAGGAATGGGTTCCTAGTATTGGGTGATGAGATCATTAGAAAAACAGAGTGCATATTTACTGTTGCATAGTCACTTGGTAATGAATGTTGGGCTTTCTCGGAGAAGTTATAACTCCCAGAATCTCTTGGTCAGTCTTTTCTCTAAGCTCTGAAACAGCCTGGGAGATAACTTAGGAATCACCAGTAGTCATGGTGTATGTCAGACTCATGGCATGCGCACATGGCAGTTTATCACATCTCTGGATAAAATTTGTTTCTTGGGGCAGAACAAGCAACCTGGCAGTAGCAGGAGACCCACAGTGACTGTCACCAGAGCGTTCTTGGTATGGGGCTTCAGCTGGAAAAATATGGAAGCACTGAGGCTGAGTGAACATGAAAGAGGCATCAAGACTGGAGCCTGCGGAGAAGTTATGGCTTATTTATGTCACACACATATATCCCTTCTTCCTTCAGGAAGTCCAGACTCAGCAGCTCATATGGCAAAAACAGCCAACTTCTTTGGTAAGCACATTAAGAGTAGAGTCCAAAGTATGAGACAATATCACACCAGTGTGCAAAATAGTACGCCTGTAGTGCAGCCCTCTTACCTTCAGATGCCTTTTTTGCACTGTTTTGTCTCTGGCCAGCTGAGTCGAGCAAGAAACAGGCATATAAGGCCTGGTCTGAGGTCATTGTCAGGGTCACTGGCCTTCTCACTGTACTCCAGGAATGCCACAGTCTAGTGCTATTGCTTGGGCTTCTTTGGCATCTGTCTAATCCCTTAAGCTTTGTGGCAGTCTTGTGTGCCTTCCAGTGGACTCCAGCTTAATTGCGATGCTTCCTATAAATCTTGGCAAGATTTGTTCAAGTGATTTGCTACTGTTTTCCTCTGACATTGAGAGTGTATGACTTGCCCAAAGTCACCCAGTTGGTTTTCATGGCTGAGTGAAGATTCAATCCCTGAGCCATTTCCACACTAGACTGTTATAGCACTATGATTCCACTTTCAACATCCTATGGAATCCTGGGGTTTGCAGTTTCGGGAGGGGCTGGCCCCGGTCTTCTACATTCCTAGGCCAATGCTCCAATCACTACATCATGCTGTCTCTTTGACATCTCAAATTACGCCTGTTGAATTTCCCTCTTCTGTTCAAATATTGAGAGCCAGTGTGATGTAGTGGTTTGAGCATTGGATCATGACTCTGGAGATCAGAGTTCAGTTCCCCACTCAGCCATGGAAACTCACTGGATGACCTTCGGCATATCACACAGACCCAGGAAACACTGTACCTTCTCCTTAGGGTTGCCATAAGTTACAAATAACTGGACTGCACATAACAACAACAATGCAAATATTAAATTCCATCACCCAACTTTAGACCCATACTGGCACAATTTCTTTATTAGGTCAACCAAAGTTGGTTTCAAGATTCAAATTAGCCTTCTTCTTACCTGTTACCTGGCTTTCTGCTTTGTGTAACAAAATTGTGCTGGATGAAGAGATGTAGACATCTCAGAAGCTCATATCCTTCTGGGGACTTTTGCTTGGTCTAATGATAGTGAGCTAAAAGGAGTTACACTAATATGCATTTTGAATTTTTTCTCATGGTCTATGTGGCTACCTTGGCTTTTGCTTGACCCGAGAGAACAACCATGAAAGGTCTAGGTCCTCCTATCTGGATGGGCTGTAACTGTTAGCTGTTGTTTTAGGTAGCTGACAGTCAGATCAGGGATGAGGGTTTGATTTTGATGTTCTGCTTTAGCTCTCAGTCAATAAAGGCAACTCTGTTCCACAAGAAGGCTGTAGGCTGAGGAGAACCATGGACCTCCTCCTCTGAGGATTTTCCCAATTAAGTCAGTGTCCTTGGATTCTTGCCGCCCCAGGCATGCATGGCTCATTGGGCTAGGCATCCACTGGCCACTGGCCAGACTCTGTGTGTGTGCTTCTGTGTTATGGGTGCTGTTGTATCTTTGTATCAAAGCAACAAGGATTATGTTAAAATAATAGCAAAAACACTTTGTTAAATGTAAGCTGAAGCATAACAGAGCCATCGACTTCAGAGAGGCTGTCATAAACAGCACTGGCCTTATACGCAGGATCTGACTCCTCTTAAAGCCACAGTAACTAATATCTTTGCAGCTGCTCTCTGTCAGCTAAGCCTCTTTAATCATTTGTTTGCTGGGCCCCCTAGCCCTTCCTTAACTAACCCCCTCATTTATTCTCTAGCCCCACCAACACAAAATATATCAATGAGTCACATAAATCAGGGACAGACAACTTGGTGCTTTCCAGAGCCTAAATCAAACAGTTCATCTTCATTAGAGTAGACCTAGTGAAGCAATAAGATTTAAGTTGAGTTTTGAATGACCATTTACTAATTATTTGGCAACTGCGTTCTAGTGGGGAATATCAAATGTCTTTAAATTGAAACGTTTGGGAGTTGTTGTTGTTGTTGTTGTTGTTGTTGTGTGCTTTCAAGGCATTTCTGACTTACGGTGACCCTAAGGTGACCCTATCATGGGATTTTCTGGGGCTGAGAGTGTGTGACACATCCAAGATCATCCAGTGGGTTTCCATGGCTGAGTGGGAAAGCAAATCCAGGTTTCCAGGGTCCTAGTCCAACACTCAGACCCTGCTTAACTTCTAAACAAGAAAAGAATATGGTCAGGGTGATATGGACCATAGGATGGTGTCTTCTCATTCATTACTTCAATAATCTAGGAACTGCCATAGACTTTGTGAACTGGGTTACCCTAGGATCCATCAAATAGATGAAGGTGTGCCATTGGAAAGACGTGATCTGAATAACTAAGACAACAAGTCTGAGTATACATCAGGGGGTGAGTCCCAATCTATATGGTGGTACTTAATTCCAAGTAAAACCAAATTTGATTTGTTGAATTGAACCCTTCTCCAGGATCATAGTGCAGTGCTTAAACCACTGCAGCATGTTGGCTCTCCCCATAATTTTCAAACACTGAGCACAGTGGTTGGGCTGAAAGTAGTTACAATCCCAAAACATCTGGAGGACACCAGGCTCTATCCATGAACTAGATGTTACACAGAACATATGGTTGTGACTGGGAGTAAAATGCTATGCACCTTGTTTTCCATTCCTGTGACCTGTGTCACCTGGTGAACCCTGATTAGAGAATTTGGACTCCATACATTTGCTCATAACTAAACTGGTCTGTTAACAGGATTATATACTGCTCCTTGGCAGTGCTCTCAACACACACCTGCAACTGGGTTTCTTCAAGGCTAGGAGTAGAGGAGTAGCAAAAGCTTTCAGACCATTTCCCCCAGAAGGGCAACAATATTGCCCTGTTAGATATTGTGGTGGTGCATCTCTGAGCAATTCTAGCCATCATAGTAAGGTCAAGGGTAATAGATGTTGCTGCAGTCCAGCAACATCTAGAGGGGTACATGGTACCCACTTCGGGCCTAGACCAAAGGAAAGAGCAATCTGCAGTCTAGACTTCCTTATGGGATCAGTACACTGTTGATTCCTTGAACTGAAATAATACATAGGCATGCACACAGACACTTCATAATGTTTTGTTGTCAGGGATAGCTAGTGGTGTAGGTTGGCGTTGGAGAAATGTCAAGCATCCTGATATCATCTTGATATCTTAGCTGTGGTTTCCTTAATTCCTTAAAAGGGTGGGAATCATGCATTGGACTGCAACTCATGCATTGGACTGCAACTCCCACATAGTCAGACTTCTGGAAACTGCAATCTGATGTCTAGAGGGGCCTGCTCTAGTAGGTTGTACCCATGCCATCTTGAAGCTCAGCATTTTTCCACTTGATCTTTTTGGACCACCGGCTACTTCTGACAAAAGATGAAGACAGGGATAGAATTGCAGTTCCATGGATAGGGATAAGTTTCACTAAGATGTCATGGAAGAGAAGAACTGCTGCTGCTGCTGCTGCTGGTGGCAGCTGTACATCTGGCATAACAGCCAACTGAATCTCATCACTGGCCTTCATGGTTTTCTACTGCTTTGTCTGGCAGACCCCAAGTCTTCGTGTATATGTCAATCTACATGTGAGCCATAGAATCACAAAGCCAGAGGGCTGGAAGGGCCAACCTGCTGCTGTGCAAGAACACACAAATAAAGCAGTCCTAAAGATGTGGTCATCCAACCTCTGTTTAAATAGTCCATCAAGGAGAGTTTCATGCCTTTTCTCCAGAGAAATCCCTATGTGTGAAAGAGGAACTGTCATTTGTGATCGAGGCTAGGAGGATGTTCCCTCTGAAGAATAAGGAACAGGGCACAGTCAGAGAGGCTCTTAAGGCTGAAACTTCCAAGGTCCATTCAGTCTCACATCTTGTTTTCCATAGTGATCTACCAGGAAACAGCTCTATGGTGACCACTTATGCATTACAAAGCAAACAAACAAAAACAAACAAAAAAACTGGAGGACACAAGACGCTATGTATTTCCATTAAAACTGTGCCTGCTCATTGACAGGTATATGGGCCAATCTGAAAATTGTTCCTCTATTTCAAATAGATGTTCAGAACATTTCCCTAGAGTGGACAAGCCTATGAGTAGGTGAGCCATGTGTTGACTGCTCTGCCTGCTGCTGCCCTGGTGCTAAAAGGTGATGGGGAACTCCATGATCCCTGGTGCTTGCTCCCTTCTTATGGCTCTTTAAACCACACTTGGACTAGAAAGACTTTAGATCAGTGGGTGCAAGGAAAGGGAGCACATGGTCCCATGGAGGTTGATGGATTGCAACTCCTATCAGTCTTCATTATTGGCTCTGTTGACTAGTGCTGATAAGAGATGGACTCTAGCAACATTTGGAGGGCCACACATTCAATATTAAAGATACAGAGACCTATTCTCTGACACTTGCTGGCATCTTCTGAGTGGCATATGTATGTGCAAGTCCACCATATGCCTGCATGTCCTGTTTTAGTCACTGCAGAGACTGGTATTTCCTTGTTCCACTGCAGTGACCAAAGCTCTCACCCTGGACTTACTACAGCCCTTCCGTGGTCATTCCATGGCTGGTGGAGAGGTGGAGGGGATTGGAGGAGCATCTGGCTATGTCCCAATGGCCAGGAGTAAAATGATTACATTATTCATTTAGGCCACCAGAGGATCCGGGTCTAATTATTCTGCATCTGGCCACACGGACATGCTTCTCTGACCCCCCCCCAGCCATGGAATGGGTGGGGAGCTGCAGCAGCTCAGCAGTAAGTCCAGGGGGTGATGAGTGGCTAGCTGCAAGGCAGTTCTGCATGTATAACTGTTTTGCCACAGAATAATACTATACAAGATTTCAGATGTCTTTACAAACAGAAGTGTGTCCTCTTGCATAAGAGGACTTGTGGCTCCTCTAAAAACAACTTGCCTGCAGGGCTCACCTGCAACTGGTCTTCAGAGGAGAATTTCTTCCGAATGTGGAGCTTCCGTTTATTCTGGAGATGAAAAACATATAGCTCTCCACTAATACTGGACTGCAGCTTCCATGGAACTGTGCCATTGGCTCTGCTAGTAGTGGCTGATGAAGACCAGTAACATCTGAAAAACCACAGCTTCCCCTTTTCTTATTTAGCCATTGTGGCTAATAGCTACTGAGAGCCTATTCCTTCGTAAATACATTTCTGTCTCCATTTGGAAGCTGTCTCAGGCAACTGGTAAGCATCTCTGTATCTATTTCCACTCCAGGATTTTTAATAGCAACGCATGCCTCTGAGACAGTGCTTGGAAAAGTTAGATGTTTGGACCTCCGCTCCTAGAATAGTCAGCCTGGCTACAGGCCAAGCTGGCCTGGGGGATTCTGGGACTTGTAGTCCAAACATCTAATTTTTCCCAGCTCTGCCCTGTTCTGTCCTAGCATCATATCCTCCCCTGCCATTTCCCCATAGCTGCCATCAGCTCAGTGACTGAGTTCTTGTTACTGCCCAAAATCATTAGGGCCAGTTGTGGCAGCAGCAACCGCAGCAGACATTAGGGCTGGCAGGAAATAGCAGGCAGAGTTTCTGTTTGCATACAAATCCCTGAGCAACTAACAATCCTGGGAAAGAGGATGTGAAAGTGAGTGATGGCGTGGGTATGTGAGTATGTGCATTTAACCCCCTGGTGGTCAGGAGCCATGCCTAGTGCCATCAATAGGATGCCATCAGTGCCCCCATTCCCTCTGACCTCTGGGTTCCTTTTTCTTCTCCCCTTTTAAAATCAGCTCCTGCTATTGTGGCTTTAACAGGCATCTAGATCTCCAGCCATTAGTACAAGAATGGAGGCACCTTGTTGTTGTTGTTGTTGTTGTTGTTGTTGTGTGCCTTCATTTCTGACTTACAGTGACCCTAGGGCAAAGCTATCACAGGGTTTTCTGGGTCTGAGAGAGTGTGATGCACCCAAGGTCACCCAGTGGGTTTCCATGGCCAATTGGGAAAATGAACCCTGGTCTCCATCCAGGATCATAGTTCAGTGCTCAAACCAGTGTACCATGCTTGCCAGACTGAAAAGTTGAGGCGAGACCTGTGCTTTCAATGGTTGTGTACAAGAGGGAATTTTAAAAGGTATTGCTTGTCAGGCAACCAGAGTAACCAAGCAACAACTTCTGAAATTCCCCTTTCTACATAACTATTAAAGGTGCAGGAACCCTCTCCAGTTTTCATTCTGGAATCCCTAGTAAGGGATTGTGGGAGTTGTAGTCTCAAATATCTGGAGCATCAAAGGTTCCTTATGCCTTGATTAGCAGATGCTAATCCTTATTCCTGTGCTGCAGAAACTTTTCATCTCTTGTGAAAGGAACATGAATAGCCCCAATTGTTGCTGCTGCTGTTCATTTCGTAAATCTGTAGTTTTGCTTTTCGCTTTGATTTTGGGAACACTGCCCAGGAAGATGGGAACATTGGCCAAAGTGCAACTGTCGGTCCCTGCCAGATTAGAACCATGAGATCAATGAGGTTTTTATAAGAACTGGTTTACCTTCAATATGCCTCTGTGAGTTGGGACCCACAACTGGATTTAGGCAGAATGTATACACTGCTGATGCTCAGCAGTGCTGCCTTGAAGCAACCCCCCCCCCAAACATTTGGTTTTGTTTCAAAAGAACTCTGGACCTTTCTGAAATTCAGAATCGGAATTCTGAAAATTTTGCCAGAGGTTGCCTTTGTCCTTCCTCTGCCCACAGCTGCAGGGAACATCCTCCTCCCACAGCAACGTCACTGGAAACTCAGTGTAGGAACTGGTTTGTATCTGACACCAGTCCCACTTCTTATGTGAAAGCATACTTTGTGAAAAGTTGAAAAATCGGAGTTACTACATATTTGCCACCTTCTCCAATATTCTAATGGCACAAGTTCCTGTCTATTCTTGGAAGCTAAGCATGGCCAGCCCTGGTTAGTACTTAGATGGAAGACCACCAATGAATACCAGATGCTATAGGCTATGGCCATTTCTGCATTACACTGTTATAGTGCTATTATTCCACTCAACATCCTGTGGAATTCTGGGGTTTGTAGTTTGCTGAGGCCAAAGAGCTCTCTGGCTGAGAATTCTAAAGGCCCCTCCCTAAACTGCAAACCCCAGGAGTCCACAGGATGTTGACAGTGGAATAATAGCACTATAACAGTGTAGGGCAGAAATGACTTATGTTTCAGAGGAAGAAAGTGGCAAAACTACTTCTGAGTATTCCTTGCGTGAGAAAACCCTGTGAGATTCATGAGGTCACCATAACTTGACAGGTGACTTGAAGGGACAGACACACGCCAAGTCTGCTAAACCTCTAGCAAATGTCCTATCTCCCTTGCCAGGACGGTCTCTTACACTCTCCTCCTCATCCAACTCCATTTTTTCATTGTGGAGGGAGGCCTACAGGCACTAAGCTGGGTAGCTCCGAGAGTAAAAATGATTCGCTAAGAATTAATCTTCACCCCAATTTGTCATTTTTAATAACACCTCTAAAAATAACTATTTTAATCTTTAAATAACAATGTGAATGGTTTAAGCAATGATTAACAGTTCATGGTATTTTAATTTCTTTCTCTGAGGGGATTATTTGGCCATTTTTAGTAATGTTAATATTAAAAAAGAAAACCCTGAAAGTAGCATGCTACTAATGTATTACTGATGAGTAATGTAGCAAAATAATTTTATGCTTCTCACCCAAATGACTCATGCTTACAAATTAATTTTCAGTGCTAACACTTCCTGTCTGTTAGGGGCAATACTCCATTTCTGGACTAGAGGTTAAGAAAGTTGGGGTTTTTGGACCACAGTTCCCAGAATGCTCTAGACAGCATGGCCATGCTCGCTGGGGCATTCTGGGAACTGTGATCTGTTTTGATCTGGCCTTTCTATACGAGGTAGCAAGAGATAGAGCCCCTCTCCAACTCTACGATTCCATTACCTTGCCCATCATCTGAACAACCAAGGAATGACCAAATTCCAGTATAACCATATTATTCAGAATTTCAGATACACATGCAGTACCTGTGATTGTAGGTGGGACGTGAATGTTGAGATCAGAAGGGTATTAAATGCCGAATGTACTGAGAGTAGCAACTGCAATAAAAGGATCAGCTGTCCACAAAATTGCTTCTGATTATCCTAACATCCTGACGCTAAGCAGGTAAGGCAACAAATACATGCATTGTGATAAATTTCCATGCTCCTGACTCTAATATCTCATAAGAAACTAGAGGATTCATGCTTAACTGAACATCCCCAAAGTGCATTGAAGTGCATAGCATAGCCTTTTTTTTTAAAATGGAAACAGTCCCTACTCAGCACTGTCACTTAACTCTGTTAGAAGGAACATTCAGAGATGGAAGGAAAGAATGGCAGTTTTGTCAGGCAGGGGCTCAAAAAGATCAAAGGGAAGAAAAGATGATGTGAGGATGACGAGGATATTAGTTGTATAAACTCCTTTTTGTGGTCCGTGTAGCGCTTCCAGATAAGAGATCCTGGGGCACTCTCCCACAACTGCCTCAGTTGCAATCTGCCGCTGCCCACAAGTTAATCCCACCCCCAAGGGCAAGGAGTCTAGATGGCAGCCATAGCTTCTGCAACAGCCATTCCCAATGTGGAGCCTGTTGGACTGCACCTCCCACTATCCTCATGAGCATTAATGACAGGAGATGTAGATCAACACATCCGAGAAGGTTGTTCCTAAAAGTATTTCTCAACTGACAAGGGTACAGAGGCTTGGAGGATATTTTAGGGAAATTAACAAAAGGAGGACACAGCTGCCAGCACTGTATGATGGAACCATATGAGAAGATGAGTTTGTTTGAAGAAACTGCCAGAGCCTGTGTTTCTCTTGCAACAAACTCCGTTCTGCAGATGTCCCTTTTTAAAATCTGTGCTCACAGGCCTCCTCCCTCCATCCTCATCCGCAGCTCCTTCCAAGCCCCCTCATCCTGCTGCAACCTACCCAACCACTGCTAACCATTCCCTTCAGCCTTCTTCTTTCTCCTCCTCGCTCCTTCCCAGACCTTGGCCACCGTTGTGTGCAACGCTGCCCCTCTGGATATGGCATCCGGCCAGAGCAGCTCTGTCACTGTTGCCAAGCCTTCACCCCATCCCCTCGTCTTCTCCTCCCTTCTTAGGACTGAGCTGTTTGTCAACACATGCTCTCAATTTAAGGCCTGATCCAATAAGCATGTTTTTATCCTCCGAGGCTGAGGTTGCCAAATCAAAATTGAAGGCATTACGGAGAGTTAAAAGCTGATTTGGTTCTCCTGATCTTCCAAGTACGAGGGCTGAAGGAGGCCTATTCTCATTTGAATTCAGAAAACTGGAGGACAATGTTGAAAAAGTTATGTTTTTGGACCATAAATTCCTGAATCCTCCAGCCAGCATGGCCACTACCATGCCGACTGGAGGATTCTGGGAGCTGTAGTCCAAAAAAGAAACTTTTCAAAACTCTGAATACAGCTTTGCCAGAGCAGGCAAGCAAAGTGATCACCTGATGAAGCACATGTGGAGAATCAAATGTCATGGGAGAAGAAGGAATCAACATCCAGTATCCTGAGGCAACTATGAAGATTCTTCTATCCTACTACCAAAGATCTAGGTGCCCCACAGTGGGCAATTATGAGTCACCATTTCAAATTTCCCATAATACCTGACATGTTAGCTCTACACTGGAATACTATGGTAAATAAAATCATCAACTCACATTTCAATTTCCTATAATGCCATGAAGGAATTATATGCTGGGTACATGAAGGCACAGGGGGGAATTTAAACAACAGCCTACTAGCATTAATTGGAGAAGCAGATTATCTGTTGGCTTCAATTGGAAGATGGCTTTCAGGTTAAGTCCACAATGGAGGCTACCAGCAGGATGAAACCAGTGATGGGCACTGTGCCAAGCACTTCCCAGACTGTGTTCTACCTGTTTTCAGAACACTTTGAATAAGTTCACAGTGAAATGTAAAATATAAAGTAAGAGATATTGGAGATTAAACAGCTTGGAAATTTAGCTTTTGGTATCAGATCAGTAGTAGTTTGCTCACTTGCTCTCACTCCCTGTTTAGGGAGTTTCTTAGAAACTCTGAGTTGAAGAAATCCCTTAGGAAGTTCCAGTCTGTCACCAGAGTTCTGATCTGGAATTTTTGTGTCACACTACATGTGTTAGTTGGTTTACCTAGCACCAAGGTGTTGGTGTAATCAGCAACTGTTTTGTGAGTGGCTGGTGTTAATAATGTCATTGTCACTGTCTGTCATTACTTTCTGTATAAAACTGCCCTCTGATGTAACTGTCTACAATTGTCCCTGTAACCATGTGTTGTTGTGTGCCTTCAAGTCATTTCTGACTATGGCAATCATAAGGCAAACCTATCATAAGATTTCTTGGAAAGATTGCCATTGTCTTCCTCTGAGGGTGAGAGAGTGTGACTTGCCCAGGGTCAACCAGTGGGTTTTCTAGGGCTGAGCAGGTAACTGAACCCTAGTCTCTCAGAGTCCTTATCCAACTCTCAGGCCACAGTGCCATGCTGCTTCCTATTTCAGACATATATATCTGAAATTCTGGATGTAGCTGATGAAATGTACTGCAGTCCATTTTAAAAAGTCATGCTGCAATAAATTTGCTAGTCTTTAAGGAGTCACAGGACCCTTTGTTGTTCTTGCTTTAAATACAACTACCCCTTTGTTTATTATTGGACAATGATCTTCTTCCAGAATATCTTAAACCAAAAACAAACACAGAAAGAAGCAAACCAAAATGAAAACAAATATATGCACTCTCATATTTCCTAAATTAAAAAAGTGGAGACACAAAGTTAACTATGATGAGCTATAAGAAAATTCTAAAAAATTCTAAAGAAGTTCTAAAAAATTCTGTGATCAGGTTATATCTTGATGAAGACCTATTAAATGTGCCCAAACAAGCAAGTAAGCAAGTTTTCAAATCTCCATGTCTCTTCTTTTGGGAAAATGCTTCCTAAAGCAGGCATGGAAAAAGGAGGAAAAGAGGAAGAGCAGATCTACCAGCAACATTAAGACTAATGCATTTAATTCAGCATGAATGTTTGTGGATTTCAGTCCATTTCTTCAGATGCACTAATAGAGTCAATATTAAAGGTATAGTAGCAGTCACATAGTTTCAGAGGTTAGATCACACTCTATTAATGCATGATGAACAAACACACTAGTTTGGAATAAAATAGCATATGGGAAGGGAAAAACCCCCAAAACTTCTCAATAAAAGCTGAAACATGCCAGTCGGTCCCACACTTGCACTATATAGTAATGTCAGACTATGGCCATTTCTGCACTACACTATTATTCCACTTTCACCATCCTGTGGAATCCTGGGGTTTGTAGTTTAGGAAAGGATATTTAGAATTCTCAGCCAGAGAGCTCTTTGGCCCCAGTAAACTACAAGCCCCAGAATTCCTCAGGAGGTTGAAAGTGGAATAATCGTGCTACAACAGTGTAGTGCAGAAAATAAATGTGCATTCTACAGCAAAAAAACAAACACACACACACACCACAAAAAACAGAAATCTGAAGTAAGTTCAGAAGGTACCAATGTAGTTGACAAATCAGAACCAAAACCTTACCACAGTCTTTAACCTATCAGATAAGACACCACGTTCAGTGCCTCTGTGATCAAGCGAAGTGATAAAACACTTCAATTAACACAGTTGCTTCTCTACTTTCACATGGTTTAGGGGCACAGGATCCCTGCAAAAGTAGGAAAAACCACAAATATTGTAAGCCCCCAAACTGTATTTAAAACACATAAAAAAGTACTTGTACTGGTGGGATGGCTAGGTTCCCTCACTCGCTCACTCGCTTACTCACGTGGCCAGAAGGAGGGGAAGAAGATGGAGTGGGAGAGCAAGAGGAAGAAGAGAGGGGACATTAGTGCCACCCCCTTTCCCCTTCTTGCCCGTGCAAGTAAGCGAGTGAGTAAATGTGTGTACCCTGCCTCCTCCTGTCCCATCCCTCTCCCCCTAGTAATCCACAAATAATCAAATCTGCTAATGCTTAACCTGTAAATGTGGAGGGCCAGTTGTGTATACATAATTGTAATTTCAATAGGAAAGCCAGCATAGTGTAGTGGTTTGAGCATTTGACTATGACCCTGGAGACCAGGGTTTGACTTCTCGCTCTGCCATGGAAACCCACTGGGTGACCTTGGGTGCATCACACTCTCTTAGCCACGGAAAACCCGTGATAGGTTTGCCTTAGGGTCAGCATAAGTCAGAAACTATTAGAAGGCATGTGACAACAGCAAATTTGAATAGACCCAGTTGACCTGTGTACCTGCATTCAGTTTGCTGTGCAGACGCTCATTGTTGATGGACAACTTCAAGGCCTCGCCTTGCTCTCTCTTTAGTTCACATCACAGCTCCCAGTACTCCCCACTGCTGGCTATGCTGGTGGGAGTTGCAGTCCAATAGGGCTGATCAGAGGTGCAACTCAACAGTAGCTAGAGTGCGGACATTTGTCTCTGCTCAAAATAGGGGATGCTTTCAAATAGAAAACTGTTTTATGGAAAGTCGTACCGTTAGCCACTCTAGTAAGGCTGGATAGGGAGGCAGAATGTTGCCTTGATGCTGAATGCTTCAAGCCTGCAATTGCAACATCCTTCTCCATGTACCAAGAATGGTGGCCTACACATTCTCCCAACATCTTCAAGCATCACTGAAGGCACTTTTGTTGCCTGTTTTGTTGCCTGTTCAGGACTGTCCCAGGCCCTGTGACTTCTGGGCCAAAACCTTAAACCTAGGGCTGGTCCATGGTGATATCATTAGGCATGCATTAATTAATTAATTAACTGATTCATTTCATTTATTATGGCAAACAGCCAGCAGATCCTTAAATATCAACCTCAGTTTCTCAGAGCTTGTCATTCCAACACACACACACACACACACACACACAGAGATTGAGAGAGAGAGAGAGAACACATTTGTCTATTTGGAGATCACCACAGAAATCTTAGCTAAAGGGGATGTTTCTAGAGCAAGGATGAACTGAGGGGATTATTCCTTCTCACTTACTTAAGGAAACAAGATACGGAAAATTTTAATGAATCCTACTAGTCAGCAAGTGCACATGGAGCAGAGTGGAGGCTGACCTCTGGCTCTTCAACAACTGAGAGGGAAAGAGGAAGCTAAGTAAACACAGAGACCATCCAGACCAATCTTCACAAGTTGCAATTAAGCCTTGCATAATGTAGTAAGCTGCTGCTCTGCTTGGTGAGCTGAAGATCTGTGACACAGCTGAGCCTCCCCAAAGTAGAGAATTTGCACCCTTGTCCCTTGCCTGGAAATGACTCATCAAAAAAATTGAGGCTCAGGACCAGGCCTTGAGATCTGGCAACCCTAAATTGTATGCTATTTGACAAGAGACTGTGGCTTTGCATTCACCTCAGAGACAGTGTGTGTTAGTAAAATTGCCATAAGGTTGTACACAGACACACACATACATATTCCACAGAGTGTAACAGAATGAAGCATGACCTCTGATCCCATGGGCTGTTTTGCAGAGTCTGGAAAAGTTGCATTTGAAAGACAAGAGCCCTCTGAATGTCAGAATCACTAGTCCAATCCCATGTGTTGTTGCTGACTTCAATTTATGGTGACTCTACAGATGAGAGTACTCCAAGTCACCCTATCATCAACTGCCCTGCTCATGTCTTGAAGATTCAGGGATGTGTCTTCCTTGACTGAGTCTATCCATTGTAATGTGGCCTTACTCTTTTCCTACTGCATTCTACCTTACCAAGCATTATTATCTTTTCTAGTGAGTCAGATCTTCTAATGATGTGGCCAAAGTACAATAGCCTCAGTTTAGTCATCTTGGCTTCTAGAATCATAGAATCATAGAATTGGAAGAGGCCCCAGGGGCCATCGAGTCCAACCCGCTGCTATGCAGGAACACACATCAAATCATTCCCAACAGATGGCCATCCAGCCTCTGCTTAAAAACCGCCAAAGAAGGAGACTCCACCACACTCCGAGGCAGCATATTCCAGTGCTGGACAGCCCTGACTGTCAGGAAGTTCTTCCTGAGGTTCAGGTGGAATCTCCTTTCCTGCAGCTTGAATCCATTGCTCCTTGTCCTAGTCTCTGGAGCGGCAGAGAACAAGCCCGCTCCCTCCTCAACATGACATCCCTTCAAATATTTAAAAATGGCTATCATGTCTCCTCTTAACCTTCTCTTCTGCAGACTAAACATACCCAGCTCCCTAAGCTGTTCTTCACAGGGCATGGCTTCCAGACCCTTCACCATTTTGGTTGCCCTCCTCTGGACACGTTCCAGCTTGTCGACATCCTTCTTGAATTGAGGTGCCCAGAACTGGACACAGTATTCCAAATGAGGCCTAACCAATGCAGAATAGAGTGGTACCATTATCTCCATCGATCTAGACACCATACTCCTATTGATGCAACCAAGAATCGCATTCGCTTTCTTGGCTGCTGCATCACACTGCTGGCTCATGTTCAGCTTGTGATCTCCAAAGACTCCTAGATTCCTTTCACACATACTGCTATCCAGCCATGTGTCCCCCATCCTATATTTGTGCCTTCCATTTTTGCTGCCTAAGTGCAGGACCCTACATTTCCCTCTGTTGAAATTCATTTTGTTAGTTTTAGCCCAGCTCTCCAATCAGTCTAGGTCATTTTGAAATTTGATCCTGTCCTCTGGGGTATTAGCAACCCCTCCCAATTTGGTATCATCTGCAGATTTGATCAGCATGCCCTCCACTCCTTCATCCAAGTCATTGATGAAAATGTTGAATAGCACTGGGCCCAGCACAGAACCCTGTGACACCCCAGGATGAAAAGCAGCCATTCTCTCCAGGATGAAAAGCAGCCATTGGTGATCACCCTTTGGGTTCGGTTGGTCAACCAATTACAAATCCAACTAACAGTAGCCCTGCCCAGCCTGCATTTTACTAGCTTCTTTGCAAAAATGTCATGGGGAACTTTGTCAAAGGCCTTACTGTGGTCAAGATATGCTATGTCTACAGCATTCCCTTCATCTATCAAGCCTGTAACTCTAGCATCGAAAGAGATAAGATTAGTCTGGGCAGAGTTCAGGCTTGATCTGCTCCAGGACCCATTCATTTGTCTTTTTAGCAGCTTCTGCAACCCCACATTTCAAAGGAGTTGATTTTCTTCCTATCAGATTTCTTCACTGTCCAGCTTTCACAACTGTACATAGAAACTGGAAATATGCTGGCATGGACAATCCTCCAATATTTCTTCAGATGAAAACAGGGACACATTGTGGCCCACCAACATTAGAGTGTGATTAAAATGGCAAAAATTATTAATGAGGAAGAACAGATAAGCTAGGCCTGAGCCTCCTGTGTAGGCCAAAATTCCTTCTCTTCCTCTTCCTCCTGCTGAGATAAACGGGTGGAACTATTTTTACACTCTGAACTCAGTTTACAGCAAATGAAGTAAACCAAGGAGAAGGGGGTAAAGTGGGAGGAGAGGAGAGAAACTGAGATGTTTTTAAAGCTACTGAAAAGTGTGATGAAAAAGGATTAATGGCAATGTGCCACTGAATCAGCACAGTTGGAGGCTATGTAACCCTCTACCGCTGCTGAATAAAGCATCCCTGGTAGGCAGATCTGACTTCTGCTTAAAAAGCTCCAATGAGGGAGAGTCCACCACTTTCCAAGGCACCCTTTTTCTACCATCAAACAAGTTTAACCCTCAGGATGTTCTTCCTAACATTTAGTTGGGATCCCTTGCGATTTGAACCCACTGATTGCCAGCCAGCAGGGCCAGCAGGGATTCTGGGAGGTGTCATCTAAAAAAAAATGTTTCCAAGCTTTGCATAAGATTGCAGTCCCAAGCTCTAAGCACACAAGGGAGCCCATTCTTCCCAGCAGTGAAACTGTGAAGGCTCCGATAACTAGGCTTGTAGCCTGTATCCCAGGGTACAGCTCTGCTAATGGAGTGCCTGAGCCCCTGTGACAAGAGCGACTGATTTGGGGCCTTGCATGGAGAGGGGAGAAATGGTAAGGGACAGACAGAGAGAGGATCTGAAGCTAAAGGAAGTGGAGCCTTGTAAAAGCTTCCTTCTGTTGTCTATGGACATGGGGAAGGGGCGGGTCACTCACGCTGCTACCACCACCTGGCTAATTATGGCTATCCATCCCAGGCCTGTGTGTTTACACTGAGTTTCCTTTGAGTCATCTTTGCTTGTCAGCAGCACCTCTTGTGCTGGAGGGAGCCAGGCCTGTCCCAGCCTTTGGCGGCCAGAGAAAGATTCAACCATCCAGACCCTATATAGCCATGGCAGGCGCTCTGCTGGAGCTGGTGGGACGTGATTCCCAGCAGCAGCCCATGCAGTTTGCAGACAGCAGGATGTTCCTGCACAGGGTGGGAGGCAAAGCAAGCTGCCTGTATGTGTGAGAGGATGAAGGGGAGGGGGAACCAACTCAGGCTGCTTCTGATGCTGGCCAGACCTAGAGAGCAGAGCCAAGCCTACACACCCACTCAGTGCTGCCCGTTGCCAGGGGAGGACCGTCTGCTTCAGCCTGCACTCCAGAGCATATGTATTGGGTAATAAGCTCCCTTGGGTGTGATGAATCTTACTTCTGAGTAAACCATCTTCGGGTCCTGATGCACAAGAGAAAGAGCAAGCTTAACTCTGTGAAATACAGACCTGGCCATGTGCAAAAGACAACTGGACAGGTAGTTGAATCTTTCTTTAATACTGATGACAGAATGTTGTCTTCCATTGTACCTGAAGGCAGCAAGTTAGTTTAGGGAGCAAAAGGCAGACTACATGACATGGAGCACTCTTCTCTAGCACATTCACTTCCTAGCAATTTCCACTCCAGAAGGACATTTTTTATTTGCCACATCCTCCAACTAAGGGAGCCAGCATGGTGTGGTGGTTTGAGCATTGGCCTATGATTCTGGAGATCAGGGTTCATATCCATGTTCAGCCATGGCAACTCAGTGAGTGACCTTGGGCAAGTCACATTCTCTCAGCCTCAGAAGAAGGCAAAGGCAAACTCCCCCTGAATGCATCTCGCCAAATAGCACCCATGATAGGTTTGTCTTAGGGTCACCATAAGTCAGAAATGACTGGAAGACACACAACAATGACAAATCCTCCAACTGTTCCAATTTGGCATGGATATTCCTCTGTCATCCCAGTTTTTCAGCTGCTCTTAAAATGTCCCAGCTTCTTTCTCCTCCTCTACATTATCTCTTCATCCTCAGCTTCTTTCAGTTGCTGCGACCTGAATTCAAAGTGCAAAAGTAGGTTGCACTCACTTAATGTAGCAGGAGGGAGAGAAGAGGGAGCAAAATCTTGCCTTCACAGTAGGCTCAGGTTTCCCTCCCTTAGCTTGCGTTTTCTTCCTCATTAACAACTTCTTCAGTCTTGACCACGCTCTAATATTGCTTGGCCACATGTGAGCCGGGTGGAAAATATAATTTTCCTAATGATAAAAATTAGCCCTGCTGAGACAGGTAGCCTGCAGATGGGCAGGTACTAATCACTATATTCCATGCCATAGCCAAAAAGGCTCTAGATAGGCAGACAAATGTTCTCTAAATCAGGGGTGGACTGCATGGAACAAATGAAGCAGTCTATTTTAGGTACAGAGAAATTAGTAGAGTCCAGAATGTCCTACAAGAAAATAAGTACACAGTGACCAAAAAAGAACAGCCCAATGTGATTCATGGGTTAGGGGAGAGGATGACCAAACTATTTAAAAATTCTTTGCCTTTATTTGACAGAGCCTGGTGAATCACAACAAGCATTTTTAATCAAATGATACCTCGGAAACTGCATGACACATTAATGACTGAGGCCATTTCCGCACTAAACTGTTATAGTGCTATGATTCCACTTTCAACATCCTATGGAATCCTGGGGTTTGCAGTTTCAGGTGGGGTTGGCCTCCCTAAACAGCAAACCCCAGGATTCCATAGGATGTTGAAAGTGGAATCATAGCACTATAACAGCCAAGTGTGGAAATGGCTTGAGACAATAAACTTTTTGGAGCAGTGGTTTTCAGACTGTCCAGATATAGGGAACAATTTTGACCTCAGCTGCTCCATCTGCCTGTGAGGGATGATGGGATTAAGAGTTCATCAACACCTCTGCCCTGTCTTCATGAGCCTGGGATGACACCTAAGCACATCATTTGATCAGCTTGTTTCAGTTTTAAAATAATCATTTAAAAATTTCAAATAAAATGCCTCTTCATGCAGGTACTATGGGAACCAGCATGGTTTGAGTGCTGGACTAAGAGACTGGGAGACCAGAGTTCGAATCCCTGCTCAGCCATGGAAATCCACTAGGTGACCTTGAGCAATGCTCTCTCAACCTCACAGGAAGGCAAGGGCCCCTTTGAACAAGTTTTGTCAAGAAAACCCCTTATTTCACCTTAGAGTTGCCATAAGCCATAAATGATTCGGGCCATTTCTGCACTACACTGCTATAGTGCTGCTATTCCCCTTTCAACATCCTGTAGAATAATTCTGGAGTTTGTAGTTTGCTGAGGCCCAAGAGCTCTCTGGCTGAGAATTCTAAATACCCCTCCCTAAACTTCAAACCACAGGATTCCTTAGGATGTTGAAAGTGGAATAATAGCACTATAACAGTCTAGTGCAGAAATGACCTTGAAGACATAACACCAACAAACGTGCCATGGCACATACCCATTTTTAAAGAAGCAGGCAAAAAATTGTTCTGATGTTCTGACTGATTTAAAATAAAGAAATAAGCAAATTCTCAAATGGTAGTGATCAGAAGGGCAATACTGAAGGCAAGGTAGTGCCACGGTGAAGAGGAATTAAGTCTTGAGTGCTTGAAATGTCATTGTGCATATCAAAACTCTTGGACAAGATGAAAGAGTGGTGCTAAGGCAAGCTGTATCTGCAGGGACTGTGCTGCTGTTCTGTTCCTTCCCTCCTAAGCCAGATATTTGTGAACTTCTTAAAGAAACAGGACAGGCACCTTTCTGGAGGGATGTTGTTGCTCAGTGGTAGAGGACACAGTTTGCATGCAGAAAGTCCCAGGCTCCATTTCCATGTAAGGCTGGAAAAAAATCCTGCCTAAAACCTTAGATAGCCAATGCCATCCAGTACAGAACATGAATTGCTGTCTTGGTCCTCCAGATGTTTTGGACATCAGTCCCCCCAAATCCCTGACCACTGGCCAAGCTGGCTGGAGCGTCTGAGAGTCTAAAACATCTGGGGGACCAAAGTTTGAGAACCACTGATATAGAGTACAAGTAGGCTAGAAGAGACGGCCCAATATGTAATAAGGCAGCTCCCTCTAATCATTTATCAGAGGAAGGTGGATGAACCAGCACTTGATGGAGCTGTCATGTAGGTGCCCTGTAAAAAGTGAGTTAAGGAAAAAGGGCAATTCAGGAGAAAACACCTTACCGCAGACTCCCCTCCGGTTGGCCCACTGGACTGAAATTGAAGATCAGATCCCAACCTGGTTCTACATGGACATGAACATATAGCCAGGAGGTGAGTGACCTGTGGCCATCCAGATGTTGATAGATGACACCTCCCATCATCCCCCAGCACAAGCTAGGCTGGCTAGAGCTGATGGGAACTAGAGTTCAACAACATATGGAGGGCTGTGGGTTCCACCATGCTGATGCAGAGTCTACACATTGAGCTTCAGAAGCCATCAGGGGGCTTATGAGTCACTGTGTCTGCTGAGTTTGAGGGGTGGTGCCGCTGATTGCTCTGAATCAGTGTTCACTGGAGGCGACTGAGATTCGTGACACAGCCTCTCGCATCTAAGCTTAAAAGAGCTGGCTCTGATCCACCAGAGTGTTTAAGGTCCTAGAAAGGGGTGAATGTGGGTTCTCTTATGTCTAGAGAACATGTAGGTGCCTGCCCCCCCCATTTTTCCCTTCCTGGCATGCACTTTCCACAATATGTCAGCCAGTTCTCCGCAGAGCATCCCAGGGAGTTTCTGCTGGCACCCGGCCCACTGAGCCCCTTGGCAATGACACGTCAATTGTTGCTCATAAGCCCAGAACACTGCTCACCCCCACCACACGCACCCTTCACATCCCTCCCAGCCTGAGGGATCCAGGCTGTATTTACCATACAAGTAAAGGAATGTGAAGATCCCCATCACTCCTTAGTCAGAGAGAGAGAGACGGGCAGGGAAAAAAATGGGAACCCTCAACAGTTCCCTTTTCAAGAAGGGAATATATTACTCAAAAGGCATCACGGCTTGTAAAGTTTGCTGCTTCTCTGAAAGGGCACATGGAGACATAATTGATGGGGGGGAAAGAGATTACATTTCCCTTGCTGTTACTAGGAAGAAGGGGGTGAGATTTAGGGTTTTCCCTTCCTAAACAAGGCAGGAACGAAAGGCCAGTTTCACTGACTCCAGAGTTTCCCTGCCAAAGGAAGCAATCTGTCTACTTATCAAGGTACAAGGAATTCAGAGCTGATCTTGATGTGAGATGAAGTTCAGTTTGTGTGCTTGCTGCTTTTCTCATTTACCAGCACCTAGTATTTTGTCTCCAAACAAGAGAAGTACAGGGGCTAGAAGCTTTCATGGAAATGTATTAATCATATTTGTATCTTGCTGGTATCTCCAGTGATCTCAGGATGGTGTGATTGTTTCTCCTCTCTCTCAAAGAAACAAAAGGCACATAGCCTTGTGAGGTATACCGTGTGATGGTGACTGGTCCAAGGTCATTCCTTGAGGTCAAGAATCACAAAATCAAAGAGCTAGAAGGGGCCGCATGGGCCATTCAGTCCAGTTCAGTGCAGGATCTCAGCTAAAGCATCCCCAGCAGGCAGCTGTCCAGCCTCTTTTTGAAGATGTCCAGAAAAGGAAATCCCATCACCTCTCTAGGCAGTTTATTCTGTTGCTGAACTGCTCCTTCTAATGTTCCTTCTAACATTCCTTCTAATGTTCAAGCAAAATCTAAAGTCCTGTAACTTCAAGACTTTAGACCTGGTCCTAACCTCTGGGACAGCAGAGAACAAACCTGCCCACTCAATATTCTCTTCTGAGTCTCAGGACTGAGTGGGGCTTCCAATCTAGAGACCCTTCTGCACTACACTGTTATAGTGCTATTATTCCACGTTCAGCATCCTGTGGAATTCTGGGGTATGTTGTTTACTGAAGCCAAAGAGCTCTCTAGCTGAGAATTCAAATGCTCCTCCCCAAGCTGGAAAGCCCAGGATTCTGTAGGACCTTGAAAGTGGAATAATAGTACTATAACAGTGTAGTGCAGAAAAGTCCTAGGTCTCCACAGTTCTAATCTAACACTCTAACCCCGGGGAAGGAATTGTGTAGCTTACAGATCATGTTGGACTGCAAATCCCAGCAGCCCAGCCACCATGGCCAAAGGTGAACAATTTTGGGAGCAGCAGCCCAACCACATCCAGAGGGCTACAACTTTCAAATTCCTGCTGTACCCACCACATCATCCCAGCCAATCACATGCTTTACCCTGAAAGCTATTTGATGTAATTTTAATTGTATTTTTGCTGCTCGGAGTGGAAAGAGATATCTGAGGGGTAATTATTTTGCTTCCAGTGCCAAAGTAACATGGCTGGTGTGAGGTACTATAAGGTTTGATTTGCAGTACCCAGGTGGGCAGGAGGACCACATCCTACTTCACTTCAGCCAGCAAAATGTCTTGGCTCAGCCACGTTAGTCTCCTTGCCATGTCTCACAATGCAGGAGCTATGGGATGGAAGCCCAGTGTCACAATGTTGGTATTGCTACTGGCTGTCCTTGGTAGAAAAGGCAAGTAGCACCAAATTCAAGACCTCACTTCTCCAACAATACCTGGAACAGAGCTTGGAATAATTATTCCTTTTCCCCCTCAGAAAAGTGACTATGAAGTCATAAGGGAAAACATAGATGTGTGATTTCAAAGTAAATGCCTGTGGAAGTTGGAAGCCAAAATACCTGGAGGTGTGTCACATACTCTCAGCTCCAGAAAACCCTGTAATAGGTTCACTTCAGGGTCACCATAAATGGGAAACGACTTAAAGGCATGCAAGAAGCAGAAGCTGCATTTCACATTGGTAGCAAACCATTTAAAAATAATAATAATAAATTGGGGAGGGCTGCAAAAGAGGTTATTGGAGAAATGTGCAACCCACTAACTGTGCTTTGCCCATCCCTGACCTACCAGACAGTGATGTATGAATACGTTTCTATATATGAAAAGTGCTCTTCTTTCAAGGAATGACAAGAAACCAGAATTATGTGTATGGTATGTGTGTTCCTTGTTTCAGGGGGGTGCTTGTCCCTCCTCCCTCACCTAGTTGCCCATGTTAAGGAAGGACGGAGTAAACAATGGGAGAGAATTATCTTTAAGCTATGAATATACACTGTGGTCAGTTTTAAGTTGTACATTTGAATTGTACAATGTGGAGAATGAGGAAGGCTGATTTGGGTTCCACTTGTGAAAACAAACCTCATGCTTTATGGCAGTTTGTAACTTTTTACAAGGCCCTCAATTCTAGCCTGCCTGGAAATCCTACCCTCTGGCATGGAAAACTCTCTCTCTCTCCACACCCCGCTTCCTAACTTCTACGTGGAAGTACATTGTGGCTACTTTCAGCAGTAAGGAAAGGAATTCTGCATATGCTCAGAGTTACTGTTGCTGTTCTGTAGTTAATGACATTTATATAATGCCACTTAAGGTTAAGAACTCTACAAGGTGATTTATATCGTTATGCTGCATATTCTAGGGCTGATCCTTCCAAGCGAGCCACTGAGGTTGAGTCCTGATGTCTTGGCTCAAATTCAAAATAGACAAGGGTATCTGCAACGAAATGTGGTGGTGGATCTTTAAATCCTTAAAAGGAGAGGTCTTATTCATAATTCAGGCCCATCATGCCCTTCCTGAGGATATTTCATTCCATTTCTCTCTTGTGGCATTTTGGGTCTTTTATCCCACTAACTGTCAACATAGACCAAACAATTTACCACATGGGAGAATACTGCTATGGAAAAAAAAAATTAACCCTATGCAAGACGGTTGAAAATGGATCAAGTGGTAAATTTTTAACTTCTAACAGAACATTTTCATGAGGCTTAGCTAGAATATGTCTAAGCATATATCAATGGCTAAGCCCCAATCCATATGGTGGGACTTAATTCCAAGTAAGTCCTCCCAGTGTCCTTGTGGCATCTGGGCATGACTCTGCCATTTTATCCTTGCTTGGCTCCTACCAGTTCTGTCAAAAGATAGTTTATTTTCCCGTTTCTGCCAGGAGGGTGGCTTATTTGGTCATATTTCTCTGCAGGAGGCACGGTTTGCTTATTTAACTGTACAGCAAAATCTCTTCCCCTTAGGAGAGGCTGCTGCCTCACCGCAGTATGTAGAATCGTGAGGAAGAGGCAGCTCTTTTGAGGATGAATCACCTCAGTTTTGACACACTAAAAAAGTAAACCTCCTCCAGGTGGAAGGAAGACATGTGCCTCAGTCTAATTGGTTACATCTGATAACTGGCTAAGCTAGTGCCAGAATGTCTTGTTATCAGCAACCATTTTGTGAAAGACCTAGGTTAAGAATGCAAGAGCCACTATCAGTACTTGCAACATCTAATTTCACTTTGACCTCAGTGTCTACCATCCCACCCTCAATACATGTACCGAAATTCTGGAGAAGATATCCTGCGTCTGATGAAATGAGCTACAGTCCATAAAAGCTACAATAAGTGTGCTAGTCCTTCTGGGACAGGGATCTTTGTGGTTTTGCTAAAATGGACTAACAAAGCTATCTGTTTGATTAAACAAAAGTTAGATTAAACAAAAGCAACTGTTCTCTAGTTTTTATACATTTGGGAAATACTGCAGTAATCCTTGCAGTAACCATGCCAGATAGGGATTTGCCATTCTTGTATTTTAGAAGAAGCTTTTAGTCTACAAAAAGGGGATATTTTGGGAGCTGAGATCCAAAAAGTAATTTTTCCAAGTTGTAAGGTTTTAGATAGCAGAAAAAAAGCTAAAGGAAACAGCCTAGCCTAGGAGAAGTTTCTGCACAAATGTGTCCAGTTATCACAGCTCAAGAAGAATACTGATATGCTGGAACATTTCCAGAGGACAGCAACCAATATGATCATAAGTCTGAAAACCAAGAAATAACTTGGGAAGCTGGATATGTTCAGCCTGGAGGAGAGAAGACTGCGGGCCTTTCTGCACTATACTGTTATAGTGCTATTATTCCACTTTCAACATCTTATGGAATCCTGGAGCTTGCAGTTTAGGGAGGGGCATTTGAAATTCTCAGCCAGAGAGCTCTTTGGCTTCAGCAAACTACAAACCCCAGAATTCCACAAGATGTTGATAGTGGAATAATAGCACTAGTATGTAGTGCAGAAAGGCCCTGAGAGGTGGTATGATAATAAGCTTTGAATAAATGAAGAAGATGGAGCTTGTTTTCTGCTGCTCCAAAGACTAGTATACAAATCAGTGGATTCAAATTACGAGAAAAGAGATTCTACTCAAAGGAAGAACCTCTTTACTGTGTAAAGGCTGGTCAAGAATGGACTGCCTTGGAGAAGTCTCCTTCTTTGGAGGCTCTTAAACAGTGATTGGCTGGCCAGCTTTCAGGGGTGCTTTAGTTGCATATCCTTGCATAGTACAGAGGTGGACTAGATGGCTCTTGCAGTTCCTTCCAACCCTGTGATTCTTAGTATCACTGAACTCAGTGGAAGTTTCGTGTGATTTGGTGTACACAGGATCATGGCCTCAAATCAAGATCTTTTCAACTCACCCTTTCAGCTATACACTGAGCTTTCTCTTTATTTTCCTGAGCTACTATTCCCTTCAATATTTTACAGTGGAAAATAAGAACACTTGTTTTGCATTAAGTGAACAAGGGATTTCATAGTATTAATGGGGAGTGAGCCAAATGAGCGAACCACTTCCGTGGAGTCTGCTGGTGTGCCCTGCCAAAGAATTTATTTTAAAAAACCTTTTGGAAACATTGTTAACTTGAAAATGTACACACTTCTGCAAATCAAAAGGCAGCTCTTCTGACTTTCTGTATAATAGCATTTGCACTTTTTATGGTCACATGATGGCACATCTCCATCCATAAATAGTAAACTGTACGAAATTTCAATTTTAGCAAGACTGTTAAGAAACCCACTCCTCCCCAACATCCCACAACTCCCAGTCAAAAAGCACTCTGCTTGCCAAAATAACTTCACTCACCAAGTAAAGTTTCAGTATTTTGCATAAACGCTCTCCAGCCTAGCACCTTCTTGATGTTTTTAAGCTGCAATTCCCAACTTTTGGACATGCTTACTGAGTGTGATGGAAGTTGTAATTCAGCATGCCTGACCCAGCATTGGGATAGTGGTTTCAGTGTTGGACTAGGACTCTGAGAGACCAGAGTTCAAATCCTTGCTCATCCATGTATGCCCAGCGATCTACACTATAGAATTATAGCACTGTGATTTCACTTTAAGTGGCATGGTTGCATCCTACAAATTCTGGGATCTGAAGTGTAGGGAGGGGCCTTTAGAATCCTCAACCAGGGAGCTGCTCTGGCACTTCTGACCAAACTATAAAGCCCCCAGAATTCCATAGGATGAATGATACTGTTATAAGTATGTAGTGTGAAAGGGCCATGGGTAACCTTGAGCAAGTCACACTCTCTCAGCTTCAGAGGACACTAACAGCAAATCTCTGAATAAAGTTTGCCAAGAAAGCCCCATAATAAGGTCATCATAACCTGGAATCAACTTGAAGGGACATAAGTTCTTGAACTCATCAAGTTGGAAAAGAAACTTTGTATGCAATGAACAGGCACAGTGTGTCTGTTAGGGGACTAGAGATCTATAGATACTCTGTATTTGTAGCACAGTGGAGAAGATTTGAACAAGCTTCATTACATTCATTGCCATCCAATTGTAGCATCTTCTTCTACCTGATTCAACCAACGCTGCAGTGACATGCGTTCTCATGCATATATTCTGTAGCTTTTCAAAGTATTTCAGTCTGATTGGGTAAAGCTGTAGACAGCATTAGTCAATTAATCAAGGTATTTCTATGCCAATCTTAAGCCCATGAGTGGGTCACGTGGCCTTTCAAATGGTGAATGGCAATTCTTCACCACTGGCTATGCTGGCCAGGGCTGCTGGGAACTGCAGTACAACGACAACATCTTGAGAGGAGCACAGTTCCCACCTTGCAATGCGTTTTAAGTAATAAGATTAGAACAACAGACTAGGAGAGAAGGGTTAGAGTTAGGTTGTTCAATGCCAGATCTCTTCTTCCCACAGAACAAGATGCTCCCTGGTGACATTCAGCAGGGCAAACAACCCCATGGTGAAAACTGACTACAGTCTACAACCTAGGCCAGCCATACATTTTTCTGCCTGAGCTAGAGCAGGAAATGGTTCCCCTCCCCAGAAAATACTGTAAATGCTGGCATGTAAGACTCACTTTTCTCCCTGAAAAACACCGTTTGAAAATGGGGTGCATCTTATACGCTGGTATGTCTTATAAATGGGGTGCGTCTTATACATGGCTGCGTCTTACGCACTGGCAAATACAGTAATAGTTCTGGTTTGTGCACATTTCTTCTTTTGGGTGTCTGGTTTGCTTACCATGTTTTCCTTGCCCTATCTGGAAATGCTGAAGATTTAGCCTAGAACCTTCTGCATGCAAAACAGGTGCTTTCTCACTGGCCCCTACGAGGCTATAAATGACTGTATTAAGATAGTTAACTGTATCCTTGTTTTATACTTGCGATGGACCCTCCAGTCCATTCCACTCAGTTGGACCCTGTGTTTTTGGCCCAAAGCCTTGCCCTAACAGCACCACTGGGCTTAGAGTTGCCAGGGGAAATAAGGAGTAGGGCTCCTGTACCTTTAATAATTGTACAGAAGAGGGAATTTCCACTGCTTGTCATGTAAACCATTGAAGTTACAGGAGCCTTGTCCCTTACTTCACCAGGAAGCCCGACCTGTACTTAGCCCATAGAAGTCAGACTCAGCAAGTGACGCTTGTTACAGTACAGAGAGAAGCTCATGTATCCATGGAAATCTGCTGTTAAAGGGAGAGGACCAAGCCTTGGTATAATAGTTGGTAACACTAACAACACATGGTCCAAAAAGTTTGAGATCAGCTTTTGGAATTGTTTTTACTGGCTCTTATTTCATAAAAGTCCAAAAGCAGATTTGCCAAAGTTGCTGTTAAATCTGTACTGCTATATTTTTATTGATTGGCTAGTTTTATTGGATTTTAAAATATTCTAGTTTTCGCCTGGTTTTATATATGATTGTTAACTGCCATCTCAAGAGCCTCAAAAGGCAGAATGATGGTGTGTGCTTTGTTAAAAATAGGAATTTATGATGCCTATTTCTAACAGTTAGGAATCCTAAATAAAAACAGTTCCTCTTACTAAACTAAAAACACACCCCAACATTATATATTAAAATGGAAACCGCTAAACGTCCTCCTATATTTACAAGCATCACAATTATTTTTAATTAAAAGTATAAAACACTGTAAATTGTGGGTGTATTTGTCCTTGCATGTTTTCCCTGTCCTGTATTTTTGATACGACATGCAGTGCCTTGCCCTTTGTAAGAGGAATCTTTTTCCAAGAAACTGGTTCAAGGCTGAGGCCATCTTCCCATTCCCCCTGTTTGTTGCTTTGACCTCTTTTCAACAGGTGGGGCTGATGTTTATTCTTCTGGGAGCCACAGAAGAATTGCTAGGTTGTAGCTGGGGAGACTCAATGGTTTTTGTTTCTTGGAATGCCGAGTTGTAAATGGTCTGAGATGGACTTAACTTTCCACAGTGTGCTCCAGAGGTGACTAACATGCAGCCCACAGGCCAGATGTGTCTGTATGCTCTATGGAAGCCCCACCTACCTCCCCCTGAGCTCCAGGGGACCACAAAGAAAAAGGCTATGCTGCTCAGCATCAGCAACCATGGGAAGTTAATTCTAGTAACAGACATGGCAGAGACAGGCTCTAGCCACTGCTGCCTCTTCTGTCCCGCAGTAAACTTGAAGGATCTGGGATATCTGTTTCTTTTATTACTATCAGCTTCAGTTGCTATGCCAACTATGTGCCTTCCTAGAATCAGATGACCTAAAGATGGTTGTGCACGCACTGGTAACCTCAAGGTTGGACTTCTGCAGTGCGCTTTATATTGGGCTACCTTTGTGCCAAGTTCAGAAACTCCAACTGGTCCAAAGTATGGCAGCCAGACTGATTATGGGTACAGCTAGGAGTGACCATATTACAACCAATATTTAAATCACTTCACTGGCTGCCAATTAATTTCCAGGCAAAGTACAAAGTGTTGGTTATTACCTTTAAAGCCCTACATGGTTTGGGTCCAACTTACCTGCAGGATTGCTTCCTCTCATACAGTCCTCCCTGTACACTCAGGTTCTCTGGGAGCCATTTACTTGCCTAAAACACGACTGGCAACAGTTGCCCAGAGGACCTTCTCGTCGGCCACCCCCGGACTGTGGAAGACTGTGGAAGAGCCTGCTGGAAGAGATCCAACAGCAAAATACGCTGTCTGAATTTTAAAAATTGCTAAAGACTTATCTTTTCTGGCAGCTCTACCTAGTCTATTTTTAATCGTATTTTAATCGTTTTTAATTGTACTTTTAATTGTATTTTTAACTGTACTTTCATTGTACTTTTAATCATGATGTATTTTGATAATAGTATGTTTGTATTAATCATTCTATGTTTTAGTGTATTTTAATCATGATTTTTAGTTCTATATTCTGTACCCCGCCTTGAGGAGAGGCGGATAATAAATAAATCATCATCGTCATCATCATCATCACCACCACCACCACCACCACTACCACCTGTTAATCGCAGTGAGCAAGCAGTGACCCCAATTGGGTTTCCTAGCCCCCTTCTCTCCCTAGAACTTTCATCCTCTTGCGCGTATGACTGTCCATGTGCAAAGCATTGGTACATGTATGTATACTGACCTACCACATAGTGGATGGCCCTCAGGGCCAAAAAAGATTGCCCATCCCTGGTGAGACAGATTTATCCATTTTTGAAACCATACAGGAACCTGCAAAGAGTAGCAATATCTGAGAAAAAGTGAGTTGAGTATGCATACCATGAGCAGCCAGGTTATACTGTAGTATTTTAAGCTGTAATAGAGGGGTATCGGTAATTGCTCAGATGTAGAGCACATGCTTTGCATACAGAAGGTGCTCCGTTGTCAGCCATGGAAGTGAAAGGATCTTATGTAGCAAACTTAGGACTGAGCAAATGGTTCCACCACCTCATTTGCCACCCTGTTGATGAACTGGGAACAAAGGATTTAACAACATTCAGGGTGATTTTTCAAGGATGGGAAATTCATGAGGTGTTGGGTAACGCACTACCACTTGCTGTTTTTCATAGCATTCTTCAGTGCTATTCCTGTGCCAAGAGCCCGTGCCAGCTGCCATTTCCGTTCTCCATGGCTCCCAGGGTTGACGCTATATCACTGTCACATAGCTTTGCTCCTGGAAGGTTTTAGGAATGAAAAATGGTGTCTGCCTGCCAGCTGCTGTGAGGGACTCTGGCCAACGGTGGTAAGTTATATGCACGCCTATACATTTGCCACATGTCTCCAGATGTGTGATGAGTTTTCAAGAGAGATTGAGAAAGTTACTTTTTTGGAACTCCTAAAACACATCCCCCTGCCACCTGACCACAGGCTCTCACCTCCACATAAGCCTGCTATCAATCTTTGTTAAATCACTACAAGTGTTAGTCCTTTATTTTGGTCTTTGGGGAGAATTTCTGATATAGCATACCACTGGGAAACCCACTGGGTGACTTGAGGCATGTCACACACACTCAGACCCAGAAAAGTCTGTGATAGGGTCTCCTTAGGGTCACCATAAGTCAGAAATGACTTGAAGATACACAAGAAGAAGAAGGAGGAGAGGGGGGAATTTTGGCAGGTGTTGCTTCTCATATAATCAAATAACATGCAACACCTCTGAAATTCCCCTGTCTACACAACCATTACTGGTACAGGAGTCTCTCCAGGTTTAACTCTGGCAAATAAGCTCATTTAGGACTGCAGCCTTAGTATTACACAATGCTCAGGACTGGACCCACCATTAGGCCAGCGAGACAATTGCCTTAGCCAGCAAATGGATGGATGGAAGAGAAGGACAACATCAGTAGACTCCCATCTAGTCTTCCTCGATATCCCAAATCTTCCCTTCTGTTTATCAGCAGGTCTTTCTATGTCATACAACCTGTCCTGGGCTTGCTCAGCTACTCCGCTGCTTAACTGCGGTGTAGGACATGATCCCATGATAAATGTTTAAGGAAAAAAAATCACGCATTAGTCCAGCTTCTGTACACAGAACAGTAAAGGAAAGCCATTTTGTCAGATAGCAAAACATTTTGAGCTGGCTCTGAAAAACCTTTGAACTCAGGGCCTTTCCACACTACACTGTTATAGCGCTATTATTCCACTTTCAACCTTCTAAGGAATTCTGGGGTTTGGAGTTTAGGGAGGGGCATTTAGAATTCTCAGCCAGAGAGCTCTTGGGCCTCAGTAAACTACAAACCACAGAATTCCACAGGAGGTTGAAAGTGGAATAATAGCACTATAACAGGGTAGTGTGGAGAGGCCCTCAGTTTGCACCAACTGAAGTAACCTGGTGTTATTGTGTGCCTTCAAGCTGCAAACTTATCACAGGGCTTTCTCGGCAAGATGTTCAGAAAGGGTTTGCTTTTGCCCTCCTTTGAGGCTGAAAGAGTGTGAGTCACCCAAGCTCACCCAGTGGGTTTCCATGGCCAAGCAATTCAAACCCTGTTCTCCAGAGCTCTAGTTCAACACTTAAATCATTACACCTAGTTGGCTCTCCTAAGCTCAGGACAAAGGGGCAAAGTGGGAAGAGGAGAAGAGTGGCTGAAAAAAGCCACTAAAAAGTGGGATGAGAGAGGATTAATCAGGACTGTCCCTATCAAATTGTGACATTTGGGGGTTATGAATTTGTCTTGCAATTTCTTTTTTCCCTTTTCACTGTCCAGGCCCCCAGAGCCCTACGGCCTTTAGAGTCTGGCTCCAGAAAATCCTGCCACTGATCCTTTGTTTGGATTACAACTCCCAGATTTCTCTAGACCGGTTGCAAAGTTGTGGGAGAAGACATAGTCCAAAAAAGCACATTTTTCAAGCTCTGCCCACACCTGGGCTCCTCTCTGGAGAGCCACCACAGCAGACAGCACTGGGCTGGATCAACCAGGAGTTAACTCTGCAATAAAGCTGCTTAGATTCTGTAAGATTCTTCCTTCAGACTGCTTTCTATTACCTTAAAGCCAGCCGTTTGTTGTCTACTTCCAGCTTATATTCCCTGGTTAATAGAAATAAGAAGTTGGGGGTGGTTAGAACATATGGCTGCACATACAGATGGCAGGTGGGTTCTCCAGGGCTGGATGAATCCCCAGAAAGAACAAGTAGGGTTGAGCAAGACCCCTTCTCTGACTCCAGAGAGTGGATACTGCTCAGCATTAATGATAATCAAACTAAACAGATAAAGGGCCCGACTTACACAGAAAGCAACTTCCTATGTTCACGCAGAGACACTTCTGTCTCATTAACTAGTGTGCACAATAAGTGTTTAAAATACTTCCTTCAGAGGCAGCAGCAGCAACAACAACAAAATCCTCAGCCAGATGGCAAACCTAACAGCCAGGGGCTTTTGGGATGTGCTACCGACACAGACATAATGTTCCTGTGTGTGTCATTTCCTCCTGCAACAGCCATTTCCTTGCAGACTCAATTTCCCAAAAGGTTAACATGTCTATTCCCCTTTGCACTGGAAATTGAAAATATGTGTAAAGAAAGGAAGGGGAGGTGTGGGTGGGTAGCTGGGTGCATGGGTGAGTGCTAGGAGTGGAGCAGGCTGGCCTTTGTTTCTAAGGCCAAAGCAGTTTTGTTTTTTTGTAGAAACAGAGTGGACAGCAGCTCCCACTGTGGTTGGGCTCAAAGTTCAGAAGATTCAAAGTACAGACAATGGCTTGGTGAACATTGTGCAAGCCTTTGAGTTCCACAGAGGTCTTTGTTCGCACCAGGCTATGTTCCAGCTCTACTAGAATGGATTGGGAGGAAGAATAAAAAGCCTTCTGACTGATACCTCATTATTAGCCACACTTTTTAAAAAAACCATCAGCCTGCTGAAGATGTAATACTGCTTTTTTGCCCAACCATGGTTAGGCAGTTGGGCACAGCCTTTGATCTCATGCCCCTCCCTTGCCAAGTTCTCCTTCCCCTCTCTCAAAGAGATATTTCACCAATTGCAACGTTAACGGTAAGAGAGCCATCATGGTACAGTAGTATGAGTGTTCGACTAGGACCCTGGAGATCAGAATTCAAATCCCCACTGGGTGACCTTGGGTGAGTCACACTCTTTCAGCCTCAGAAGAAGGCAACCGAACCACCACTCCCTGAATAAAACTTGCCAAGAAAACCTCGTGATAGGGTTGCTATAGGGTCATAAGCTGAAAAAGATTTGACAGCACAACAAATGTTAAGTATAACTAGCCTAGAGTATAACCTCATTTTCAACCATGTTTGCAAACCATAATTAGGTGCTAATTATGGTTACCGTTATAAACAGCACCAATGTAACAATAACTATAGTTAGCTTCTTACTTGAAAGCAAAGGAGTATGCCATGAAGACATCCACCTGTCCCACCCTTATGGTACCAAGTATGGGAATCTTCTAGATATCTTCATGATTCTTGTGTGAGACTTTATCTGTGTAATCCTGCCACTGGACATCACTACTTTGGAACCACTGCTACCACCCCAGATGCCATGTTTCTAAACTCATCCACACCAATAACAGTTACTGTAGTATTCTCAGGGGCACAAGTGTGTAATACGGAAATAATTTGTTAAACACAAGTTCAACGTCAAGTTTAAGATTATTTACTTGTACTTAGCACAAGATTCTAAATCTTGACAGACTTCAACTAACTAACTTTACTTTACATCTCTAACTCATATTCCTTGGGTGTGGGAATAAAGGAATATATATTCATATGTGGTGGGAGTGTGCCAAAGTGCAAAGTTTTTGGAAGGAAATAGAACAAGAAATACACAAAATAATTGGGTGGGGGGGAATTCAATTAAATAAATATTATAACTTGTAATGTTAGGAATATAGGACTAAAGAAGGAACAAAAATATTTAATTAAACAATTAATTATAGCAGCACAAGCAGTAATTGCATATGGATGGAAAGAAAAAGAAAGATGGAATTGTAATGGATGGGTGCAGTATATATTGGAATATATGATGTTTGATAATATAATGGAAAAAAGAAGGTTATATTTTGGTCAAAGGAAAGAGGAGGTTTGGTTTAGTAATTGGAGATTAATGACTGAGTTTGTTCAGGAAAGAGAGGGGTATGAGAAAGTCAAGGAAACAGTTAAAATTATTTTCCACATGAGAAAGAAAGGAAAATTCCCTGGGAAGGTAGGGAGTGATAGGGGGCAAAAAAGAAGGAAATACTGTATGTATATAAATGGTTAATTAAATGTTGGGTATACTATTGTGATATGGTGTGTATAACTTTTTGTTTTGTAAGATATTATATATTTATAAACTCATATATAAATTTTAAAAAACTCATATTCCTAAGCCTGTATTATATCTCTTATTCTCTCTGACTGACATCCACTTTTTAGTATTCCTTGAAAGATTCAGCCAATCACCCATCATTTCCATACATTTCATACTTTCACCCCTCCCAACAGATCATTTACATTACTGCCATCATATATCACATACACAACCCCATTTTACCTTATTATCACTAAGAAACACAACATTTTACCTTATTACCTTATTATCACTAAGAAACACAACGCAGCAACAAACCTGAGCTGACAACCTCCTTGGGTGTTTGTGATCAACATTTAGGCAACAGAGAGCCAGTGGGATACAAGTGGTTAGAATGCTGTGCTGTTGGGAGTCGTAGGTTCTAGCTACCAGGGAGCCATGAAACCTTGGGCCTGTCTCAATGGCTCTCTCAGATCCTAGGCCAGTCTCTCTCTCTCTCTCTCTCTTCCCCTGGTCTGTCACACAGGACTATTGTGAAGATAGTGGTAGAGCTTGGAGTGTGTGGAGGGGTGGGTGGGAGAGGGCAAGGCTATGACGCGGGGGCGAAATCCACGAAATCCATGTATAGGAAGCCCCCACCTTTCGACACCCTGTTATCTGAGGATTCAGTCTTTTGATGCTTTCAAATTAAGGAGAAATTCCACTAATTTGAGCGGGGGGAGTTCCACTCTTTCATCAGTTCTTCTTGCCTACAGAGGCTCATTTGGAACCGCTTGCATGTATGTGCTGCCTGCAAGGTAAGCTGAGAGGGAGAAAAAGAGGGCGAAGCCAGTTGAGACTCTGCAACCGGCGCGCATGCGGTCAGTCCAAGTGAGTCTCTGTAAGTCCTTCGTGCTCCTTATAGTACAGTGCATGGGTTCCACTTTTCAACTGATTCTATTTTCTGATAGTGCTCTGGTTCCTAACCTGTCTGGTAAGTGAGGGAAGCCTGCTGGAGCTCACAGGAGAAGAAGCAGGATATAAATGGTAAACAAGATATAGGCAACATTCTGTTTCACTGACCTCGTAAGCTGTGGCCACCTTGTTTAGCCTAGAGCTCTAAAGGTCACAAACTATAATTTTCAACAAGCCCAAGAGCCCCTAACTGGATCAGCTAATTCTGACTGCAAGTATTTCTTGCTCCCATTGGCCTGAAAGTTCTAACCACCAAGAGAGGCAAGAAAGGCAAAAGATAAAGAACAGGTGGGAGTAAGTGTGATCCTTCAGATGTGGTTGACTTACAACTACCATTGTCCCACAGTGTTAGCTATGCTGACTAGGGTTGCTGTGACTTGTAGTTCAATAATGTCTTTGTGTTCCTCACCATAGTACAAGAAGAAACTGGAAAACAAGGAGCAGAGGTTGGGGAACTGAAGTAAAGCAAAGAATATGGTGTTTGATGGGGTGAGCTAAAATAGACAAGATAAGGGAGATATGCATGCACGCTGCCTTGAGTCCCAGTTTTGGGGGGAACAGAATATTGTATTTGCTGGTGTATAAGACTCACTTCCCCCCAAAAAAATGCTGTTTGAAAATTGAGTGTGCCTTATATGCCAGTGTGTCTTATATACCAACAAATAGTATTTGCCAGCTTATAAATGGAGTGCATCTTATACACAAGTGCCCCTTATATGCCAGCAAATATGGTATAAATCATGATGAAGAGCCAGTGTTTTGTAGTGGTTTGAATGCTGAGCTAGGATTTTGGGAGACTTTGTTCAAGATGCATTTACTATTGCTTTCCTTTGTGGCTGAGAGACTGTGACTTGTCCAAGATCTCCCTTTTTATTTCCATGGCTGAGTAGAGGATTTGAATCCTGGTTTCCAGAGCTGTAGTCCAAGACTCAAACCACTATACCACACTGGCTCAGACTCTGGGTTCAACTCTCTGCTTAGTCATGGAAACCCACTGGGTGACCTTGGGCAAGTCACACACTCTCAGCCTCAGAGAAGGACAATGGCAAACCCTTTCTGAACAAATCTTGCCAAGAAAACCCCATGATAAGTTCATAGGGGTAGTTAGTCAAAAACAATGTCAAGGCACATACAACAAATCAAGATGATGATGATGATATCACATATAATAATCTATAATCCAGTGGCGGAGCTCAGAGTGTATGGAGGGGAGGGAGGATGGGGCGGGGCTACGGCACAAGGGGCATGGCCAATGTGCACAAGGGCATGGCTGTGGTGCATGAGGGTGTGGCCAGGGTGTGCGAGGGCATAGTTACAGGCCAGGACGCTCCAAAAACATTGCCGCCCAGGGCAAATCGCTCCCCCACCCCCATGTCCCTACGTGACTGCTATAATCCTAATCCTTTGGCATGATCAAAACTACTATGCCCCTGCAGTTAAAAGCATTTATGTAGGGGTGGAGAATTTGTACCCTTCCGGATGCTGCTACTCTGCAATTCCCATCATCCCTCACCACTAGTTTTACTGATTAGAGCTCATGGGTAATACAGTCAGACAGCATCTGGAACACCACACATTCCCCAACCCTGAGTTAATTCTTAGACCTCCTTCCCTAGGTAATACTATGGGATGACATCAGTTTTCCAATCCATCCCCTCTCCCAGACCATCCATTGCATACCACAAAATATCTTGAGAAGCCTGAAAAACCAATCCTCTCCTCATTTCTTGCAGTGTGAGTTTCCTTATCAGGAAGAGAGACTGGGATGCCTGTAAAACAGAACGGCCTGCCGTTGGCCTATGTTTAACTTCTAGAGACTTCAAAGCAAAGAATCAGCCACAAAAGCAAACAATGGATCTTGTCTTAATGTTTAGAACTCAGTTTCCGTCAGGCTCGGCTGGAGTCCAAGGGAGGGAGGTGGTAGAGTGAGAATAACGGTTTGCTGTCTGGCCTGATTCAAAAAGGGCAAGTGCCATTCCTGATGCTGAGGAATTCACCAGAGTAGAAGAAGAAATTTTGAAATTAGGGTTACTCTGCCTCTCACAGAGAAGAAAGCATGGTTCAGGGAGTATGGTAGATAACAGGTCTGGTTCTGCTCTTAGGAGCCTCCAGAAAAACATGTGGCCCTTCAGCTATTTCTCCTGAGTTTTCCCCTTTCTTGGAGGAGAGAGCTCCATATACTGCAAACTTTGCCTGTACCCTCTAAACTGGTATGCTGATCCCAGTTATTAAGGTAGAACCTGCCCCACTGCAAGTGTAGTAATTAAGGTTTGACCCCCTAATCCTGGCAGCCCAGTTAGCTCCGTGTACAGATTGGGAACATGCCCTCCAACCATTGCAATTAGGCAAGAAGAGTCCTCTATCAAACCAATTTTTTCAGCTGCTTTTAAAATGTCCCAATTTTTACCCACTCTTCCCAATTACTCCTTCTGTCCTTAGCTTACCTCAGCTGCTAAAAAACTGAGTTCAAAGACCAGAAGTATTTTGCAGTCATTTAACTCAACAGGAGGGAGAGGAAAGGAGGCAGCAGAATCTTACCCTTCCCAATATGCTTAGGCAAAAGCAAACTGCTGTAGCCTCCCCTAATATGTCTGTTCATGCCAGAGGGTATAATTTCCAGGAAGGCATGAGCTGAGGGCCTTGTAAAAAGTTACACATTGCCATGAAGCCTCAGGGCTTCTTTTTACAAATGTAACAGAAATCAGCCTTCTGCATTCTCTGCATCTGCAATTCAAATGCACAACGCTGTCCCAGTGTCTACTCTATCCTTCATTACCAGGGGCAGCTCTGGAAGGATGGGGGACTGGGGAAGCAAGCCCCCCCCGCCCGAAACAATAAACTCTCTGTCACATCCATCCATCCAGCACTACATTTCTCCCAGGCTGGGACTCAGGGTAGCTTACAAAAAGACAGAGAATGTAATAAAACACAAATCGTTTAAAAACATACAAATTTAAGATTAAAACAGCCTTAAATAACCACAGAATTAAAACCAAGTAAAATCTTATTTTAAATCCAATTTTTTTAAAAATATTGTTGTGTGCCATCAAGTTGTTTCTGACTTATGCGGACCCTAAGGCGAACCTATCACAGAGTTTTCTGTGGGCTGAGAGTGTGTGATGCACCCAAGGTCACCCAGTGGGTTTCTGTGGCCAAGAAGGGAACTGAATCCTGATCTCCAGGGTTGTAGAAACAGTACAGCACCATTTGTTAACATCAGTTTCCAAAAGCTTACAGGAAAAGAAAGGTCTTAACCTGTCACCAAAGGGAAAACAAAGCAGCAGCCATCCTAACCCCCTTAGGGAGGGAATTCCAAAGTTGGGAGCAGCCAGAGAGAAGGCCTTCCCTCACATTCACAGCAGCCATGCCCATGAAGGTGGTGGTATATAGAAAAGTATATAGAAAAGTACCTCCCCTACTCCTTGAGTAGGCTTATAGGGCATACATATACAGCCACACACCCATTTCTGGACTCTTGACGTTACTTGAAAGAAAGGCACCTTACACATATACAAACATATCCACGTATTACCATCTGGGTAGGACAGTAATGGGCAAAGTACAATCCATGGGTTGCATGTGTTTCCCAAGACTTCATGCAGCAGCCCTTCAGTTTTATTTTATTTTATTGTTTGCTGCCAGTGTGAGATGTAGCTTGTCCACCTAGGAGTATATTTTGCCCCTTCTATGCCTCCTCTGTCCCACTCCACCCCCATAGCACCACTGTTCATTTAGCAGCACTTTTCCCCAAGAGATGGGCAGAGAGCAAACCTGTTCCAGAGCAAAACTTGTGATGTGCTTGTGTGGTGTATGAACACACCAGAGCTGAATTCCTCAAAACTGGCTATGGCCTTTTCCACACGGGGGACGGGGAACGGGGCAGCGCACGCAGGGACGGATCTTACCTGAAAACGGGTTGCTCCGTCCCTGCGGGGAGCGTGCGTTCGCCGCTCCACACGCTGGCGAGTTTCGGCGGTGTTCGGCAGCGCCCAAAATGGCGGCCGGCGACTTCCGGCGGCGCTCCGCCAATCAGGGCAGCGCGCCAGCCGGAAGCCCGCCCCTGGGCAGCTCTGCAGGGACGCGCTAGCGCGTCCCTGCAGTTTCACACGGAGTGCTGCAACGGGTTAGCGCGCTCGCGTTTCATAAAAACCACATAAAATGTGGTTTTTAAAAAACGCGCCGCGCCACCCCTTGTGGCTGCGTTAGCACGGTTTGAGGTGTGGAACCTCCACTATTCAAACCGCTCTAGCGTGTTCCACAGTGTGGACGACCTCCGGATGAGGTCGCCCTAAGCCGTTTTTTTTACCCCGTGTGGAAAGGGCCTATGTCTCCCCACTTGTATTCTACACAAAAGCAGCTGTATCTTCCTCTCTTCTCTAAATGACAGCTTGGAAATGTGATTATTTGGACTCAGCTCCCAGAATCCCCCAGCCTGTGTACCCTCCAACTGTACTTGGTTGGCAGGGACAGTCTTGATTACAGCCTTGACATTCCATTTTTCTAGCTACTTCTTAAAATGTCCCAGTTTCACTCTCTTCCTCCCATTTATTCCCTCATCCTTAGCCTACTTCAGTTGCTGAAAACTGAGTTCAAAGAGGTCAAGTGTTTTGCATGCAATCAACTCAGTTGGGGGAGAGGAGAGGAAGCAGCAGAATCTTATCCTTCCCAGTCAGCTCAGGCAAAAACATACTCCTGCAGCCTGTCCTAACATATATGTTTTTCCTCCTTAAGAACTTTTGCCATCTTGACCACATACTGATGTTGCCTGGCCCCATGTGTCACAGTTTATATCTGTGAAATGGTGAATGGCATAGGGGAAGGGTACCAACCAAGCGTTTTTGCCTGAGTCAACCATAATGCCTTGGGGCGGCGTTGGGTAAGATCATGGGACCTTGTAGAACAGGGTTTGGGACACTTTGGTCCTCCAGGTGTTTTGGCCTACAGCTCTCACAGATATTTATTTTGAAATCTTTTCACAAGCAGGTGTGCTTCAAAGGTACTGGACAACAATTCCCAACATCCCCAGACAACATGGCCACTACATCTGCAGTGAACGTTGGTAAACCTGCTGTGAACCACTGAACCTTTGGCACCTTAGAGCATGCCATTCCCAGAGGCAACAGCTTGGGGTTTGTTGGTGTAGAATCTGTAGATAACAAATAGCTACAGTTTGGGGATTTTTGGTGTGGAATCTGTAGACAATAAATAGCTAGATGGCCCAATGCTGATCTAAAGCTCTTTCTTGTGTTCCTCAATTCACAGGCTGGGAAGGCTGTCCCAAGACATCTACTGTCTCCTGGGAAAGAAATTCCAAGACATGGTGGCGCACTGACAGGAAGCTGTGGGTCTGTGTGAATCTCTGAACTCTGCCCACCTCTCCATACTGAAGATAAGGGACCCTCTGTTGTTCACAGGAGCATTTAGGCAGGGATGAAAGAGAGGCGAATCAAGATAGAACTCCCCTATCCTGCCAGCTCCTTTTTCAGCTCCAGCCTCTGATTCACCCCTTAAATGGGTAAACAAATGAGAAGCTGACATGAATCAAAGGGCTTGTCATCCCAGAATAGCAGTCTACAGCCCTTGACAAAATTGCCATCTATATTAATAGATCTTTTTCATGAGCAGGGCTGGGTTGGGGGTGATTTAGCAGCTTGGCATTTTTACAGTCTTGTCCAAAGAGGGCAATTCAGCCTGGGCAGAGGTTTCACCTTTGGTACACAGAGGAATGGAAAGAACTGCCTAATACCAAGCTACAGAAGTGGTCTAGCTCACTGATTATTACACTGGCTGGCAGCCCCAAGCCAAGGTGTCAGAACAGTGTCTTTTCCACCCCTGCCTGGAGATGATGAGGACTGTGTGCAAAATATGTGTTCTACAACCGAACTGCATGCCCTCCTCCATAAAACCATGGAAATCCAGCCACATACCAACACATTTCATACCTTCTACTCTTGGGGAACCCTTTGGACACCCGTCCAGTGCTTTATCACAAGATTCTCACAAATTCCAGAGGATTCTGTGGCACATTCTAGGATGCAGTCGGTTAGCATGGCCACGTGGCCTACTTTGCAGAAGACAGTCCCCTCCTTCCAGCCATCTTCTTTTCAAAGGATTATCCAGTCTATGTCTGGCTGAAAGACAAAGAACCATAAGAAGGTAGGGCAGGGGCCTTGAAGCTACTTTCTATTATCCTTATCAAATCGGTATGTGGCTATAAGAAAGAGGGTCCTTTCTCTTTTCTTTTCTTTTTTTTGTATAATTTTTATTGAAAGTTTGTCTCAAAAATAACCCCTTCCTCATACTTCCATGCTTAAATCTTCCAGCTGAAATTGCTTATTTCCATTCCATTACAGACAGAATTTCCATCTTACAGACAGAAGAACAGTTACATTATTTCTTCTTTGATTTCTTATACATTTATATCCTTACCCAGTCCAATACTCTTTTCCATTCTTTCTCAAAGTTCTGGATAGATTTATTCTTCAAAGAAAATGCTACCTTTTCCATCTCTATCATATCCAGAACTTTTAATTTCCATTCTTCTATATCAATATGTTTCTCTTCTTTCCAGTGCTGCGCATATGTCAACCTTGCCGCAGTCACTAGATATAATAATATCTTCTGATGACTTCTTATTTCCCTTTGTTGCCCTAGCATATTTAACAAATAAAGCTTTTCACTTCACTTTTCACCTACATTACTGGTCTTTTTGGTAACAGGTGAAGACCTTTATAGTCTCCAGAGCATTTTAAGAACTGTTTAAGGGATTTTAAATAAAAGCATATTTATTGTAGGTTTCACTTTGTGTTGTGTACTGCAGGGTTACTGTGACTGGTGGTTCTGGTGCTGGTCCATAAGCCTGTAGTCTGAGAAAAGTTTCCAGGAGATTGCACACTGGATAGCTTGGAAGGCACTGACATGTTGCATACTTTTTCCTGACAGCGAAAGCAGTTTGACAATGGAATATGTTGCCTTGGAGTGTGGTGGAGTCTCCTTCTTTGGAAGTTTTTAAACAGAGGCTTTCTGGAATTCAGTACGAGACTTAAATCTTTGTAAGTGGACTTCTGTCTGCAGGAAGCAGAGCTGACTAGTTTCACAATGTCCATGTTCAGCAAGGGGCTGCCATGATGATACATGTAGAGGAGCCAGAAGAGCAGGACTTTCCAAACAGTGTGCTGTGACATGTTAGTGTGTTGCCTGAAGTGTGTAGGTGTGTCACCTACAATCTTGGAAATGTATGTTTTTATTTATAAATCATATATTTTTAAAAATATATGAAAGGTTTTCATGAGATATGTTGTGTCCCTATACATTTCATTATTACAATTTGTGTATATGTCCGTATCTCTTATAAGGGGTTAGTTTAATGTCCGGTTTGCTAGTAAAGCTGATTTACTGTGTCATGAAATGATGCATGTCTAAAAAGTGTGTCACCAACATGGAAAGTTTGGAAAGTTCCGCAGTAGAGTGACCACTGAGCAATGAGAACTGTTGTGCAAAGGGACCAATGGACAACTGGGACTCGTGCACAATGGGGATAAATGCATGACAGGACCAATGTGCCTCAGAAGACTCTTGCCAGTGTTACAAATCTTTGCAATTCACTAACAGGGTTTCTTAGCACCTCCGCCACAGAAATAAGTATGCATCAAGTTACATAATGTAGATCATGACAGAGAATGCTGGCCTTTGCATTTTGTGTTTTTTATTTAACTATACATCACCCTGAGGCTTTCAGCTGCTGAGCAGTTTTAAAGAGCAATAAATAAATAAAAATACATATCTTTAACAGAGATCTCTCACATCACTTGCTACCTGATCCTCTTAACAGTAGATACCTAGGATTGAACGTCGGACCTTTTGCATTCCAAGCATATAGCAAACATCAAACTACAGCTTAAACTCAAGTAAGACAACAAATGATCAAACCAGAAGACTGAAAACCAAGCACAGGGACTTTATTTAATAGATAAAGAAGACTTAAAATGGGGCTGACCTGACTACAAGACAGCCTTCCAGTTGCAAGTGGGTTGTTCGACAGACAACATGCTACTGCTACACAGCTTGGAAAAATTACCTTTTTTTGGTCTACAACTTCTAGAGTCCTCCAGCCAGTGTGGTCCTTAACATTGCTGTATGAAGCAATTTTCAAGTTGTGATCCCAAAAAGTAACTTTTCTCAAGTTGTGCCACTGCATATGTCCTCTTTCTAATTCCCACTTGTGTTTGATCTTGGGTGGTGGATGCTTCTGGAGAAGATATGCTCCTAAATTGTTCTTAAAGATCTACAGTTCTTCTATAGACAATGAAGTTGTGTTTAGGTACCCTGATCCCAAAAGCTTGAGAGTTTTAAGGGTTCAGAAGCAGAATTCTGAATTATGGCTGGAAAAAATAGGTGGCAAAACATGTGGATCTTTTAGTTACTGGCAGGATATACTGTACTCAAACTGATGCATCACAGTTAACTGCACAGCTAGCTGCTGTGTTCTGGATCTGCTGAAGTTTTTGCAGTCTTCAAAGACAGCTTGCCTACAGCACATTCTAGTAATCTCATATCCTGTGCCATCATGCTGTGTGCGCTAGTTTAGGGTTGCCAACTTTTCATTAAAAAAAAACCAAAAACTTGTTGCTAGGCAAACCCAAGAACAGAACCTGGAAGAGACACTGGCAACAAGAATCGAGAGCTGGGGCCTGGAAAAAATCAGGGGACCTTGTTTTGTCCTGTAGAAGCTCTCTTTTTACTCCTGGAGTTGTTGCTGCCACCAGATATTGTAGGCTGAGTGTGTCTCTTTAATGCCAAAAAACACATTATGTTCAACGTGTTATCAGACATAAGATGTTTTCCTTCTTTAAAAAAAAAGCAGTTGGAGGGGAATATCAAGATGGGGACAGCAGCACATGGAGAGATTTTAACACTTTTCTTTGGCACTGCAATTCATGTGAAAATCCCCTCCCTCACCAGAAACTGGTATTTGATAGCCAGGGTAGCATAAGGGTTAGAGTGCTGGACTGGGACATGGGAAATCCAGCCTGAAATCATCACTGAGCTATGAAACTCAATGGGTAGCCTTAGGCCAATCATTTTTTTTCTTAGCCTCACCTACCTCACAGGGTTGTTGGTGGGATAAAGCCACACATGACAGCAAAAAAGCCAAATATCCTATGCCCATTTTTCTGCCTGAGGTGGAACAGCAAAGGTATTCCCCCATCATGTCAGCCTGGAGTGTCCAAAACCAGCCAATTTATGTAGGCACAGGAAACCAAAAATGCCACAAACACTTCTTCCCAACCCTGACAGTAACATAGATAGGGACACCTTGATGTCCTACTAATTATATACTTGTCCTGAAATCAAGACAGAGCATCCTCCCCTCCCTACGGCTGCATGTTATTATTACACATTCTTGAAGATTCCTCTTCTGCTGTGTGCTACACTCTACAGTCGCCTGTCTCAAACTGGCTTCTAAAGCAGGATATGTGAGTAAACTGACCACAGCTATTTCCTTCTTTAAAACACAAGGACATTTAATAGGGTGTTGAATCTGATAAGGGATCTGGTTGTACTTACTGTTGAATATCTGCTACTCAAAAGCATTTAGCAACATTGGCTAGCTGAATCAGTATGTCGGTGCGGAGGGGGTGAAGGACACGAAGAGGAAGCTGATATATGCTTCTGCATCTGTGCTAAGAAACCCCAGCCTTGGAGAGATGATGGGAACAGTGTTTCATCATACTTAACACGTTCCTTAAAAAAAAAAATGAGGCACATCTTTACAAACACAGAATAAGGAAAATTATTTTATTAGGGGCAAACACCAGATAATGGCCAGAATCCTCTTGATGATTTAACACTGCCATAACAGTGGAGACCAGAGTTTGATTCCCTGCTCAGCCATGGAAACCACTGGGTGACCGTGAGCATGTTATATTAGCCCCAGAAAACCCCACGATAGGTTCACCTTAGGGATGGGAACAACATAAGAACAACAAATATTCTGTTAATCTAGCTTGAGGCAGTTTTTGGAGCAGTATGCAGTGGTGGTGGGAGGACAAAAGAGAAAGCCATCCCTTTTTCTCCAGAGAAAGCCTCCTTGAGAGCTTCCTAGATGGTCCCTGACTATCTATACCAATCAACAGGATCACAGCTAATACGAGAAAACACAATTATCCTTGCTGGGACAATTAGTATGTATGGAGCCTGTGGGACTATTGCTAAAGGAAGAATCTCCAAGCATCCCACATCCCCTAACATGGCATCTCTCCAGAGATGTTGATGAGAGTTATATCCCAACACATCTGGAGGAGCACCAAGCAGTGATGCAGACTCAAGTTGATTGACTTGGACTCAAGTCAGACTTAAGTCACTTCAGCCTTGGCAAATACTACAAACTGATTCGACTTGACTTGACACTTGCATATTTTTAGCGGCTGACTTGCTGCCCTTCATTCAGTAACATAACACATCCATCCAGAAACCTTACAACTTACTGGTCACATGACTATCTGTCTCAAGCCCGAAGTGTTAACACATTTCTCAGAGGGAACAACAAATGGGATAGGCAATGGGCTTCAGGTGGGGTTGAAGTCTGACAGCAGCCTGTCTGACAACAGCCTGTCCCTGCTACATATTGGAGGAGCTTTCCAAAACTTCTCCTAAGAGTAGAAGGCAAGACTTGTGCCAGAGTTCAGGCACATAGCTCAGAGGCGAACGGAAAATGTGTTAGGCAATGGGCTTGAGAAGGAAGGATCCTTTCCTCTAAATCTCTTAAAGCTTCAGTAATGGTGACTAAGAAAGATCTATTCCTCTCTTCTGAAAAAGTCTCCATTTTTGCAAATGGGAAGGAAGAAGGATACTGTTCCCCACTTCCAAAGCTGAAGATGGCAAAATCACAAAAGTAATCACAAAATCACAAAAGTAAAGGGCTCTACTTAAATTCTACTTAAATTATTAAAACTGACTTTATTAACCCTATCCAGAAATTCTGGAATACAGGTTGAGGTATAAAGTTGGCTTCCAGATTTGAGACTTGACTCGAGATTTGACTTGAAAGTATCTTGCAAGGACTTGAGACTCAACTTGAGACTTGAAGGTGGAGACTTGAGACTTGACTTGAAACTTGGAGTAAAAGACATAAATACATCACTGGCACCAGGTTAGGGAAGGCTGCTTTGATGCAGGAGAAGCAGGCAGCAGAGGCAAATTCGGCAATCTGGCTGCTTAAAGCTGCTCACAGCAAGGGCTGTTGCACCATTCAAGGATGAAAGCAATTTGGAACTGTTACTACACCCTTCTGTCCCAAAGATTCAGGCTTTAATCAATACATTTGCTCTAGCAGTTAGTCTAGAGGTCAATTCATTTTGACTAGACCATTGTCCTTTGTTTCTTGTTTTTCCTCGTTAGTTGGCAACTCTGGCATGAACTCTGAGACACAGAAGTTGGGTTGCCACTTCTTTTTTTACTTTTACTTTTTCACAGGCCCTGTCCCTGTGTCAGTAAAAACAACCCAAGTGACAAACATGCCATAGCTGAACCTTTCCGTAACATGGAGGTATGCAATCACGGGAAATTATTTCTATGATGAATAACCAGGGCTTAGACCAAATGAGGCAGTTGCCTCAGAGAGCAGGGAGTAAGCAGCATGATAACTGGAAAGCACAGACTGGTGGGAGCTACCTCTGAGCTTCCTTAGCCTGCTCTCTTCAGGTGTAGTGCATAAGCATATTTGGCATTTATGCCAGGGCAGTCCTGTACTCTTGAGTTCATGGCTACATAGCAGGGATAACTTTTCTAGATACTTGTAGTCAGGTACAAGGCGGAGAGATATGTTTATATTTTTAGGAAATCCATCAAAGATAGAGCAGATTCCTTAGTTTCCAAAAGCTAAAGCTATTTTCTATACATGCAAGGTTGCCCAGCCATTGTGTTCTGCCTACATCTCTGTACAGAGGAAGATTGCAGGAAGTGGCCTCAGAGAAAGGGGGAGAGAAATAACGCCTAAGATCATCAATTTATCATCAGTTTATAGATCTATAAAGACAAGAAGGGAAAATGCCAGAAATCCACCTATCTGCCCATTGTCCTCACAGCTAGTTCAGCTTACTTGAGACAGCATGGGTGTTTTAACTACCAAAATGATGGACAATATTGTCCCTTCACCAGTGCTGAAGTAAGATTCTCAATATGGAGTGGGAAGAAGCACCATTTTATCTTTCTTGGGCAGCTACATGTCTTGGACCAGTGCTCTAAATCAGTGATTCTCAACCTGTGGGTCCCCAGATGTTCGTGGACTTCAGCTCCCAGAAGCCCTGAGCATTGACCATAGTGGCTGGGGCTTCTGGGAGCTGAAGTCCATGAACATCTGGAGACCCACAAGTTGAGAACCACTGCTCTAAACAGTCACAGTCGTTTTAAAAAGACAGAAGAAAGCACTCAGGTTTTACAAGTGGCAGGGACCAGTTTTCTTACGGCAGCACCAGGAAATCAGGAAAGGTGGACAAAATGGCTTTCCTGAGAAGTTTTTCCCCACGGTTGAGCTTTTCATCAAGGACCTCCTGCTAAGTTTTCAAAGAACCCTAGAGTCCCACATAACACATTCTGCAAACTCTGGTATTAATTCAGTCAGGCAACTGTAGGATTTACACATTATAAAAGTCCAAGGCTTTTAAATCTATGAACAGTTCAGTTCAGAGTATCTTCACATGCTTTGTGGCAGACAGGGGTATAGCAGATCAGAAGGTTGAAGATGCTGGACTTTTTGATTAGCAGGGACTATGACGTCATCTGTCATTACTCCCTTGTTCTCTGTAATGCATTCTCTGCAATAATGTTTTGTTTTGAGCTAAACCCCCTGCAAGCCAAAGTATTTTGGAGTAGCTTTGTCTTAAGTAGGCAAGATCCATTAGCTTTGCAAAAGACCTGCTCCTGGTAGAGAGGAAAATTGCTAGAAATTATTTAAGAAGTGAGGAGGAAGGGAGGAAAGGTAGCAGCAGGTGTCTGCATTGTTGAGCCTCTGCCAAGCCCCACATAACAGCAGTGTCCCCACTACCAACCTCCCAAGCCCTGTTACTCCTCTGCCTTGAAGCTGATACTTGTTCAGCAAATGAGCAGTGACAGAACAGGGGAGAGAACAGGCTAGCTACCTGTGCCCTACCTTCTTTTTCTGGACAACGATACAGGGCCTTTCCACACTACGCCGTTCTAGTACTATTATTCCATTTTCAACATCCTGGAATTTGTAGTTTCCTGAGGCCAAAGAGTTCTCTGGCTGAGAATTCTAAATGCCCCTCCCTAAACTCCAAACCCTAGGATTCCACAGGATGTTGAAAGTGGAATAATAGCACTACAACAGCATAGTGCAGAAAGGCCCACAGACTGGATCTAAGGAGAGCAAGTAAGTTTATGGTTAGCAGCAACAGTGACCAAAGCCAGGGAGTCTGCTTGGGGTACTTTGCCCAGCTGTGTCTCAAAACCTGGAACCAAAATAGTGGGGCAGGTCTGGAATATTAATATTTTCCAAAGTCCATAAAGAGAGGCACTATGGTTTAATGGCTGGAGTATTGGACCGGTTGCTTGGAGATCCAGGAACTGTGGAAGAGGAGCCACATGCCCTGTCTCAAGCCCACCAGAGGAAAGGGGAGCTATAAATGCCACTTCACACAAGTCGTGGATAGTGCGCCCAGGAAGAAGGCATGATTTTTACTTCTTACTCTGTACTCCCATGTGTTTGGAGAAGATGTGTCTCCACCCTTTTGGATGTAATGTGTTTACTGTAGCAAAGAATGGTGGAACCGTTGCCCAGACAACTGTGCCAAAGAAGGCCTGTTAGGGATGCAAACCATGAACTCTAATCCAACAGAAGAACCATCATGCTTCATAGATAATTACAACAAGAAAAGCCTTTTATTACACTTTATACAGTAGGCTTTTTGGGGTGGTGATTGTTTGTCTGTTCAGGATTTTGTGCGTTACTCGAGGCATTTCAGTAAACAGAAAAGTGACTTAATGTGTCTTACGCATGCCTGCTCAGAAACCAAGGGAGCTTAGTGCCCTAATGGGGAGCTGTATTCAGATGTGTTGGTCCACATCTGGCTGGGAACAATGACATTTATAATCCAACACATTAATCGAACTGCACCCCAGGGACCCATTCTCACTGCAGTATTATTGCATTATGATTCAACTATAATTGCCATGGCTGCATCCTATAAAATTTTGAATTGCAGTTTCTTGAGGCACTAGATCTCTCTGGCTAAGAATTCCAAATGCCCCTCCCTATCCTGCAGATCCCAGAATTCCATAGGAAGCAGCTGAGGCAGTTAAAATGGAATCATATCATCGAAACTGCATAGTGCGGGCGACATCTTGATGTAGTTGGCCATTTCCATACTACATTGTTATAGTGCTATTATTCTACTTTCAACATCTTATGGAAGCTTGGGGTTTGCAGTTTGGGGAGGGGCCTTTAGAATTCTCAGCCAGAGCTATGTGGCCTCAGGAAACTACAAATCCCAGAATTGCACAGGGTCTTGAAACTGGAATAATAGCACTATAACAGTGTAGAATGGAAATAGCAGTGGTTTGAGTGTTGGACTACAACCCTGGAGACCAGGGTTCAGCTCCCTACTTGGCCACGGAAACTGGCTTGGTGACGCTGGGTGTTTTACACACTCTCAGCTCCAGAAAATGCCACGATAGGGTCACCTTAGGGTCACCATAAGTCAGAAACGACTTGAGGGCACAGAACAACAACACAATGTGAAAGGGCCCCAGGACATATACAAACAGAGGAACCATAGCTCTGTCTGGGGCCACAGCAGAAATTTTTAATCACCCTTTCTAGTATTTACCCTTAAAGAAACTCAACGACACCAGTGAAGATAAGAAGTCACTCTTGACTTTGGCTCGAATGACTCTTCTCCTTGCATCACTACAAATCCAGACGTGTGGGGTTTCTTGAGCTTGCTTTTCCTCGGATGCCGTAATGTGCCTAACTCTTAACTGTGACTCATGGGAAGTGATCATCCAAGATTTGCTGGCCATTACCACAAACATATCCTGCCTACAAATGATCAAGGCTGACACATTACAAGAGCTTACCTAGGGCAAGCACTTTTACCCTGCAGTAGATGTTAAAGGACTGCCTTCCTTCAGACCCTCTAGCTTTTGTAATACATCCCCTTTGCTTCTGGAATATAGAGGAAAGAGGTCTATCCAAAGCCTCTGAGCTGGCTGAGGTACGAAAAAAGTTGGCACTCCATCTGTCTCATGTGTAAAATCCAAATGGACTAGCAGTTAAGCATTACTTGAAAGGAAAAGGATCTTCCCCACACCCAAGGGTCAATTTAGGGGGTACAGGACAGCCAGGTGGTGCACATTTGGTTCTCTTCTCTGAAACCAGGGAATGGGCAGGGAACTGAAGAGAAACAGCTGGAGAGTGGGCTGCCCCTGAAAACCAGCTGTGGAGGTAAAAAAAAACCATGGTTGTCGTGGTGTGCCTTCAACTCATGTCCGACTTATGGTGACCTTAAGGCAAGTCTATCACAGGTTTTTCTGAGGCTGAGAGTGTGTGATGTGTCCAAGGTCACCCAGTGGGTTTCCATGGACGAGTAGTGAATCAAACTCTGGTCCTCCGGGGTGATAGTCCAATGCTCAAACCACTACACCGTGCCGGGCTCTCTTATCAGACCATAGTCCCATAGTCCTACGTATAGTCACTCAGAAAATAAATTACACTGGACTTTCCACTAGTGAGCACCATCATGGAACACAGTCCTGACAGAAAAGAAGAGCAAGCTAGCTGCTCCATTACTATTCCAAGCACAGAAGATGTCCAAACAACAGAGGCTACAGGCCCTAAAAACTGATCAAACACTTTCCTTTAGTGCAGAAAATATGTGAGTGTGGCTGAGAGGTAGACATATGCACCGCTAAGAGGGGCACTGGGATGGCTGCTGAACTCCTTCAGCTCTGCCTGGCTGAATGCAACAACAACAACTTCCTTGGCAGGCCCCATAAGAACTGTCAGCAGCAAAGCCAAGGGTGCAGTCCTCAAGGGCATAAAGGTCCCCTGTTTGTTTGCCTGATCCCTTGCTGTTCGTGCTGCTTTCGTTGGGCAGGGCCTCCTTCTCTCATTTCCTCTGCCCATTGTTCTGACTTTTTCAATATGGGGAAACACACACAAATTATCCTCATACTTTTTGCCAAGGATTGTATGGAGGGAGGGGGATGGGGCAGGCGCCATTGAACAAAGAACATGGGCCTAAATCCAACTGTTAGTCTCAAAGACAGTGGACTCGTTGTATGCCTTAAAGCCATTTTCTGACTTACAGTGTCCCTAAGGTGAACCTATCATGCAGTTTTCTTGTCAAGATTTGCTCAGAGAGAGGTTTAGGCTTGCCTTCCTCTGAGACTGAGAGAGCGTGACTTGCCCAAGGCAACCTAGTGGGTTTGCATGGCCAATCTGAGATCTGAACCCTGGTCACTGAGTCCTAGTCCAATTTTCAAGTCACTACACCATACTGGTTCAAGGAGAGTAGGCCCAATGAATCAGTGGGAACCTGGTAAGATAATATTTATGTAAATTCCATTGATTTGGTGGATATACTCTGGATTGAGGTCTTGGATCCCCCAAAGGCCCAGTCACACTAAATCAGTGGTTCTCAACCTGTGGGTCCCCAGATGTTCGTGGACTTCAGCTCCCAGAAGCCCCAGCCACTATGGTCAATGCTCAGGGCTTCTGGGAGCTGAAGTCCACAAACATCTGGGGACCCACAGGTTGAGAACCACTGCACTAAATAATCGTAGTGCTATGATTCCATGGCAACCATCCTATGGGTACCAAAGCCTGTTCCTTGGCCTCATATGGACATAAACTGGAGGACCGAAAGATTTTGCTGCCTAAGGCAGGTCAACAAAGGACATCTCTCTTCCTCATCAAAAAGCATGGTATACAAGACTGATGAAATTATATTGACACACGAGACAGTAACTCTCACACATACCTCTTCTTCTCCCTGGAAATACAGCAACAATACATTAAATAACAATCTTTTTTTTTTTTTTTTTGGTAATTCAGCCCCTTAAGGGTGCTGCCTCCCTCAGTCTAATTCAGTGGTAGGGACTGTGTAGTCCTCCAGATGCTTATTTTAATTAATTAATTAATTAATTAATTACTATCATGCCTTTCTCCCAATATGGGATCCAAGGTGGCACAATACATTTCAAAAGTGCAACTATACTGTATTGTAACACAAAAGTTAAAATACAATCAAGCTCAAATTCTATTTTAAGAACAAAATTAAAAAATAAGTTATAAACAGCATTAGAAACAAGTGAAACATAGCATTAAAAGATGTTTAAAACATACTAAAATAAAAACGTCATTAAAATCCTTATCTGCTGCAACTTACTAAAAATAAAAAGTGTTCTTAAATAAAAAAAGTCTTTACCTGTCAGTGGAAAGACAGCAGGGAGAGGACCAAACAGATGTCCCAGGGAGGAGAGTTCTATAATTTGAGAGTAGCCACCAAGAAGGCTCTGTCTTGTGTCCTCACCAGTTGTGCCTGTGATAGTGATGGGACTGAGATAAAGCTTTCCGCTTTCAGATCTTAGAGCATGAGCAGATTCATATAGGGAGATGCTGAACTTTAACTCCCAGCTTTCCCCACCATCGGCTGTGCTGGCTCGATGTAGTCCAACATCATTCTAGATGGACATACAACTCCCACGCTTGGTGTAATGGTAGGGCCTGTTCTGAGGATAGTGATGCTGGCTACCTCACAGGTTTTGTATTGAGAATACAGAGCAAATATCTATAAAGCACTGTATTTAGTAGGAATGGTAGATCACGTTGTTGTTGTTGTTATTGTTGTTGTTGTAAAACAAGCACAGACTCTGTGATTCCAGCCTGTCTGGAATCCATATCCTTGAATCCCTAGGCTGTGCTTACTTCCCAAGGACCAAAAAGCAGTAGACCAGATTTAGAGGTAGGACCTCAAGAAATGCCTGGAGCACCAGACTGGGAGCCACCTTGTTCAGGAGACCTTACTCACCCAGCTAGAAACCCAGTGGGTGAAAGAAAGAACTGAAACAGTTCATTCTACCCACAGATCTGGGAAAACCATCTACCCACAGATCTGAGACCACCATCTTGTGTATGCAGCACAACATTAACATGCATATATCTTCAAGGGAAAACTTACAAGACTTTATAGGACAGGGAGAAATCATGCATGCATATCATCCTTCGAAGCTGTGAAATATACTAGAAATGCAATTGGGAAAACAAACCCTCACAGTATTCAAAGTCTGAATAAACAGGAGGGGGATGCCAAAGATGCTTCTTGCCTGAGGCCTCATTTAATCTAAAGCCAGCCATAACAGGCACTCTGTGCTTGCTCAGTTATTCTCACTTGTTCATTTAGACATTTAAAAGCTGAGATCTGGTGCTGTAAATAGTCTTGACTCACCTAGCACTTTGCATACCACACCCACCTTCTGATTTTAACATTTGCAATAAGGGCAGAGTTCAACTGATGCTCTTTCCTCGTGGCACAATATGGATGAGGGAAAGTTTCACCCGTTGAATTTGCCATACAGTTGCTGTTCAAGGCATCAGAGCCCCGCCAGAAAAGTAAGAGGCAACACAAGACCTCAGCCCATAGAGATCATCCCTTTATTTTATTTTTTATAATTTTTATTATTTTCAAGGTGCATAAAAGCATATATTGACACAAGTATGTATATCATTATTATAATTCTTCTATTCTCCTCCCGCTTCTGTAGATCAAATGTTTCCAGTTGAATCTATCTTCCTTTTATACATATCTTATCAAATACCAATATATTCAATCTACAGACATTTACAGATTTAGCCAAAGCATTAGAGAGATCATCCCTTTATAATGGCAGCCCACAAGCCTGCCTTGTTACATCAGAGCTATTTCCTCATACAGGGAAATACCGCACCATGGTTGAGATCAAGACCTGCATGCATTTTGCAAAAACGACATGTCTAGATAATAGACATGAATGCCAGATTCTCAGGTCAGTGAGCATTCCATCACTAACCACCATTTCACCCTGTACTGTACTCTATGCAGCGTTTTTTTCATTCAGTAGGTGCAGATTTTATTACTGAGACTAGCAAATAGCTTCAGCCACAGATCTGTGGCCGGTGATGTTTACCAGACACTTGCACAATAGGTTACAACATGCAGGGACATCTAGTGGTCAAATAATGCAAGAGAGAAAGAGAAAGAGAGAGAGGGACAGATTTTTCCTGCACAGCACAAGATGTGATGTGTGGCTGGCAGGGGAAAGTTGTATATACAGATCCTTCAGGAATCCTGAAAAGCGGCAAATTTGCTGGTGATTCAGCTGGTCAGAACTGGCAGCAAAGCATAAAAAAAAGGTTTGATACAATTTTATCCAGTGCCTACATCGAGCATAATTTCCCTCTGGATTTTTTTTCCTCCAGGCCAGAATACAAAACAAGACCCTGCACATATATATCATTTGACAAACCAAAGGCTCAAAGCTACCCTGTGGCATCATGCAGTGATGTTCTTAAAAGTTATTCCATTTCTTTTAATACAAGCTGTCATGGATTGCTGCTAATTATGGCCATTTTCACACCTTAGCCTTCTCCAACCTTGACCCAGCATAATTCCAGCAGCGGCTTTGCTGGGATGGGAGCAGTAATTTTTTTGCTAGATTGGTATCATAGAATCATAGAATCAGAGTTGGAAGAGGCCCCAGGGGCCATCCAGTCCAACCCCCTGCTATGCAGGAACACACATCAAAGCATTCCCAACAGATGGCCATCCGGCCTCTGCTTAAAACCCTCCAAAAAAGGAGACTCTACCACACTCCGAAGCAGCATATTCCACTGCTGGACAACTCTGACCGTCAGGAAGTTCTCCCTGAGGTTCAAATGGAATCTCCTTTCCTGCAGCTTGAATCCATTGCTCCTTGTCCTAGTCTCCAGAGCAGCAGAAAACAAGCCTGCTCCCTCTCGACATGACATCCCTTCAAATATTTAAACATGGCTATCATGTCCCCTCTCAACCTTCTCTTCTGCAGATTAAACATACCCAGCTCCCTAAGCTGTTCCTCATAGAGCATGGCTTCCAGACCCTTCACCATTATAGTAGCCCTCCTCTGGACATGTTCCAGCTTGTTGATATCTTTCTTGAATTGAGGTGCCCAGAACTGGACACAGTATTCCAAATGAGGCCTAGACAGTGCAGAATAGAGTGGTACCATCACCTCCCTCAATCTGGACACCATACTCCTATTGATGCAACCAAGAATTGCGTTCGCTTTCTTGGCTGCCGCATCACACTGCTGACTCATGTTCAGCCTGTGATCTACCAAAACTCTTAGATCCCTTTCACACGTACTATCCAGCCACATGTCCCCCATCCTATACTTGTGCATTCCATTTTTTCTGCCTAAGCGTAGGACCTTAAATTTCTCTCTGTTTTCATTTTTTTTGGCTTTGGCCCAGCTTTCCAATCTCTCAAGGTCGTTTTGAAATTTGATCCTGTCCTCCGGATCATCTGAATTGGTGTCATCTGAAAATTTGATCAGCATGCCCTCCGCTCCTTCATTCAAGTCACTGATGAAGATGCTGAATAGCACTGGGCCCAGGACGGAACCCTGTGACACCCCACTAGTCACTTCTCTCCAGGATGAAAAGCAGCCATTGGTGAGCACCCTTTGGGTTCGGTCGGTCAACCAATTACAAATCCACCTAACAGTAGCCCTGTCCAGTCCGCATTTTACTAGCTTCTTTGCAAGAATGTCACGGGGAACTTTGTCAGAGGCCTTACTGAAGTCAAGATATGCTACATCTACAGCATTCCCTTCATCTATCATGCATCCTAAACTTTAAGAAAGCTGATTTCTGTAAACTTAGGGAGTTACTTGCTGAAATCCTGTGGTCAAGAATACTAAAAGAGAAAGGAGTTCATGGTGGATGGGAGTTTCTTAAAAGTGAGATACTGAAGGCACAATTGAAAACTGTGCCAATGAGGAGGAAAAATGGCAGGTATCTAAAGAAACCGGAATGGTTGACTAAAGAACTCTCAGCTGAGCTAAGTGTTAAAAGAAACATATACAGGAAATGGAAGAATGATGAAACCACCCAAGAAGAATTCAAGCAAATAGCCAGGATATGTAAGGAGAAGGTCAGAAAACCTAAAGTGCAGAATGAACTCAGGCTTGCCAGACACATTAAAAACAATAAAAAGGGCTTTTTTAGATATGTCCACAGCAAAAGGAAGAACAAGGAAATGGTAGGATCACTGCGTGGAGAGGATGGCCAATTAATAACGAGGGGAGGAGAGAAGGCAGAACTACTCAACACCTTCTTTGTCTCAGTTTTCTCCCAAAAGGATAGAAGTACTCAACCTGGGGGATGGGGAGCAGGTCAGGAAGTGAGGGAAATGCAGCTCAGAATAAGTAGAAAAGTAGTACAGGAATATCTGGCTAAACTAGATGAATTCAAGACTCCAGGGTCAAATGAATTACATCAAAGGATATTAAAAGAACTGGCAGAAGTCATTTCTGAACCACTTGCAATAATCTTTGAGAACTCTTGGAGAACAGGAGAAGTCCCAGCAGACTGGAGGAGGGCAAATGTCATCCCCATCTTCAAAAAGGAGAAAAAAGAAGACCCAAATAATAGTTGCCCAGTCAGCCTGACATCAATACGAGGAAAGATCCTAGAGAAGGTCATTAAACGGTCAGTTTGTAAATGCTTAGAAAGCAATGCTGTAATCACTAAAAGTCAATACTGATTTCTCAGAAATAAGTCATGCCAGACTAATCTTATCTCTTTTTATGATAGGGTTACAAGCATGTCTGGCTACACTTGGCTTCTCCTTCCCACTGAATGACTAACTCCAAAAGAGCATGGTCACTCCCCCCTAAGTATTCCACTACCTCCACTTCATCAACTGGCTCATCCTTGTTGGTCAGGATCAGATCTAAAACAGCCAATCTCCTCTTCCACCTTCTGGACCATGAAACTTTCTGCAAGACAAGCGAGGAACCTGTTGGAGCTTGCTGTCTTGGCAGAGTTTGACTGCCAACATATATCAGGATAATTGAAATCTCTCATTAACACTGCATCTCTCCTTTTTGAATGTGTGGTCATCTGCTCCAGGAAGGCTTCATCCAAGTCCTCAGGCTGGCCCGGAGGCCTGTAGCAAACCCCCATAATCACATCCCTATTGTTTCTCGCTCCATTAAGTCTTACCCAGATGCTCTCAACTTGGCTTCCCAGATTTAAGTCATGGATCTCTACACAGGTGAAAAATTCTTGATATATAAGGCTACTCCTCCTCCTTTCTTGTTTGGTCTATTCTTTTTATTTTTTTTTAATTGATTACAAAGAAAAAAACAGAAAAAGAAAAACACCGTGTGATACACATAACAGGGAAAAAAGGAAATTTCAACAAAAACAAGCTTACATTGTTATTGCTCTCCAATTCCATTACAATCATATACTTATTCAGCATATTCTGTATCATACTGCTTATATACTTTTATTACCTATATCTAGATCTCATTCTCTTTATACTCATTATTATTATAATAATTTCATTCTTAACCCTACACTTTTCCATTCCATTTAATCTATTACTATTACTAAATATGATCTTATTACTGAACATATCAAACTATTCCTAAAAGTAGACACACACACCCCGAGCCACTTATGTTTCAACTTATTCCACCTCCCAGAATTGTAATTCTTCTTGTGGAGGTATGACACCTTCCTCTTTTATTAAAACCTTTTCCACAAATATCTTCCGTATTGCTTCAAAATCATTCTCCTTCATTATTCCTTTTTTGGCCTTAATTCGACATGTTAACTTATCATTAATCGTAATTTCCCACACTTCTTTATACCAATCCTCTATTTGAAAATCTCCATGAATTTTCCATTTTACCTTGCTGCAGTTAATAAGTCTGTAATTAAATCCCTCATTGCCTGGGTACAATTAACCTTATCAAATATAGATAATAATGCTACACCTGCACATATTTGTAAATCAATTTCAGTGATCTCTTTTATCTCTTTAAACATCTTTTGCCAAGATTTCTGTATACCTTCACAATCCCACCATATATGTATATATGTACCAATCTCTTGACAACCACTCCAACACAACCTTGAATAATTCTTATCTATATAATTTAACCTGACTGGTGTTAGGTACTATCTCCAAACCAATTTACAATAGTTCTCTTTTATCCTTACGGACAAGTTTTTTAAATGACGCTTGGTCTATTTCTGCAAAATAGGTTATACCCCCCTATTCCTACATTCCAATCATAAGATTCATCCCACCAGGTCTCAGCGACGCCTACTAAATCATATTTATTTTGTTGTACTAAGAATTGGATTTCGTCTTGCTTATTTCCCATGCTCTGTGCTCTAGTGTAGAGACACTTGAGACCATGTGCTCTTCCTGGAAGTCCTGTACTAAAGTTACTTTCCCTCCCCCCATTGGTTTCTTGTTCTACTTGGCCTGCCCTATCTGTATCATTTGGGCTATTTTTCGTAGCACTCAATGAATCCTTGCCCAGAATAATGCTGTCTCCCTCCCCAGTCAATCTCAGTTTTAAGACCTCGTAATCCATTTTGTGAGACTGTTAGCAAAAACATTTTGGCCGATGGTTATAAGGTGCAGGCCATCCCTCGCCAGAAGACCATCTTCGTGGAAATGAAGGCCATGATCCAAAAACCCAAATCACTCCTGGCAGCACCATCTCCAGAGCCAGTTGTTGATCTCCATTATTCTTCTTTCCCTTTGTGGGTCATGTCCTTCCACAAGGAGGAGAGACGAAATGACAAGCCAAGAGGGATAGCAATCAACCAGCTCTGCCAGTCTCCACCTTATGAAGAGAAGGATGTAATACAGCCTTCCAGGCAATAAAACTGTTCCTGGTAGCTGATAAATTGCCTAGACATACTGACATTAGTAAGAACCAATTATGCTATGCTAAAATAGATAAAAGGATGCTTAGCTATGTAATGGTGATTTCTAGATAAAACAATGCTCAAGGAGATTAACTCTTGGATGCCTGTGTGTTCACAGATGCCCATTTCAAGATATGTGGTTCCTCAAAAGATGAGATCATGTTCTTAGTGGATAAATGGCTAAATAAATGGCTATATTTTTTAATATTGGTAATGAAATGGCCCTTGTGGTCTCTTCCAACTCTACATTTCTATGATTCTATGATTCTATGTTCCTCTAGATGTTAACTATTAAAAAGCCTGTTAAAGAGATGCAGAGAGATACAGGTTCAGTCCCTATGAGAGTGTTACGATCATACTTACCATAGTCTATAATGTAATGAACACATGATGCCTTACATGAAATGCTATGCCATATAATGTGGTGAAAGCAAAGCAACAGACTTTACATGTCTGTACTTTTCCCCAAGGGAATCATATATGTTGGTATATCTATGATTGCTTAGAATAAATAGCCTAAAAGATTATTGAAAAGCCTGCTTATAAATATAAGCAGGCTTTTCGGTATGAATAGCCTGTAATTCCAAGACTTAAGAATGCTTAAGTGAGTATCGACGTTAACTCTGCCTGTCTGGATTTCACCACCATCTCAAGTTGGATGCCTAGGTGGCCAGAAGGCGATGATGGAGACCCCAAAATAGAATCCAGATTAGCTGACAAATGGAAAGGATTTTCAATTCCCCATTCTAAAGAGATGGGGTGGGGAACCTTAGTTCATCCCTGTATCTGAGATTAAATTTTTGAATGCCAATGCCATCCTTGGAAAATAGTTCTAACTATTAACCCGATGCCCTCCAGATATGTTGGACTATGATTCCCATCACCCCAGCCAGCAACATACTCAGTTTGGGAAGGCTGTTTTGAGCATCCCCCACTCCTGCCCCCCTATCCCTCTCCTGCCCCAGAAAAAGCATAAGTTCTGGACACTTGTTGTGGTTACCTAGCAACCACACACAGAAAACCTCTCCTTCTTCCAGGACCAGCAAAATCCAGGAGGACTGTTTCTGATAGTATACATTAATTTCTAACAACAGAGGTGTAAGGTCAAGTCAACTTGAAAGCTCTTGGGAAATCCCAGGGGCTTATTTTAAAACTGTGAGTTTAAAAACAAAAGACAATGATAGCTCAAATGGCACTCTGTACATGTTTGAATGAAACCCTATCATTCTTCCACATCTGGAAAACCATGTTTTAGAGTATAATTCCCAGAGTCCCCCTGCTCGCCTTGTCATTTTTGCAGGCTCTCCTCCATATGTTTCAGCAATGTTGCTCCAAGAGACTTTGCTGCAAATTCCAGATGGTATCCGCCACTCCATGATATCCATGGGATATGTGCATGATACTTTAAATCTAGCCTTCCTGCAACAATCAGACCCTAATTCTTGCTTCCATCATCTATCACTCCACAATGGTATCAGATCATTCAACTCTACTAGCCCTTGACGTTTTTGTTTTCCTTCTCCATTAACTTCTATAAATGAGAAGTGATCTCATATGGATGAATCTTGCCTAATAACTTGGTTTTGTGTGTGTGTGTGTGTGTGTGTGTGTGTGTGTGATGGAGGAGGGAGCTCTCCGGTCATCTCCACACTTATGGATTTCTGTGTGACTACAGCATCAGTCTCCCAGGGCATTCTGTCAAAGATGTTAAAGTGATCTTTCCTGCACTAAGGAACTTCAAAGGCAGACTGCAATGCAGACTCACTGAGCAATCCATTGACAGCTTCACTTTGATTTCCTGTGGTTTCAACAACGACAGAAGTAGATGGTTTCTCCCCTTCTTTTAAATCACAGTAAATGTGTTAATCAGCTCCCCAGTGCAATGATGCACCTGCGTTGTTGCCTAGCATTTTGTAAGTGGTAACTGTTAAGGTAATTATCACTATGTGTACTTTTTCTGCTCCTGTTACCTCTGATCTCCCAATTCCCAATGCCATAACTCACTGCCAGGACGTGCCAACTGAGGTAACACTTTATGCATCTGCTGAAAGGGGCAGGTTTCACAAAAGAATGTTGTTGTTAATTGCTGTCAACTTGGCTTCCACTTAGAATGACCCTATGAATGTTGTTGTGAATGAAAGATCTCTGAGACACCCTGTTATTAACAGCCCTGCTCAGGTCTTGCAAACTCAGGGCTGTGAGATTTCCTGGACTGAGTCTATCCATCTGTAATAGGGTTATCCTTTTTTCCTACTACCTTCCATTTTACCAAGCACTATCATCTATTCCAATGGGTCACATCATCTCATGATATGTTCAAAGTACAATAGCCTCTCTTCAGTCATTTTTGCTTTGAGTCAGAGTTTGAGCTTGATTTGTTAAGGCACCTATTGGTCTTTTTGTAAGCTCACTGCATCCATAGAACTCTCCTCTAGCACTTGTTGTTGCCATGTGCCTTCAAGTTGTTTCTAGCTTATGGTGACCGTATCATGGGGTTTACTGGGGCAGAGAGCAGGGAAACCTTATCCATTAGGTACTTTAGGCACAGTGCCTAGGGACTGTGTAAATTTTACAAAACATCCCTAGTTGTATAGGAGGTAATGGGCTGAATGAGGAAAAACAAATTGAAACTGAATCTAGAGGTGCTCACTATTAAAGGTCCTAATCTGGAGTTGGAGGTGTGCCAACCAGTTCTGGATGGGGTCACACTCGCCCTGAAAGATTGTGTTCACACTTGGGAGTGCTCCTGGATCCGTCCCTCCAAATGTCAACTCAGATAGATACAACAGTCAGGAGTGCTTATTTTCAGCTTCAGCTGATATGCCAATTGTGCCCCTTCCTGTCAGTGGACAACCTGAACATGGTAGTGCATGCGCTGGTAACCTCAAGGTTGGACTTCTGTAATGCACTCTACATTAGGCTAGCTTTGTACCAAATTTGGAAACTCCAACTGGTCTAAAATATGGCAGCCAGACTGATTACGGGCATATCGAGGAGTGAACATATTACACCAATATTAAAATCACTCCACTCTACCAGTTTCCGGGCAAAGTACAAAGTGTTGGTTACTACTTTTAAAGCCCTACATGGTTTGGGTCCAAGTTACCTGCAGGATTGCCTCCTCCCATACAAGCCACTCATCCTCTGGGGGCCATTTCCTTAAACTGCCTAAAACAAGGTCGCACAGAGGACCTTCTCATCGCCTGCCTCGGACTGTGGAATGGCCTGCTGGAAGAATCCACAGCAGAATATGCTGCCTGAATGTTAAAAACTGCTAAAGTTCTCTTTTCTGGCAGGCCTACCCAATCTATTTTTAATTATGATGGATTTTAACTATGATTTTAGTTATGACACATTTGTATTGAATGGTCTTATGCTTTAGCATATTTTAATTATAATATGTGTTTTTAATTGGTAAGCTGGTTTTAATTGTATTTTAACCGTTTTTTTGTATCCCACCTTGAGCTTTGAGGAAAGGCAGGTAAATAATAATAATAATAATAATAATAATAATAATAATAATAATAATAATAATAATTTTATTACATGAGGTGAGGCAGGGGAGTCAAATATAAGAGTGCCTGGGGACTATGAAAACCTTACTGTGGCCCCGGCTCAGAGTGTGTGATGTGTCCAAGGACATCCGGTGAGTTTCTGTGGCCGAGCAGAGAATCTAACCCTGGTCTCCAGGGCCACAGTCTTAACACTCAGACCATTACACCATGCTGGCTCTCTGGCACTACATTTCAAACAATCAAATTCCATTCCTGTCAGCTTTCTTCGCTGCTCCGCTCTCACTACCATACACAGAAATCAGAAATACTATGCCACGGATGATGCTGACTTTTGATACTCAATCTGATATATAAAAGTCACAGTTCGTGAGTCTGTCTGTTTGTCTGCGTCAGGCAGGAGATTGGCTGCGTCAGGCGAGAAGACCTCATATGATTGGCTGGCTGTGAAGATTCTATGGAACCCTGGGGTTTGCAGTTTAGAGAGGGGCCTTTAGAGTTCTCAGCCAGAGAGCTCTTGGGCCTGGCTGGTTGCTATGGAGATGAGGGCTAGCAGCAAGAAGGAGGAGGATAGTGTATTCCCCTCAGGAACCCAACCACTGTAAGTTAAAAACTCTGAAAACAAATTGGATTGGGGAATATAGGGAAAAGTTACAGGTACTGGACAAGACAGTTTGGGGAATTAGAGATACAGGATCTCAAATCTTTCTAACAAATATTACCTACGAGAAAATAAAATCCCAGGTAACGCCAGGTATATACACTAGTGATATATATTAGTACTTGAGGACGTTAACTACTTCCTTCATAACTACCCTTCCAAACCCTGTTAACCTTCTGGTTTCTTGCCTACAGTCTCCATTTTAATGACTGAGCCAAGATAACAGGGAATCTTTACCTACTTCGGTATTTTCATCATCCACTTTGAAGTTATGTAAACCATCTGTGGTCATTGGTTTTTTTTTTGTTTTCATTTCCTTCCAATGCCACTGTAACCCTGCTTTTCCACTTTCTTCCTTCTCAAAAACTTAAGCCATAACAAAACTGGTTAGGTCTCAAGATGCCACATGAGGCTTTGTTACTTCTGCTGCAAGCAAACTCCTGTGGCTTCATTCTTCATGTGCACTGGCGGCGGCGGTGGGGGGCTTCTAAGTCTTGATTCTTTGAATGTTGGGGAGGGGGGGATGGCAGTATAGAAATGCTGTGGCTGTTGCAAAGGTCTGGGAAAGGTGCCCAGTGACACGTGCAGCTCATTAGCTTTGGCAAAGGCAGCCGCTGCAGCAATAATCCTCCGGACTCTTAAGGGTGGAAATGGGGCTTGGGCAGCTGATTGGAAGAAGCCTCTGCTCTCCAACCCCAGTTCTCCCCCTCCCTCCTCTCCCCCTGAGGTGACTCATCACGAAATCCCATCCCCAGCTCCTGTGTAGGGTCCAGAAGAGGCCCTAGATGGGGAAGGAAAGACAGAGGGAGGGAGAAGCAGGCAGGTCCTAGGAGCTGCTGAGAGGAAGCGTAAACAAATAGACCAGTAACTATGATGACTTCAGGCTGGGAGAGTGGGAATTGAGGTGGGGTCAACACTGGGGCCTGTTCTTTCCTTGCTGTCTCTCCTTTTAGGAGAACAGCACCACTAAAGTAACCAGGTAGTGAGGATACTGCTAGGCAGAGAAAGCAACCTGACACAATAAGCCAGGGGAGTGCCACCTGGCTGGCAAGAGACCTTGTGAGTATGAGCCGATGATTAACAGAGTTGACTAGAGCATGGTGAAGCATACTTCCCTAGGTCGTAAAGAGACCAAAAAACAAAAATGCTGAAAAACCCTACACACACATACACACACCAGGTTTGGGAGGAGGATCCACTTCAGCTGCAGCTGGCTGCTAAGCAACACATCCTACTCAGTAGTGAGGCACACTCTTAGCCCCAGAAAACCCCACAATAGGTTTGTCTTAGGTCAGAAATGACTTGAAGGCACACAGCAACAGTGAGGCAACTCCCCCAGTATAGCGGCATCCAAAAACCTCTGCATGCATTCAGTGGCAATTAGCTCTGTCCCCCAGGTACTCCTTACAAGTGCATTCACTACAACGGCTGTCATGAATTAACCCATCGTTTGCTCCTTTCACTGAGAGTGTGATCCCACGCCAGGGCTGTTCCAACAAAAGTGGCTCAGTTCCAGGTCAATTTTGTGCCTCATAAAGCCAAGGGTGGCCCACTGGACAGATAGGGTAATCGCCTGTGTTTGCCCCTTTTCCTGAGAATGGAGGAACAGGGAAAGGACGTCAAGCAGCTGACATGGTGGGGAGCAACAGGAGAGACAGGCTGCATTTAACTTGGTGATTCTGGAACTGTGAATATGTATGGTGTGCAGATGTATGGTAACAGTTAAGGTATACTCACAATGTATGTGCATACAAATGTACATGGATCAGTTTTGCACAGCCGTTTCCCAACTAGCTTTACTACCCCTAAGCTTTTCAGCTAGGCTGTGAGGGGTACAGCTTAGGTCAAGAGCTTGAAAGTAAACACTTACAAGCAACAAATTACTCGCTATTAATTTCTTTTTGCAATAATTAAGACAGGGCTTTCCAAATGGTGTGCCGCGACACTTTAATGAAGTGTGTAGGTGTGTCGCCTATAATCTTGGAAATGTATGATATTATTTATAAATCATATATTTTTTAAAATATATGAAAGGTTTTCATGAGATATGTTGTGTCCCCATACATTTTGTTATTACAATTCATGTATGTGTCTGTATATAAGGGGGTTAAACCTCTGGTTTGCTAGTAAAACTGAATTACTGTGTCAAGAAATTATGCATGTCTAAAAAAGTGTGTCACTAACATGAAAAGTTTGGAACACTCTGATCTAAGATGTCACTAAGTTATACAACGACTGAGATATGATTAGGGATAATTTTATTCATTTTGCAATACAACTGTAACTATGCTACAGTTGCTTTCATAGTTACAATGTTTATATATGTGGATGTGGGTATAGCCTTACTGATTGGGTGTTTATCACATATCAGCATTCTGATGCTTAAAAAAAAAAAAGTTAAAAACAACTATTTTTATTTCTTATGAATAGTGAGAAAGGAAAGAGCTACTCTTTCTTTTTTTTAAAAAATGCAGTTATAATAACATCCAACTACTTGGGGTGGTGGCAGACGTATAACAATCGTTGTTGTCTGAACTAATTTTTCAAGCTGAGACTTTCTGCACACAAAGCATGCATTCTGGCCTTAAGCTCTGGTTCGCTCCTTCCAGCAGATTTTTTTGTTGTTGTGCACCTTTGAGTTATTTCCAACTTACAGCAACCCTATCATGGAGTTTTCTTTACATCTTTGGAGGCTTCTGCATACAAGTTTGTTGCCCATTTTATTAGTGACGTGACTATTACTTTCTGATTCCCACTTGGGCAGATGTTCTAGACTAGATACAAAACAGGTGCTCAATCACAGTCACAGCTGTCACATTTAGTACCATATAGCAGATGTAAATTTAAAGCAAGAGACTTTGTTTTAAAGCAGAGCTCTGTTCAAATTGCACAGAACAAACTTTTGTGTGACAGAGATCTTAACCAGGCTTATATGCAGAGATATGCACCGAAAACACCCATGATTGGCACACACCATAATTTTAGGGTGCATAGTCCATGTAACTTAACCTAGAGTAATTATCTCTTTAAAATACAACAGCCAGTCATCATCATCTTCTTACAAGTGCTACTACATTGTTTTGTTCCTGCCACATCCCTACAATGAGAACAAACTTCTATGTTAGCCCACATCTATCTTCTAACACCCCATAACACCACTATTATTTTAGGACTGATTTATGTATCTTTCAAATACCTTTGTGCTACAGTCCATCCTTACCTGACTATACCATTCCACTTGGCAAGGGAAGCACTCACATTTTCAGTGCTTTCATGCATACAGTAAATAAGCAGATGAGAATGAGGGCTGAGGGTGCAAATTTTCTACATAGAAGGAACTGTGCTTCTTGTATGTGGCAGGCACTGAAAAATGAAAGAAACAACAAAAAAGTGGAAAAAAAACTTCAAACACTCCAGAATTCTTATGTGGTAGAATCCAAGGAGGTCATGCCAGTTTGTTTGCTGCAAGTCACGCTACTACAATGGAAATTCTTTAAGCCAATGCTTTTCTTGCAACTGAGCCCACTCTGGCCTTTTCCACACGGGGTAAGTAAAATGGGGCAGCGCAAGCTCTGACGGACATCGGCCACACGTTCGAGTGCGCTAGCTCGTACATAATTGGCAAGCTCCACACCTTAATCCGCCCGGTTAAGTCGCCAACAGTCAACATGCGGGCTTTTTAAAAAAAACGGGGAAAGGTTTTTCCCCCTCATGCTGTGCTGATTCGTGCATGATGTAATCGGAGGGCGGGCTGTGGGCGTGGACAGTTTGCGGGTGGTCCGCCCCACAAGAGCAGGATAGCGCTTTTTTTTTGGAGTCTCGAGCGGCTTTCTGCGGCCAGAAAAGGGAATAGCTTTCTGGTATGTGCTTTGATCAAAAAGGGGGTTTTTCCTTTTTTTAAATTACTGTATGTGCGCATTGGGCTTCTGCCTTTTAAGGCTGGGGGAGAGCTTTTTGGGGGGCCCCTGGCTAGGGTTTTTCCCCCCGTGTCACAGCAAAACCGCAGGAACTGCTGCATAGGGAGCCAGGGGGGCCGTGGCAGGGAGGGGGGGGGCTTTGCCCCCCAGCCAGGCCACATGGTTTGGGGGGGAACCGGTGTGGCCTGGGCCCCCAGGGGAAAGCATCTCTGTTCAATTTGGGAAGCCTCTCCGTTCAATTTCTATCAGGCTTTTCCCCGCGTCACAGCAAAACCGCAGGACCCCCTCATGGGGGAGCCAGGGGGGCCGCGGCAGGGGGGGGGGTTTGCCCCCCCAGCCGTGAGGCCACTGGTTTGGGGGGGCGCGGTTGGGGCCCTGGGCCCCCAGGGGAAGCATCCCAATTGGGTCCATTAATTTCCTTATTAATAGTGCTTCCATTTGGGGAAAAGCGTGTGGGAATGCGGGGATTGGGGGGGAAGTGGGCCGGGGCTAGCAGCAGACCTAAAGGTGAGGACGGGCGCGGGGGTCCTGCACACACCCCCTGCTACGGTTTGTGGCAGGAAAGGGAGAACGCCCTGTGGAGAAGGCCTCCCTGGGCTTTGCTGCACATTAACCACATCCTCCACCCTGCAGCGGCAAAGAGCTGGGGGAGGGCCCCCCTCACACGGGCCACGGGTGGGGCGGGCTGCTGACACACCCCTCCCCCACAGGCGCACCCTGGGACTGTGGCTGCCATAGGAATGTTGCTGTTCGGCACAGGGCTGCAGTGGGACCTTCCACGGTGTCAGAGGGACCTAAAGGTGAGGACGTGCAGGGGGCCCTCCTGCACACACACTCTGCTACGGTTTCGGGCAAAAAAGGGAGAACGCCCTGGGGAGAGGGCCTTCCCGGGCTTCGCCACACATTAACCACGCCCCCGCCCTGCAGCGGCTACAAGCTTTTGGGGACCGCGGCCCATCCTTGCAGGGGCCACGGGTTGCGGCAGGGCCGCGACACACCCCTGTCTCCACAGGCACCCCGGGACTTGGCCACTTGGCCCTTTTCAGCACAGGGCTGCAGTGGAACCTTCCACAGGTGCCAGCAGCGGACGGGATGGGTTGAAAACCCCCTCGAATGGATGACATGCTAGAGCAAACCATGAAAATGCCCGGCACCCCAGGCCATGCTCTCCTCATCACTCCGGGGGGCAGGTTAATACAGGCTTTGCACCTCCAAAAAGATTTCCAAGAAGAATGATTTACCATTAGGGTCATCCATTACATATTTGTGCCCTTGCTTGCTTGGGGGGGCCCCTAGATCCCACAGGAAAAGAGAAAATTTAACACTCAAAAATTTTACCCGTTTTAATAAATATAAAAAATTTTTAAAAACGATATATTGGTATAACTCAAACAACAGGGTGGGGACACAACAGGGTGGGGATCATCAACTGTGGGGATGGGTCCAGGGATCAATTGAACTGTGGGGCTCCTCCTCTTTCCTCCTGGGGCTGGTTCCAGGGGCCTGGCGACTTAGGCCGCTGGCGCTGTCCACTCTCCCTTTCACCGGGGCACTTCCCCCACTTCTGCTGCACCTGTGGTAGTTCCACATTAATGTTTTAACATTAGGTCCTGGGTGCGGGGGAAAGTGGCGGGCTCCTTTAAGGGCACACCACATTTCCCCAAAGGTGTTTAATGTTGGGGGGGGTGGGGGGGAACATTACTCACCAGCTCCTTCTTCCTTGGATCCACCCAGGAAGGGAACCCACCGCTCCCCACAACAGCACCACGGAGCAAGGGGGGCCTTTCCCTTTTGGGGAGGGTACCACCATGCCGGCCCATTGTGGGAAAGGCCCCCTTTGTTGCCGAAAACCCCGGGGGACCCCTGGGCCCGGGGTCCTGTGGTGCCCGGCATGCACCGCAAAACAGTCTCAGGTGCGGTGCTTGGGCAGGTTGGTGTGGTCAGGCACTTCAACTCCCCCGCACCATCGTCCCATGGCCAGCATCTCCTCCGTTTAAACTTGCCCACTCCCCCCGCCAGCCATGCCCGCCATGTGGAACCATACGCACTCACCCACAAAAAGCAAATAATGAGGAGGACAGGGAAACACTGGGAGGAACAGTCAAAGGCACAAAAACGAAATTACAGGGGGAAGAAAAGGAAAGGCAACAGAAATAAAAGCACTCTTACCAAATCAAATCGAAATAATGCCCAAAAAAAACTATAAGCCACCTCACTCAAAACTTTCATACACCCCAAAATGCATGCAGTAAGTGGCACAGTCTGTCCACGAGCACCAAACTGCACATGCCATCAGGGACCACTGGCTGGTAAAGTGCCTCGAAAAGCAGGAATCGCCATTACTTTTCACTGGAACTTAACAACAAGGGTTTTGTTGTGAGGTGCCTGGTGGAGGGCAGAGAAAGTTTTTAGGGGGGAGGAAGTGGATCTGAACGGATGGAAGGCGTGTGCTCATCACAGGCCAGTGGATCAAGCCTTGAGGCGGGTCTTTAAAACGAAGACCGCCCAAAAGGGGGGGGGGTTCATCGCGCTCAAAGATCAGAGACCGGGACTTTTGGGGGGGACAAAAATTTAAGCACGACCTCCATGAGCCCCACAGGAATTTTGAGATTTTTGCTGAAATAGCCGGGGAAATGAACAGGTGGGGGAAAGCGCACCCCCAAAGAATGCCAACAAAAATGGAAAATCGCCTCGACTATGGGACATGGTTGCCGCTAACAAGCAGACGGGGGAAAAAAGTACGTCCCCATTTTCCGAGGGCTGTCCCGTCCGGGGGGGCGACCAGCGCAAACCCCCCAAAGACTGGTGCAGAGCTTGCAGGTTGCAGAGGACGCCAGGCCAGCCGTGGAGGACCCGATCCGTCGCTGGAAGGTACGGCAATTGCACACGCATGGGCGGCCATCCCACCCCCGCAGGCCCCGTTTGCATTTCACTGTTCTAAATCCCTTTTCCCCAATTTTTTTAAGATAAAATGGTTTTCACAGCACAGCCAGGACCTTTTTGGGGGAAGCCCAACATTATTTCCATGACGAAACATCAGGAATCCTGGGTGTGCACAAAAACAGTAAGTTTTACCTGTGGGCTTCCTTGTGATGTAAGGGGCTTGGAAGAAATTGACTTTGGGTGGGGAAACCCGTAAAGACCAAATTAGGAAGGGAAACCTGAGCCCTGGCTACATGGCTAGGAAATGAAGGAATGTACTGCAGGAATTGTGGCCGGAAGTGCCTTTCACGATGAATCGCTGTTCTCTGTTGCACATGGGCTGGCTACAAATCTCAGTGCCCATGGCCCCCCGGCAGGACCCCCCCCCCCTTTTCCCAAGGGACAGTTTTGGTGTCCCCCAGTTTGGGCCCTCACTTTTTCTTTTTTTGGGGGAGGAAAGCACATATCAACCGTATTCCTTCCTGCTCACCACCCCGAGTGAAACCCCTCTGTTTGGGTTTTACTCCTCCTAGTAATACTCAAAAAACATTGAAAATAAGGGGTTGGGGTCCCCGGGAATTCCTTGTCCTCCTTTGGGCCAGGCATGGAAACTGTGCCATCCCCCCTTGCTTCAGACAAATACTAAATGGCTGGTTCCATAATGTCGAGGTGCCCCCCCCCTCTAATATTGTTTTCAGAAAATGGTGTGGCTGTCATTTTGAGCACCCGGTACCTTTGCTTCAGAAGCAGAGAAAGTAGTGTTTTTCTGTGAATAGAGATCGACGAGGGACTCGGTGGTGGGCAGGATGAAACCTCCAGAGCACATTGTGCTGGCAGCACGTGTACAGGTAGGAGGCACAACTGCACTTTTGACTTACGGCGTTGCAAGTTGTGGGCCAATATTGAGACCAGTAGTGTGGACACATATTTTATCTGTGGACATACAAAGAGGGGGTGATGGGTGCATGGGCATGTCATCTGCCAACCCCCTGCAGGTCCAGCACCGCCCAGTGTGCGCTGGCACGACTGCGGGGTGGTGCGAACAAAGATTTGACAACACTGCTCCAACTGCTCCTTTTTTTCTCACCAAGGGAATGACGATGGCAGCCCCACGCGACCCCCCAACCCCGGACGGGAGAGCAGCACCAACGGACAAGGTGAGTGGAATCACTAGCCCTTTTAGTGTTTTGCACAGCGGTTAATGTGCCAACCTTTGTGGGAGTGTAGAGGCATTCGTTGCTTCCTTGGGAGAAATGAATGCTACGCGCTACTCCGCCCCCCGCTTAACGTGGGACTCATACTACCCTAGGTGGAACAACAAATGGAACACCAAGCACGCCTGGCGGGCCGATCACCAGGGCGGGCATTTCTCCAAGAACCAGGATGAGATGCAAGGTTGAGGCTCAGAAGTGGCCCGCGGCGACGCCCACGCTTCTGCGACTCTAGATTTTATCCGAGAGCAACTTGCACTGAACAGGGAGCACATGGAGAGATTTTTCCCGGCAAGAAACGGCTCTGCGGCTACCGCCGGGAATGTCCCCCTCCTGGACCTGTGTGCCACATCGCTCGCACAATTAGGTCTGGCTCCCCTCCCGGGGGGCTCCCCCTTCAGACCCCAAAAACCAGTGGCTGATAGTAGGCGAGGCATTTGCCGGGAAGCCACCTCTCAAGAGTCCCATCAAACAGGTGGGCGGGGAAAAAGGGTTGCGGGCCAAGAAAACAGTACAAAAAGTTTTAGTCCCTAGGCAATATTTAAGGGGAGATTAATCTCACCTATGGTGTAATACTCTTTCCGGTATATCATTTTTTTACCTCTTACCAGTTTGATTAGCTTTTGACAAGAAAAGGGTTATCACAGCCAATCTTGTTAGTCAATCTTACTGATGCATGCGTGCGAAATACAACCTCATGACGGGGGGAAAGTTTTAAAGCAATTCTTAGGAAAGCAGTGCTTGGCAAAATCTTAGTCGTACTACAGTTTTGGAATTTTGGGGTCACCAGGAAAGCATGCAATGAACTAGGCGGGAAAAAACACTGGCAAAAAACAACAGCTGGGAGGAAACACCACGTCTCCCTCACGGCTGACCAGTGTGGAAGGAGCCCCCACCTCTACTCATTCTCACTAGCAATTAGTGTGGCGATGGCATCCCAACACGTTCACCTTCCCTGATCCTCCGTCCAGAGGAACGAGCGCGGCAGTCCACAGATGTACTTGGCAGATCCAGTGGTGGTGGTGGGGCAAGGTCCGGGTGTAAGATGTGGCCCTTGGATTCACAAATGTTGTGAGAACAAAGGAGAACGGGGAGAAAGTTATCCTCTGACACTATCAACGGACGGAACAGCCCCATCACGCCTTGAAAAGGGTCCAGCATTCCTACCATTTAAAACCCTGTTGAAGGCCATCTTCCGAGGGTCCAACCTTTCCCCATAGGGCTTATCAGCCCCCACGAAAGTGGGTATACGGCATCCCCCAGGATCATGGGCCCAACGGCAACATCGCCAATGGTCAAGGTCGGGTTTTCCCGACACAAACCTCTCAGCCTCCATGGCCCGGCTCAGGGAGAGTTCCGGAAACAAACGCATCAGACTCCCTGTGTATAAGCACGATGCCAAATTTGCCTTCATGGTCAACCATCCCCTGAAGGATGGAGAAGGAAGCCCATTACAAACTTCCCCCCTTCCTTTTGGGGGCCCCCAAGCTGTGGGTGCCATCCAAGTCCAAAGCATTGTGGGAAACCCATCCAAAGAAATATGAACTGACAGAGGCGGGGAAAAGAAAATGACTATCAGAATGAGCAGCAATCTGCATTGCATTGCTTTACTAAAAAGTAATGCATGCACCTCAACGAGGCACAGAGAGTGCCCACAAAAAGGATCCTAAGGCTGGGAGGGGGGAAGGGGGGGGGGAAGTAGAGGGGGAGGAAAGTGGTGGCGAGGGTCCCGAGGCAGGGCAGGAAGGGTGTTCCTGAGCACGCGCAGAGCGCTAGGGAGCAGGGGGGGGAAGAACGTGGGGGCAAGGGAACCGGGGGGCCAAAAAGCAGTGAGAGGCGTGTCCGGGAAACTGCAGTTCTCCACCCCCCCCCCCCGGGGAGCTTTGGGCGGGGGCGCCAGCAAGGCTGAGATGTGTAGCCAAAGGGATCCCGAGGCAGGGAGGGTGTTCCTGAGCCCCGCAGAGTGCTGGGGGGCAGGGGGAAGCGAAGCATGGGCGGCAAGGGGAACGGGACCGGAGAGCAGTAGAAATGCCCGGGGGGGGCGCCCGGAAGGGAGAGAGTGTCAGCCAAAAGGGGTCCCAGGCAGGAAGGGTGTTCCTGAGCACCATGTTGTGTGGGGCGATGATTTTGGAGATCACCCCCCAAATGCAAGGCAAACAGTGGGTTCAAAACCCTGTCAAAGGGGCACACCTCAAAATTGGCCACTGTGGAGATGCCCAAACCAAGGGTTTGCCCCCCCCAAAACAGAGGGGTTGTCAGCCACCAAAATTTAACACTCCTCCCCACAGAAATGGATGGGGATCTCAGTATTTCTTCTCTCGAGGTGGGGACGCAGGTGGTTGGCATCTCAAAGAGCGTTGCCTTTGTCATGCGGAAATGGTAGAGCCACTGATCTTCATCCCCTTTCTCAAAAATCCCCCTCCACCACGTCCTGTGTGTTCGCTCCCGGACCCACCATCTTTTCGGGGGGAATGGCCCCAAACCTAAAAGGGGAAAAGAGAAAGCCCCCGCACATAACCAAAAAGGAATCACTGTCGCCTCCTCGCATGGTCTGCAGCCCATAAATTTCCAAATTAGCCCGCACAAGCCCAAAAAGCCAGAATGCAGCAAAAAAGGACCGTTCAAATTCAGGAACCCTCCCTCCATCGCTCACAGGGGGGGAAAAAAAAAGCAGAAAACAGGGTGAAAAACCCCCAGAGATAGGGAGAAAAAAAATAGCAAGCTATGGCGCGGAAAACTTTCCCCCCAAAAAGCGTGAAAAATCAAAATTCACAGGTTCTCAAGGACAAGGAATGGGAGGGGGCCGGGGGGGAATGCGGGGCATGATGTGAGCACCCTGTCAAACCCCCATTTTTTTAAAAACTAACACTCCTGCCAAACCACGACACGTGTAGAATAACTATTGAAAAAATTCCGCGGACCACGAACCAAAAAAAAAAACCCCCCGGAAACATCGCAGTGCGAATTCCCCGGAACGGGGGAAAGGGCCTCTGTCTCAGCCACACATCCATCCTCTTTAGAAGTGATTTTTCTTACCATTGAACATGCTGCCTTAGCCACACCTTCTCCTTTGGACTTCAGCACACATACTTGAGGGCTATTATATATGTATGCACATCACTCAGCAATTTTATGGCTCTCACTGGGATATGAAAACTGCCTCCAATGAAAACTGTTACATCTAAGACAAGGGGGAAAAAAAACCCCTTTTTGCTGTTTGACCTTTGATAGCCTGCATGTGTGAAATACCTATCACTTATGTTCTCTCACAGGCCATTCAGCACAAACTTCTATGTCAAGTTTTAGACTTTTCCCAAAAAAAATTAAAAAGCTGTCATGAAACTTAGCTTTCCCATCCATCTGTTCAGGAAAGCATTAGGTTTATTTTACTTTATTATATTTTAAAAATATTTTTTGTTTTCCCAAAATTTTCATTTGGGGATTAAAAAAAATTTTGTATTAGTTAGCTGAAATCCTGTTGGGGAGTTACAAATGTTTAACCAAAAATTATATCGGGAATTTTGGTATTCAAGATCCTTATGCGTTCCCTTTGTTCAGGGGAAATGTACGGACCATGGAAGCCACCCAATCCCCACTCACCAGGAACAGCCACTGCAACTGACGGAGTCCATTCCACTGTCACTTGGGAAAGCAGACTAAATTCCTTCCCCCCCCACAAGAATAATCTCCAGTGCAAGGGGGAATTGCACAGGGACCCCATTTCCCCTTTCCCAATGGGGGGCATTACGGTAGGGTGTGGGAATCTCAGAGCATTTCCCAAATGACAGCAGAATGGACCCCATTATCACAGTGGCTGCTGCCCAGTTAGTGAGGAATGGAGATTGGTTGGATCAGAACCCCATAGTTGTATAACTATGGTAGTCATGTATTCGTAATTCCTCAACAGAATTCTGGCCACAGTTTTTTTAAGTCAGTGGACCCCCCCCCCTTTTTTCATTTTGTTGCAAGAATCCCCCAGATTAAAAAAAAATCATGAATGCTGGTGTCCCATAATACTATATGGCAGTGGCATGTGCATAGATGCTTCAGTGTGTCTGTGTGCACATCGCCACCATTTTAGGTAAAGGACACAACACTGTCACAGTCATTCAAACTTGCACATCTGGAGACTGCAGGTAAGGAGGGCTCACCATACTTTAACTTAGTGTAAGCCACATTGAACCGTGTGCTGAGAAAAAGATGGCATATAAATTAAATAAATAAACAACAATGATTCCAAGAATTCATCTACAGTACAGCTTCACACCACTTGCACAGCTCCAGCCTATGTAATTCTGGAATGTGTAGTTTGGTGTGGCAATGGAGAGGATGCTAGAGCAATCCAGCAGAGAAGATGAAGTCCCTCACTAAACTAAAAATCCCGGGATTCTATATGATCTAGCCACGGCAGCCAAAATGGAATGAAACTAATACCACTACGTACTGCAGATGCAACCTTAATATCCAACAGTAATACAGGCTTAGTGACATATTACGCACTCTCTAGTCATCTAGGGCAACATGAGGCCTTCTTAATGGGTTAGGTTTGCAACTTCTAACAGCCGTCACCATTGGCTGAGTCTATTGGTGATGGAGAGTTGCAATCCAACCATTTCTTGGAGGTCCACATATTCTCCACCCCTGTTCTAGATGTACAGACTGTTCAGAGTATTTCTCAAAGAGAGTGAAGTTCCAGACTCAAGCCTGCCAAAAAGCCACACCTTCATCCTTGAGAGGCAGCTGATGCCAGGATGTGTTACACTTGGATGCAGCTGCTTCCAATAAGATCCTCAGTATGTTTAGGTAGGAAGCAGTCCTGCTGAATTCAATGAGGTTTGTGCCCTTCTTTTGGGCTTTAGGGTGACCTCCCTATTACCAAGGAAAAACAGTTCTGTACACACTGATAAGTTTGTATGAAGGTATATTGTGGTGGTAGCAGCAGTGATGTGCCTTCAATTCATTTCCAACTTATGTTGACCCTAAAGAGAATCTGTGGAGTTTTTTTTTGATAAGATTTCTTTAGAGGAGGTTTCCCATTGCCTTCCTCTGAGGCTGTGGTCATTTCTGCACTACACTGTTATAGTGCTATTATTCCACTTTCAACACCCTATGGAATCCTGGGATTTGCAGTTTAGGGAAAGGCCTTTAGAATTCTCAGCCGGAGAGCTCTTTGGCCTCAGTGAACTACGAAGCCCAGAATTCCACAGGATGTTGAAAGCAGAATAATGACCTGTATGACTTGCTCAGAGGGTTTCCGTGGCTGAGTAGGGGTTCAGATCCTGGTTTCCCAAAATCCTAGTCCAACACTCAAACCACTCAAACTGCTGGCTCCCATAATGTTACTAATCAACATTAGTTCTTGAATAGGTTACAGCCTTACTGTCTAATAACGTTACTATTCACAGCAATTAACGCCGTTGCTTATTCAAGAACTCTAAATAAGTTGTGTGACCTTTACATGAGCAATTACATTTGTACAAGTTTGCTTGCAAAAATGTCATTAAAAAGAACACTGCTGTCTTTATTTTCTTCCCAAATGACACACCAACTAAAGGATTTCTCTCTCTCTCTATCCAACACACACATATACACACACAAAGTAGGAATGCTATTTGTCATCCATAGTTCTTGGACATGCTTATTCTGAAAATGATTTGTTTACAAAAGGGATAATCAATCAAGAACGCTTTATAAACAGATCGAGTGATTAATCCACTAAACAGTGCAGCAGCAGAATTTCATGTACTTTATAGGTAACAACAGAAAAAAAAAACGGGGTCTTGCAACCACAATTCATCCAGTTTTAAGCCTCCTCCATCTTCATCTGAGCAGTGCAGAGCATATACCAAGGAGGAGGTTCCAAAGGTGCACTTCTTAGAGGGTCATGATTTAAACGGTTCCTGAAATACACAAATGCAGGAGGCTCCTTCCACCCAGTGGAAAAAGCAGCAGGACCTTGACAGGGGATCTGCAACAGCTGGAGATAGCCAGATGAGGCAATTTTATCCAGCAAGGATTGCCAGCAGGGAGAGAAAAACCACAGCATGTAGAAACGTATTCAGGGGGTAGCCATAGAGCTGGTAGTAGACAAG